>OZ025250.1:30760047-30798151 GCA_964019135.1 Arenicola marina
GTGCGTTCTACCAACGCGCTCTGACCGCATGTTGTGAACCATGCGTTCTACCAACGCGCTCTGACCACGTGTTTGGAACCGTGCGTTCTACAAACGCGCTGTGACCACGTGTTTGGAACCATGCGTTCTACCAACGCGCTCTGACCACGTGTTTGGAACCGTGCGTTCGGTCACGTGTCCCTCCCCTACGCGAACAATCTTTGCCTCGTCACGCGAATGTATGTATATATCGAGCCGTCTATTTCGGTTTGTGGCGAGTGGCCGGCGATGCGATCGAAGCCACTGGGGCGGGGCGGCTCAATAGACGAGTGACGTCACTAGTGACGTGCACATGACCTCAGCGAGAATACAACTCTTCCCCACGTCAATTCGACCTGCATATGGCGAACCAGAAAAAAACCAATATAGTAAGACGTATTCATTATTTTTTTTCTAATATTGAAATCACCTCCGAAAATGTGGCAGCCTTATACCCACAGGCCGGTTTAACATAGCTCACGTATTGTTCCAGTCCTTCGTACACGCCCGGCATTATGTCTTTGTTTAATTTCCTCTGTTAAGAAGATTTGAGATTTAAGATTTGGGTTATTTCATTACTTTCCTATGGGTTGGGAGTCGAGTCCCACGTGTGCACATGGCTAGATTCTTTTCCAGGGTAGAATTCTGTCGTGTGTCCCGTTAAGACGCACTGCGGGGAGTTAAATCAACGCACGCCCTTTAAACACTTAGTGTGCAATAGAAGCTATGGAAACCGCTTTCTCGGCGCAAAAAAAAGCAAAAATTCGCTCCGTACGTTTGGAACACGCGACAGGATTATCAATGCGTTTCCTGGCTGTATAAACGCTTGACAAAAAACCGAAATCGTGTCGATATCGGACATTTATCCATGTTTCAGTTTCTGTTTATTCTCTTATCTGAACCTTGATATAGCGAAAACCTATGTAAACTGAAAATATCTCGCGAAATATCGCGCAATATCGAGAAATATCGGGTTGTGCCTAACACTGAACTCGATTCAATTTGATAGAAGTCTCACTGTACGTAATGACCACAGGATGGCCGCACCCCCCGCCAACCCCCGCCAACCCCCATGGTGACTCGGAGACGGATATAAAAGGAGGTGACACAGGGCTTCAGGCCGTAGCCTCGCGTTAATTGTTATCTCGCGTGACTCTCGTCGACGTGACTCTCGTCGACGCGAGAGTTGACCAGTTGTCTGGGTGCTGCACCGCGTCCGTCGCGTCCACCTACGTCACCAACTGAACTGACCGCGCGAAAACACGCTGAAGGCAATAACAAGTGTATGGGGACTGACCTGGAAAGGGGAGGGGGGAGGGGAGGTGTATGGGGGACTGACCTGGAATGGGGAGGGGGTGTGGGGTGTATGGGGACTGACCTGAAATGGAAAGGGAAGGGAGGGGGTGGGGTGGTGGGTGTGGGGTGTATGGGGACGCACCTGGAATGGAAAGAGGAGGGATGGTTGGGTGTGTATAGGTGCTGGCCTGGAATGAAAAGGGGAGGGGAGGGGTGGGGGGGGGTGTGGGCGAATGGTGACTGACCTGGAATGGAGGGTAGGGTGGGGTGTATGGTGACTGACCTGCAATGGCAAGGGGGGTGGGGGGGAGGCGAGAGGGATGGGGAGGCGAGAAGGAGGCGACCGGGATTGGCCCGTGACGTAGCCAGGATGGGGGGTGGAGGTGGGAGGAGAGGGAAGGTGGGCTGGAAGGGTGCGGTGCCGTCGTTCAGCAGGGGTAAGGGGTTTGGGGAGTGTGTCTGTGTTGGGGCGGCAGGTGAGTGGGCGGTGGGCACAGGCGTAGGTGGGGAGGGTGGGGGGGGGGGGTGAGTAAGGGGAGGCCTGTAAGGTGATACATTAAACGTTCAGCGGCTACCCCCGCCACCCTGGCAGTATGTCCACCCCACCTCCTGCAGAGGACTCCCTCGTTCCCATGGTGCTGAATAAAGAGAGAGGGGTGGGGGAAGTGGGGGGGGGGGGTGAGGAGGGGACATTGTGATGATGTCTTGTAATTTGCCCACTTGTAATTTTACCTTCAGGTATTTCTGTTATTGTCGATGTCGTAAGCGGATATTTTTTTTAGGGTTTTTTCCCGTTTTTGCACCGCGAGGAGTTATTGACCTTAAGTCGTGAAGACAACATAAAAACACACACAGAGAAAAAACACCCCGTGGCGATCAGACCCGTTTCCCTGCTGCCCTCCGCGGGCAGTCGCTAGCCGGTAGCTGCGTATAGATTGCGGTCGGGAAGTCGCTTAGGCTGAAGGCTATTGGCGCCGTCTGCCAGATAAATTGAGGCATCGTTTGCCCTGTTTATTAACCATCTTTCACCCGCTCCCCCTCCACACCCTACGCCTCTGCACCCAGCTTCCAACCTCCACTGCCCCCCCCTCCACCCCCTCATCCGTCCTCTAACCCCCTCCCATACTCACCCATCCCACATATAGCACTCCCCCACCCCCACCCGCGCCCTTCGCCAACTACCCCACCCCCACCCCTACCCCCACCCCTACCCCCACCAACCCACCTACACCCCCCACCCCCACCTCCACACTCTCCCACCCACATACCCACCCCTACTGAACCCTTCACCTGCCACAGTTCTGCATTTCGGTACCCGTACTTTTATCTGGACTCAAATGTCATCGGGATTTTTATTTTATTTTTCCTGGTGGCAGTCCATTGGGTGATTTATAGGAAACGTAATTGAGGTTCTCAGCAACCAGTCTCGTCGCTTATTTCGGCGGCAAATGTATGTGTTTGACGAACTTTTCCGTTTCCCTTTTTGTTTTCCACCGTGAACCGTCTCAGCTGTTAATGAAATGATCGGCGAACAAGTCGAGTCTCTGTCAGAAAGCGTGAAGCGACCCAGAGTGATTGCATTGGGCATGTTTGTTTCCGCCCGAGGTGGGTCATTGAGACTAGTTTTGGTAAATGTTGAAACATACGTTTCTTGTTGTCTGGGTACTTTGCGTGGCAGTTAAAAATCACCCGCGATATTGGAACGGAGTTGTTTCCATGTTTAGGCCCGTCATTGTTTCAGCATTGCTCACGTATGACTCACGCCTGCTAGTTACAACAGTACATTCATTTCATGCGGTCTAACAGGAGATCTGGACCCGGATTAGTAGCCAAAGCGCTGCGATTTTCTGTCCGTATTCGCCATATTAATTGAGTAGGTTGTATAGTCAGGACGCTGTAACCAATTCGGGTCATATAGCGTCAATAGGAGAAGGAAGGGAGAGTGGAGCCATGTCTACGGGGTAACCCCCTACTCTTTCCAAAGAAGAACATTGAATCATTACAACCAGATATGGCCACAGCGGGGCTCGAACCACCGACCCGCGTGCCGTTAGGCTCTCAGGTGGCCAGTACACTCAATGAGAGCGCTCTAACCAACTGAGCTATCGGGGCGGCCCTCCTTAACTGGGAGATGTTACCTACTGTCTGCCGAGAAGATGTTCCTCAATCGCTTATCGCATAATGTAGTCCGTATTATTGCGAATTTATTTCTCTCGCGATATAACTCGCAAGACGGAAATATATTCATTGAACTTCTAATTGCTGTAGGGGGCTTCCGTGGTGTAGTGGTTAGCGCACTAGACCGCAGATCGATAAGTCCTGGGTTCGAATCCGGGGTCGGGCACCTAATCTGGTCGGAATATACAATGCATGCATACACCTGGTACTTTTATCTGATGTACAATGTGTACAGCTAGACAATTTTGAAAATGAGGCTGAAGAGGTTAGTTCAAAAAGGAACCTATTTTGTCATCCATGACCTTAACATTGCCACTCACTGTGTATTTGCAGATCACATTGCTAAGCACGGCCGCATGCCGGAGCCAGAGGCTCGCCGCAAGTTCTGGCAGATCATCCGAGCGGTGGAGTATTGCCACCAGCGCCACGTGGTCCACAGGGACCTCAAGGTCAGTGCAACGCCATGGCCTTACTGCCCTAATGTTTCAAGGTCAGTGCAACGCGCCGTGCTCTCATCATGTTTCAAGGTCAGTCGAACGCGCCTGGCTCTCATTGTGTTTCAATGTCAATCAAACGCGTTTCAAGGTCAGTGCAGTATTCTCATGATTCAATGTCAGCCTTGACGTCATCACTCAAGGTCAGTCCTACGCGCTCTATTTACCTTCATTGTGCAGTCCGTCCAGTGCAAACACCTTCCCATGGCACTGCTCAAAGGTCGGTCGAACGCGCTCAAACAAACTGACTGCTTAGGGTCAATCCAGAGAGCATTACTGACCTCAATCCTCAAGGTCAGTCAAACGTGCTTTACTAACCTGAATGGTCAAGGTCACTCCATCACACTTTACTGTCTTCACTCAAGGTTAGTCCGTTTTACTGACGCTGACTGTAAAAGGTCAAGCCCAGGCACTTTACTGACCTCGCTCATCAAGGTCAGGTCAAGGCACTTTACTGATCTCACCCAAGGTCAGCCCAACGCATCATCTCCTATATCTATATAACAAGTGTCGTTAATGTTGCAGTATTACCTCTTATGGTTCTCGTCAAGGAATTAACATGGATATGTTTTGTAATTATGACTGTCTAAACCTGGTAATAGAGTACCGGGTAGTCTTCGCGAATATATCACACAACAGAAAAAGGACACAAAATATGCTGAACAAAAGGATGATCTTATATATCGTATCAAGGAATTTTGTTTGACCATGACACCGTCACCCACTGTTTTATTCTGTCATTTTCTTCTCCTACAGGCCGAGAACTTATTGTTGGATGCCAACATGAACATCAAGATAGCAGGTAGGTTTTATTTTGGTCGGTCCCAAGACTGTTTCGCTAATGGTTTAATATATGCAGTCAGGTTATAATTTGCGAGCAATACATGACATTAGAAATGTGTTATTCATCGATGAACCTTATGCCGTGGATATTTTGTTTATTTTCTGCAGTATATTTTGTTTTCTGCAGTATAAAGAACAGGTAGACAATCAGGACTAAATAAAAGGCATTGATGACATTTTGTGAAATCCAGCAATCATGTTTCATTGTTGGCAATACAAATTGTGCTATCGGTATTTTATTTCTTTTCCGATACTATATAAGTACTTATATACCATAATGTATTTCCTATTTATATTATCAACAACATCATTCATGGAGCTATGCTCAATATGTTTTGCCTTCAAATTTAAGACACATTTTTAAATTGTGTAAACATTTGGACTGGATATTATAATTTGACTTCAATTTTTCAACAATTTTTTTTCGCTTTGTTGTGTACATTGGACTTCATAGACATGCTCCCCGTATTTTCAATGAATCATACAATTTGTGTTGTGTTGTGCGTTTCCTCTCCACAAATGTATATCATTTGAACATCACATTAATATTGACAAGTTTTCTATACAAATTGTTCATTTTCTTGTGTACTTTCGACGTGATGGACATTATGTTTCAATGAATTTGTATTTTCTGCAGACTTTGGCTTCGGGAACTACTTCAAGCCGGGCGAGGAGCTGGCCACGTGGTGCGGGTCGCCACCGTACGCCGCGCCGGAAGTGTTCGAGGGCAAGCGATACATGGGGCCGCACATTGACATCTGGGTAAGCACGTGGTCCCCCATCATTATTTCAACGTTTGAATGTTCCATGATTACTGCGAGTTGGGGCTGAGGGAGCTTAATTGGTTAAATGGTTTAAATAGGACGCCTAGATCTAGGTAAACCAACCAAGCAACTGAGGTTCCTCATCCTCGCATTAATCATGGAAGATTCAAATGTTGAAGTAATGATACAAAAAATGGAACCTTCTTTCCGATTGCGTAAATAAAAAATGTTTAAACTAGATAATGATAAATTTAAAAAAAACGTGAAAATTAATTGATTTTTACGTAGTCCGACTAGTGTCCAACCACATTTCAAAGTGAGAGGTTTCTTACTCTTATCGACAGGGCGCAATTGTTGTATTAACCTGTCTCCACTGTCACTCTTTTCGAGAGAGCGCGGTTGTTGTACTAACCCGTCTGCACTGTTACTCTTTTCGACAGAGCCTGGGCGTGGTGTTGTACGTCCTGGTGTGTGGCGCTCTCCCCTTTGACGGCGGCAATCTCCAGACGCTCCGGGACCGCGTCCTGTCTGGTCGCTTCCGGATCCCCTTCTTCATGTCCACCGGTCAGTGCGTCTTCTGGATCTGATGGTCTGACGTATGCGGAGATTTGTTCACTCTGATATATTCAAAATCAATAAATAAATCTCCAGTTTATTATCACAAAACGATGGAAAAATCGCAGCAACGAGTATGGCTTGCAGGATGTTCGGTAATACACTAATATAATGTAACTTAACTGTAAAAAATTGTTTTAAAATATTTGTTGCACAAAAATGTTGCAAATACATGTATTGAGGCATTAAATAGACGTAATAAAAAACATATATATAAACAAAAAATATAATGTAACATACTCAATTAATTCCATAGAGATTTGTCCTCGTGGTTGGGTTTGCACACAACCTTGTGTACACAAAAGCTGCCTAAAGTAAAACGCAAAAATTATTTCCTTCCTCCACGTGCAGAGTGTGAACAGCTAATCCGCCGCATGCTGGTCCTCGAGCCCCGGAAGCGCTTCACAATCTCCCAGATCAAGGGTCACCGCTGGATGGCGCTGGGGGCGGGCGCGCCCAAGGAGAACCCGCCAAGCCCCGTGGTCGGGCAGAACGCCGTGGCGGGGGACTTCAACGACCAGATACTGCGCCTCATGCAGAACCTGGGCATCGACCAGAAGAAAACCACCGAGGTGCGTACCATAACCCAAACGGCCTCTTTCTCAGGTCCCGTGGGGGGGGGAGGGGGGGGGGCTTTTCTAGCTATTAACCATTGTTATGACGAACGTTATACATTTTCATTATATGTCGGTCGGTCTAGGGTTTTCTTTTTGCGTGTTAACGTTTTGTTGACATAGTAAATTAAACTGTCGGCCTGCGAGTCCCACTATATAATATATAGGGACAAATAAACGTATATTAAAATATATATATTTTAATATACGTTTATGTTTCCCAATACATGTATTTTAAACACATATTTGAATATTGACTGTCTGTGGTTCGCGCTAAATCCATTGAATATTTATGAACTGTCTGTGTGTCCCGCTAAGTCTATTGAATATTTAATGAGGTGTCTGTCTGGGTGTGTCGCTAAATCTATTGAATATTTAAACAAGCGTCTGTCCGTGTGTCCCGCTAAATAGTGTGAATAGTTAATACTGAATTAACTGCCTGTGTTCCGCTAAATCCATTGAATATGCAAACAGCTGACTGTGTTTCTGGCTATATGACGTGACTATATGATGAGCTGTCTGTCTGTGTGTCGCTGCAGGCCCTGCGTAACGACGCCTACGACCACTACACGGCTATCTACTACCTGTTGCTGGAGCGCCTCAAGCTGCACCGGACCAGCCTGCCGGCCGGGGACGGTCGCGGCGGGGGCGGCGGGGGCGACTCCCGCAAGCGGCGGCCCAGCACCATCGCCGAGCAGGCCATGCTGCGGACGGGGGGTCCCCAGGGCCGCCCCGCCCTGGCCCACATCAAGCAGGGGCTCTTCAGCCGCACCACCGACTGCGTGTCGCCGCCCATCAGCGCCAACCACGCCGCCGTGGGGGGTGGTGGTGTGTACGGGGGTATCCCCCCGGCCACCACCGCCGCCGGCGCCGGCGCCGGCACCCCACCCCCGCTCAGAGAGGTGGAGGAGGGTGTTGTGGGTGGTGGGGTGCCGCCGGGGGTAGGTTGCATGACCCCCGATACCGTCCTGCCACCCGCCGCCGCCGCTACCACCACGGCCGGGAAGGTCGGGGTGGGCGCGGGGGTTGGCGGCGGGCCAGCGGGCGGTGGGGCCGGGGCCGGGGCCGGGGCCGGGGCCGGGGCCGTGGCCGGAGCCGGGTTCGCGGGCGGCGCAATGATGATCACGACGTCCATCGATGAAGGCGTGGAGCTGGACTTCGCCGAGCGCGACGCCGACGCCCAGAGCACGACCAGCGTCTGTAGCAGCGTCTGCAGCAGCGTCTGCAGCAGTCGGGACTCGGCCCACCGCAGCCGCAGCGGCAGCACGGGGTCCCGCGGCCACCAGGGCGAGGGCCTGACCCGCAGCAACGTCTTCGGCGACCTCAGCCAGATCTCCGCCCTGGACATGAGCAATCAGTCGATCAGCACGGGAATCGGGTCCCCTTTCACCAGCTTCGACTCCAACATCGAGGCCGACCTCATGTCCAGCCTCTCCTCCTGCCTCGGCGGCCAAGGTCAAGGCCAAGGTCCAGGTCCCGGTCCAGGTCCAGGAGGCCAAGGTCAAGGTCCGTACCCGCCGGTCAGCCACTCGGCGTCCTTGACCTCGTCGTCGTCCGTTGGCAATGGCAACGGCAACGGGAACGGGAACGGCAGCCCGCGCGCGTCCATCACGGCGACGATGACGCCGCCTATCGGCAGTAAATTTAATCACCGCACAGCGCCTCTAGCGGCGGCGGCGGCGGCGATGGGGCGCCACGACGCCGGGATGTCGCCGCAGGACGCCATGGATGACCGCAGCGACACGTGTTCGCCGGTCAGCTTCCGGGAGGGCCGCCGCGCCTCGGACGGCCTCGTGGCTCAGGGCGCCATTGCCTTCCGGCAGCGCCTCAAGGACTCGATGAAGACGCGCGGCATCCCGGAGCTGTGGAAGGAGATGGAGAACCTGCAGCACCGGTACCGGACGGCGCTGACCGAGGAGGAGGTGCGCCGGCTGCAGGACGAGCACTCCCGCTACCAGGCGGCCGGCAGCGCGCGGCACTGGTCGCTGGACGAGGGCGCCGCCGCCGCCGCTGCCACCTCCGCGTCCGCCTCCGTCGCCATGACGACCATGGGGGGTGGGGTCGGGGTCGGCAGTCTGTCCGGTGAGCGACCGCAGCTGACCACCAAGCGGAAGAGCTTGCCGACTCCGGGGAAGATTGACCTGCCGTCCTACCGCTTCCTGGCCATGCGGCACGGTCTCCACCTGGAGCGACATCTCGGGGACGCCGGGGTGTTACCCCCAGCGGCGGGGGCACCGGGGGCGACGGCGTCAGCCAGCAGGGCGGGAGTGTCCGGAGGGTATCACACCAGCCAGGAGCTGCCGCTGCCGCTGCCGCCGGCAGCGCCGGTCGCGACTGTCGCGACATCAGGCGGCGGCGTCGGAGGAAGCGGTGGTGGGGCCGCGGCGGTCGCCGGGGGCGCGGGGTACGGCGTCATGGGTTGTGAGTACAGCCCGCCAGGTGGCGCCAAGCCCCTGCAGCAGCAGTTGCTGCACCACCGCCTGCAGCAGAAGCGCCAAGTGTTCCAGAGACATGCCTACACCTACCCTCCCCCCGGCCACCACCACCAACACGCCCTCCAGCAGCAGTTCCAGCAGCTCAATCTCGACTCGCAGGGCACGACGCCCCCTGGCGAGCCGGGCGCGTTCCCCGGCCAGCACCTACACCAACAGCCCCCGCCGGGGGTCGGGTACCCCCACCACCCCGCCGCCTGCTGCCTGGAGGGGGTGGCCTCCTCCTGCCAGCAGCCGCCCGGGATGCGGCCCCAGGACAGCCCCCCTCCCCCTCCCGGGATCCAGGGCCAGCTGCCTCTCGTGGAGGAGGTGGAGGGCCTCGGCGAGGTGGCGGATCCGGATCTATGCGATCCGGACTCTTCGGGCATGTGTCACCACCACCCCCACGACCCCCACCCTCATCAACACCCTCACCCTCACCACCAGGTCGTGGGGGCCCACGCACAGGGTACCGTCCTCCACGCGCCGCCGCTAGGACACTACAATCACCATGGGAACGAGACTCTGGATCATCAGCCTCCACATCAGCAGCAGCAGCATCAGCCACATCAGCAGCAGCAGCAGCAGCAGCAGCCACAGCAGCAGCTGCGGCCGCAGGACGGGTTGGACTACGCCATGCCGTACTCGCCGGACGCCCCAGATGGCAGGCCCCGTACGGCGCCACCGCCCGGGGGCCCAGATGGCGGTGCTCAGCCGCCGGCGCCGGTGCTGCAGGGCGCCGAGGATTTTCAGTTCACGGACCAGGACGTGGAGGAGGTCCTGCGCCAGGCCTGCGAGCTGGCCAATCGCCACCAGCTGATGCAGCAGGCGGCCGGATCCGGAACCCCTGGGCCATCCGGACCGATGTCTGGATCGGTAGTATCTGGGGGATGTGGCTCCGGGTCTGGATCCAAGGCGCCCAACAACGGGGACCATCTGATGATCGGACACCCTTTGATCCAGACCGGGAAGCCGGGCATCGGAGGGGGGGTCGGGATGGGGGTGGGGGTAGGGGTGGGGGTCGGGATGGGGGTGGGGGTAGGGGTGGGGGTCGGGGTCGGGGTGTCGGGATACCTGGCCAAGCAGGCCCAGTTGACTGGTTACATGCGGCGTCACATGGTGCGCCAGGCGTCCTACAAGCTCGCCCAGCAGCAGCCTGTCCTCATGCCGCCCGGTTACACCACCGGCGCCGGCTGCGGCGCCTGCGGCGGCGAGGACCCCGTCCTGCTGCCCTGGCCCCATACCTGCGACATACCCCTATTATCGCCCACCTTCGAGGAGACCAACGAGAATGAGGAAAATGACTTCGACAGCCATCACCACCACCACCACCAACAACAACAATATGGCGGCGGCGGTGCGTTGCTAGGCGACGACTGCAGTCGCTTTTGCGACAATGGCGCCACGGCGTTGCTAGGCGACGGCTGCGGTCACATTTGCGACAACGGCGCCGCGGCGTTGCTAAGAGACGCTAACAATGGACTGACGTCACAGACACCTCCGCCGACGCTGGAAGAGCTCACGTGTAGTGAAGCTAGGCCCAAACACGTGACCGGCCAACCACTACACTGCGACGGCGACGACATGGACTTCTCTTGATGACCTGTCACGTCGCGTTCTGCCGGAAACTAGGCTACGTTACATGGTGTATTTATTTATATAAATATACACTTTATGTTGAAAAGTGTTATTTATATAAATTTACACTGATGTTAATAGTGTCATTTATATAAATATGCACTGGTGTTAATTAGTGTTATTTATATAAACTTACACTCGTGTTAAAAGTGTTATTTATATAAATATACACTCGTGTTGAATAGTGTTATTTGTATAAATGTGAAAACACGTGTTACTCATAATACGACTGGAAACTGGTCGATATGTGCCACCGATTTGCTATAAATTATGTATTTTATGTAGCATCGTTTAGTTTTAATGTTCAAGCTTGCGTCGACTCGATAGTCAATGGATGCCATGTCTGCAAGTATTACCCTCATATGTTATCGCTAGTTCAGTCACTGGTATGAGATTTATTTATCGGCATGATTTTTGGCCAAAAATGAATAGCAGTAATGTGTATACTGAATTCATTTTTTTGGGTTCTCGCAATAATATAAAGTATATCGATATGTGCGATGAATGTTCTCATTTAGTTAGCATTATTTAGATTATGTTCATTTAATCAAGTAAAAAGGTGTATATAATTCGACCAAGGCTGATCGTAATTCATAGTACGCCCTGTTCCTCATGAGATCTGCTGCGATGGGCATTCGAGTTCTGTACCAAATGGTTGTCCATACCTTGGCGCGGTATGTGATATACTGGCCTAGTACAACGTGTCCTGGTACAATCCGGGATGTCCTGGTACAGTACAGGGTGTCCTGGCCTACAGGGTGTCCTGGTACAGTACAGGGTGTCCTGGCATACAGGGTGTCCTGGCCTACAGGGTGTCCTGGCCTACAGGGTGTCCTGGCCTACAGGGTGTCCTGGCCTACAGGGTGTCCTAGTACAGTACAGGGTGTCCTGGCCTACAGGGTGTCCTGGCCTACAGGGTGTCCTGGCCTACAGGGTGTCCTGGCCTACAGGGTGTCCTGGCCTACAGGGTGTCCTGGCCTACAGGGTGTCTTGGCCTACAGGGTGTCCTGGCCTACAGGGTGTCTTGGCCTACAGGGTGTCCTGGCCTACAGGGTGTCCTGGCCTACAGGGTGTCCTGGCCTACAGGGTGTCCTGGCCTACAGGGTGTCCTGGCCTACAGGGTGTATCGAAATCGTCACGAAGCTAATGTGGTGGCGTCTATTCCGCGTGCTCTTGTCCTTCCCTTCAGGCCCACCCGCCCGCCGGCCAACCCTTTACCTACCTCGCTCCGTGTCATCACCTCTCCTTCACTCGTGATTGTTACCATCTTCTACCATTTACAACATCATGCTGTAAACGAACGATTAACCTGATTGGAATCTTGACCCCACCCCCACCCCCCTAAAAAAAAAAAAATAACAATTTAATCTTGAACTTGCCCCAATTTTATCTTGCACTCACACATAACCCGAGTGACCAACCTCCCCCAATTTTTTTGTTAAAAATCTGCGATGATGACGTCACGAGTCACGTGAATTGCTTCTTCCGGGTTGGTTGATTGTGTTGATCCCGGTGAAGCGGTGGATCCCGACGGATGATGGTATGCCGGTGGTAGCTTTATTGTCCCTATCCCTGGAGTCGTCCGGATCACGGGTCTTTGTGTGTATGGCTCTGTGTGCCACTCCATATGTTAGGTACATACATATATGTATGTAAATATATAAATATAGATATATGGTACATATATGTAGATATATATAATTATAGATGTATGGTACATACATATATATAATTATATATATATATATATATGTATCTTTAATTATATGTTATATTTAATTATAGATATATCTATAATATATATCTATAATATGTAATTATAATTAGATATATATGCAATTATAGATATATATGTATATAATTATAGATATATGGTACATTTATCAGTGGCATCAGAACCTGTCTATCGTTTGTGCTTGTGTTTCTGCCAATGTTTGTTTTTGTTTCTCTGCACCACGTTACTGTTAAATATATATAACTGGTATATATAAATAAATAAATTTCTATAGTTATGTATATTATTATTGTACTGTGTTAAATATTCTCAGAAGCGTTTGGGAATTATTGTGATAAGCTGTTGTTTTCTGTTATGTGTCCAAACTTGGTGATAGGACACCCCCCATCACTTGAGTCCTGTTTTCTGGTCTGTGCCATGATTAAAGGTTACTTGATATAGTCTTCAATGGGACGCTTCCTTACACTTGATTTAAATGTCTTCGCCTGCCCTATGATATGGTTAAGTTATAGTAGTAGTATTTAACGTAGGACTTTGATCACTGGCTATGGTGAGTGGAGAGATGTTAGATGTGGGGATCCTTGTCGTTACAAACGTCTTGACCTTGAACGCCAAACCAATGAATGAGCTTCAAACCCATGACGTCATTATGTTGATTAAGTCTCTTGCGGATCAGTAAGGTACTTACGGATATTTAGTTTTTTTGTGTGTGTATTTATTTAGCCGTAACGGACTCTTTTCTGATTTGAGAGCGCCCTGGTGTTCTGTGTTTGTTTTAACGTCACGTGGCACAGGGAGACGCGCCCTGGTATTCTGTGTTTGTGTTAACATCACGTGGCACAGGGAGACGCGCCCTGGTATTCTGTGTTTGTTTTAACATCACGTGGCACAGGGAGACGCGCCCTGGTATTCTGTGTTTGTTTTAACATCACGTGGCACAGGGAGACGCGCCCTGGTATTCTGTGTTTGTTTTAACGTCACGTGGCACAGGGAGACGCGCCCTGGTATTCTGTGTTTGTTTTAACATCACGTGGCACAGGGAGACGCGCCCTGGTATTCTGTGTTTGTTTTAACGTCACGTGGCACAGGGAGACGCGCCCTGGTATTCTGTGTTTGTTTTAACATCACTTGGCACAGGGAGACGCGCCCTGGTATTCTGTGTTTGTTTTAACGTCACGTGGCACAGAGAGACGCGCCCTGGTATTCTGTGTTTGTTTTAACGTCACGTGGCACAGGGAGACGCGCCCTGGTATTCTGTGTTTGTTTTAACATCACGTGGCACAGGGAGACGCGCCCTGGTATTAAGGTTTGTTTTAACATCACGTGGCTTAGGGAGACGCGCCCTGGTATTCTGTGTTTGTTTTAACATCACGTGGCACAGGGAGACGCGCCCTGGTATTCTGTGTTTGTTTTAACATCACGTGGCACAGAGAGACGCGCCCTGGTATTCTGTGTTTGTTTTAACATCACGTGGCACAGGGAGACGCACCCTGGTATTCTGTGTTTGTTTTAACATCACGTGGCACAGGGAGACGCGCCCTGGTATTCGGTGTTTGTGTTAACATCACTTGGCACAGGGAGACGTGCCCTGGTATTCTGTGTTTGTGTTAACATCACTTGGCACAGGGAGACGTGCCCTGGTATACTGTGTTTGTTTTAACATCACGTGGCACAGAGAGACGCGCCCTGGTATTCTGTGTTTGTTTTAACATCACGTGGCACAGAGAGACGCGCCCTGGTATTCTTTGTTTGTTTTAACATCACGTGGCACAGGGAGACGCACCCTGGTATTCTGTGTTTGTTTTAACATCACGTGGCACAGAGAGACGCGCCCTGGTATTCTGTGTTTGTTTTAACATCACGTGGCACAGAGAGACGCGCCCTGGTATTCTGTGTTTGTTTTAACATCACGTGGCACAGGGAGACGCGCCCTGGTATTCTGTGTTTGTTTTAACGTCACGTGGCACAGGGAGACGCGCCCTGGTATTCTGTGTTTGTTTTAACGTCACGTGGCACAGGGAGACGCGCCCTGGTATTCTGTGTTTGTTTTAACATCACGTGACACAGGGAGACGCGCCCTGGTATTCTGTGTTTGTTTTAACATCACGTGGCACAGGGAGACGCGCCCTGGTATTCTGTGTTTGTTTTAACATCACTTGGCACAGGGAGACGTGCCCTGGTATTCTGTGTTTGTTTTAACATCACGTGACACAGGGAGACGCGCCCTGGTATTCTGTGTCTGTTTTAACATCACGTGGCACAGAGAGACGCGTCCTGGTATTCTGTGTTTGTTTTAACATCACGTGGCACAGGGAGACGCGCCCTGGTATTCTGTGTTTGTTTTAACATCACGTGGCACAGGGAGACGCGCCCTGGTATTCTGTGTTTGTTTTAACATCACGTGGCACAGGGAGACGCGCCCTGGTATTCTGTGTTTGTTTTAACATCACGTGGCACAAGGAGACGCGCCCTGGTATTGTGTTTGTTTTAACATCACGTGGCACAGGGAGACGCGCCCTGGTATTCTGTGTTTGTGTTAACATCACTTGGCACAGGGAAACGCGCCCTGGTATTCTGTGTTTGTTTTAACATCACGTGGCACAGAGAGACGCGCCCTGGTATTATGTGTTTGTTTTAACGTCACGTGGCACAGGGAGACGCGCCCTGGTATTCTGTGTTTGTTTTAACATCACGTGGCACAGAGAGACGCGCCCTGGTATTATGTGTTTGTTTTAACATCACGTGGCACAGGGAGACGCACCCTGGTATTCTGTCTTTGTTTTAACATCACGTGGCACAGAGAGACGTGCCCTGGTATTCTGTGTTTGTGTTAACATCACTTGGCACAGGGAGACGCGCCCTGGTATTCTGTGTTTGTTTTAACATCACGTGGCACAGGGAGACGTGCCCTGGTATTCTGTGTTTGTTTTAACATCACGTGGCACAGGGAGACGCACCCTGGTATTCTGTGTTTGTTTTAACATCACGTGACACAGGGAGACGCGCCCTGGTATTCTGTGTTTGTTTTAACATCACGTGGCACAGGGAGACGCGCCCTGGTATTCTGTGTTTGTGTTAACATCACGTGGCACAGAGAGACGCGCCCTGGTATTCTGTGTTTGTTTTAACATCACGTGGCACAGGGAGACGCGCCCTGGTATTCTGTGTTTGTTTTAACATCACGTGGCACAGGGAGACGCGCCCTGGTATTATGTGTCTGTTTTAACATCACGTGGCACAGGGAGACGCGCCCTGGTATTCTGTGTTTGTTTTAACATCACGTGGCACAGGGAGACGCGCCCTGGTATTCTGTGTTTGTTTTAACATCACGTGGCACAGGGAGACGCGCCCTGGTATTATGTGTTTGTTTTAACATCACGTGGCACAGGGAGACGCGCCCTGGTATGTTGTGTTTGTTTTAACGTCACGTGGCACAGGGAGACGGTGATGGCGATTCTGCTGGTGTCTACTGTGTAAATCTGCTTCTCTTTCTTGTCAATTATCGCCTTGGTTCTAATTGGTCCTATGTGTGCACGAAGGTGGCATGAAAAACCGGCGGTGACTGTTGGGCTGTGTGACTGGAATTTGTCCAATGACAATGATTGCGCGTTGCTATGGTTACTCGTCCGTCCGCGATCATGTGGTGACGTCATAGCAGTCAGTCTCTGATTCTAATCCGAAGTGAATATTATTTTTAATCATAATTATGGATGGTGCCCATGCTGGCGTATCGCGTAGTATTACTTCCATCACGTGGCACAGAGGGGGGGGGTGGGGGCAACACGCGATCCGACTAATGGAGAGGGGGCCAGGGTAGAAGACCGGGGGGAGTGATCAACTGTCACCATGGTGATATATGTCAAGGAGACCCCTGCTGACTTGGCCCTGTACTAGTCGTCACCCGGATTCTCTGAGAATGATTCTGTCGGCGAGGACAATGGGAATTGTTTGTCGCGTTAGTTTTGTTCACGTAGCTTTTATTCCCGTATATTGTGCAATATGCGTCGTCCTAGTACTAACGACGTGGCATTTATCTCTGTGATTGTTATCAGGTGCGTGGAAGTCGTATTGGTGATCACTGATATGCACTGATATTTATTGATTGTGCCAAGGAGGCGTCTCGTGTCGAGATTATAGCGGGAAACGTCCCCGTCTAAGTCACCGTCGCTAGTCGCCATAGTAACGCTTCGTGATGGCCGCTCGGCTTCGTGATGGCCGCTCGGCTCCGTGATGGCCGCTCCGCTCCGTGATGGCCGCTCCGCTCCGTGATGGCCGCTCCGCTCCGTGATGGCCGCTCCGCTCCGTGGTGGCCACTCCACTCGTGATGGCCGCTCCGCTCCGTGATGGCCGCTCGGTGATGGCCGCTCCGTGATGGCCGCTCCCTCGTGGCCACTCCCTGATGGCCGCTCCGTCATGGCCGCTCTGTCATGGCCGCTCCGTCATGGCCGCTCTGTCATGGCCGCTCTGTCATGGCCGCTCCGTCATGGCCGCTCTGTCATGGCCGCTCCCTCATGGCCGCTCTGTCATGGCCGCTCCGTCATGGCCGCTCTGTCATGGCCGCTCTGTCATGGCCGCTCTGTCATGGCCGCTCTGTCATGGCCGCTGTGTAGCACTGCGATATTTTTATGGCCTTACATCTCTGGCATATTGTCACGAAAGCTATGATATATCATATATTATCAGGTGCGATGCTTGATTTGAAAAAAAAGTGCAACCCGTGATATAAAAATAGCGGTGACCCGGCAGACTGAACAGTTACATTGGACAACCTGAGCGATGCCTGGAGTCTGTATCCCGTGACACGGCAGCCACTCTGTCCCGTGACGTAACCACGGCAACCGGACTCGCCTCGAGCCCGCATATCGTTAGCCTAGCCACTGATATTCTGTGCGACTTGAAGTGCATGTGGTAAATCATTATAACAATACATTAGACGTCACTTGAAACCTGCCTGGCCATGTGTCTCATATCGGCTATCACGCTGTCTCGACAACATGTGTCGTGTATCCCAGTGGTCCAGTGGTAGGGTGCTAGACTTCAAATCGACGGGTCCCCAGCTCGAACCACCTACCATACGTTACTTACCTCAATCCCCCCGAGAAAAAAAAGTCTTTCTAACGTTGAGTCTCAGTACATAGTTATGTATGGCATGAAGGTTGGGTTGAATTTTTTTTTTTTAGTTGTTGATATCACTGCCTATCGGGAGATATGCCGCGCCCTCACTTCTTAGTGATTGTGGCTTTTGTGACTTGTTTCTTTCTCTATATCTATGTACAATGTCTGCCACGAACATTACACTGTCGGCGACGGAAGTATACTCGGCCATATCAGTTTAGTGTACAAAAGTCCACGTCCTGCAATACCGTTTGAAGTGTACGCATACAAAAAATTACGTTTGTACGGACTGTATAATCACCTCTGTAATACGTCATAGGCTGTATCATATATATTTATTTGTACATATGTTTTTAGATCGGCTTTATTATATGAAAATGCCTTATGCAGTAGAGGGTCGACAAGCCTACGTGTGTGTACATACTAAATCTAGTGACGCCTTCGTATTTCAACATACATTCTACTCCCGACCCCTCAACACGCGAGGTCAGAAACTTCTCTGCTATAGCTTCTCCTTCTTTGTGATGCTATCCTGACTCGCGATTTGATTGGTCCACTCGTTGCGTTGCCATTGGCTGCGCCTTTTGTGTTCGTCGGTTGTCATGGGTGTCTATTTCAAAGCGCGTGTTTGCTATGGTTATTATTTTGTTTAAGCGCGATGAAGTACTATTTCGGGGAGGTGGATGCTACTTAACTTGTCCACTGGGTGGCGCCACAGTAGGAGGCCTAGTCAGCACCGCGAGATGGCGCCACTGGGGGTAGGGGAGTTTTTGTTGTTACCTAAAGTGTGTTCATCTTCGTTGTTTTCCTCCCCCTCTATTGTCCTTTCTGAGAAGACTCCGAACATTCAAGTGTGTTAACCCTGATTGTCCTCAATGTGCTTGGCGGTGTCCTGTATATATAGTTTCGGTTGGTGTAACATATAAATATATTCGAATGTGTATGATCTGAATCTGCCAAATAGGGAGAATTTTGATGGTTCGTTTGATGGCATATTTCGTGCTGCTTCTGAATGCATGCTACTAGCGCCCTCTATCGGTGGAAGACAACGGTGTGTTCATCGCGAACAAACTACTGTACCTTGTATGTCCCTTGCGCCTTCGCACCACTTATCCCCCCGCCCCCACCTACACACTCTTCTCTAGCATCTTACTCCACCGCCCAATTGTAAGCTCATCGTAGTTTTACGTGTGGGTGTGAACAGACCACAATTACTATTACTGGAGTCTGGTCAACGCCTGTTTGTATGGATTTTTTTGCACGGAGTCCATTTATACATGTAGACTTAGTAATACGGGATTTTTTTTAGCTGAAAGTGCCGAACCACGTGTCATACTCCATCCATGTTGCTGTAATGTAACGGCAGTACGTAAGACCAGTGTGCTGACCCTCCAGAGGTCACAGTTCAAAGGTCAAATCCGGCACGGTGTCATTAACTGTATCAGTTTTTTTGATACCATGTCTGGTTTTATCAAGTGCGGGTGAGAGATTGGCCAGACCTATGGCAATGTAATAGCCGAGCTGACCTCGTGTTGAGATGACGTGTACGACCTTGAGCTGTGTCAGTGAAGGTCAGATGGTCATGATATAAACGATGTGTAGAAACAAAGGTTTGATTTTGTCAGATACATTGTCTCTCTGTGGCGTAATCAATGAACGTCAGATATTTGTTATATCAATGAAGGTCAGATCTTTGTTATATACATGAAGGTCAGATTTTTGTTTTATTAATGAAGGTCAGATCTTTGTTTTATCAATGAAGGTCAGATCTTTGTTATATTCGTGAAGGTCAGATCTTTGTTATATCAAAGAAGGTCAGATCTTTGTTATGTCAATGAAGGTCAGACTTCGTTCTATTGACCTCATTTTATATCAGTGAAGGTCAAACCTCACTTTTCACACCTGATGTTATATCCGAGAAATAATGAAGGTCGGATCTCGTTGTATCACTGAAGGTCAGACTGAAGGTCATAATATCAAGGTCAGTCCTCATGTTCTGTACATCAGTCAAGGTCAAACCCCATATGTAGAATATGACCTTAGGTTCATTATCACTCGGCGCCTTGTTTTAGCATAAATCAGGCCTCGTATTATATCGACAAAGGTTGACCCATATATCGCATCAAGGTCAAGAGGTCACATATTGCCAATCAACGCCATAACCACGTTTGTACCGATGGCCAAATTTTGTACGAGTATCTGTGCAGCGAGCTGCTGTTATAGTCATAGAGGCGCGCTTGGTATTCTAGTCATAATCTCAAATCTTTGCGCTAGAACTTCATAACAGTTCAGCGTGCAACCCTAGTAGTCATCACTTGTGTACTTAGATATGTATCACAATTTTATTCCTGGTTACTTGTTTCCCTTTGAACGTGCTGGCGGGAGTGATGACTCCAATGACCCAAGCTTAAGGTGGGATCAGCTCAGGCTTGGATAGTGGGGGTGAGGGTGGGGGTGGGGCGGGGGCCTGGGAGCTGAATTGCCTACAGCGGTCGCTGAACAACTGCCTTACGGGCCAACACGATGTGTTTACACACATAGTACGCGTGTACAACACACACCTCCGTCATGTTTGATGTGTACACAGGCCCGACATAGCAGTGTACACCACATCACTGAAGCGAACGGATATATGTTATCATGTGTGGCGTAAACAAATGCCGCTTGTTTAGGTTCAGTCAGTGTGCACAAAACTGGCCTAGAAAACCCAATTCATTCATTCATGAATTTATTGGGCTATGAATTAATTCGCCGTCGTTTGATCGTTTATAATGTATGTCGTGGTTTTTTATTGTTATTGGAGGAAAAGGTAAACTGGTAAGTTAACGTGTTGTATGGTACACCTCAAGTTAACGTGTATGGTACATCTTAACAGTTATAGTTTCAGCCCCCCCCCCTCTCCCCCTCCCCTCCCCCCCTCCCCTCATCGCTGTGTCCAACATGTGCTAGAAAATCAGCAATAATTTGTATTCTATTATTTATTAATGTTTTTCTTATTAAAATGACGGTCTTCACTTTGAGCTTGTGTTTTTAACGTGTATTTTAGTCACTGTTTCGCTGATACCACCCAAAACGGTGGCAGATGGGGGAAGGGGGCGTTACAAACCTGTCTGGTACAAATGGTACAGCATCATGCGATAAGGCAGAGGGAGGGCGCCCGGCGCCATCTTGGAATCTTAACCGTGCCAGAAAAATGGTTTATATATATAATATATATATATAAATGTTATCGTCCTAACAAATAGCAGATTGCCAAATTTTCGTTTTTGTGTTTTGAATATGAAATATTAATCTCGATATAATATATTCGTATATATATGTAAATCGTTTCTTTATCATGTACGCATTGTTTAATTTTATGAAGGACCTAACGTTAACAGGTCTGCGATACGTACCAACGGTTAGCTGTGCAACAGCAGCAAAAAATTGCGGCCATATTGAATATGTTGTACATACAAAGAGTGTCTCTGGGCTGGCGGTCTCTGGGCTGGCGGTCTCTGGGCTGCCGGTCTTTGGGCTGGCGGTCTCTGGGCTGACGGTCTCTGGGCTGGCGGTCTCTGGGCTGGCGGTCTCTGGGCTGGCCGTCTCTGGGCTGACGGTCTCTGGGCTGGCGGTCTCTGGGCTGGCGGTCTCTGGGCTGGCGGTCTCTGGGCTGGCGGTCTCTGGGCTGACGGTCTCTGGGCTGACGGTCTCTGGGCTGGCGGTCTCTGGGCTGACGGTCTCTGGGCTGGCGGTCTCTGGGCTGGCGGTCTCTGGGCTGGCGGTCTCTGGGCTGGCGGTCTCTGGGCTGGCGGTCTCTGGGCTGACGGTATCTGGGCTGACGGTCTCTGGGCTGGCGGTCTCTGGGCTGGCGGTCTCTGGGCTGGCGGTCTCTGGGCTGGCGGTTTCTGGGCTGGCGGTCGCTGGGCTGGCGGTCTCTGGGCTGGCGGGCTGACGGTCTCTGGGCTGGCGGTCTCTGGGCTGGCGGTCTCTGGGCTGGCGGTCTCTGGGCTGACGGTCTCTGGGCTGGCGGTCTCTGGGCTGACGGTCTCTGGGCTGACGGTCTCTGGGCTGGCGGTCTTTGGGCTGGCGGTCTCTGGGCTGGCGGTCTCTGGGCTGGCGGGCTGACGGTCTCTGGGTTGGCGGTCTCAGGGCTGGCGGGCTGGCGGTCTTTGGGCTGGCGGTCTCTGGGCTGGCGGTCTCTGGGCTGGCGGTCTCTGGGCTGGCGGTTTCTGGGCTGGCGGTCTCTGGGCTGGCGGTCTCTGGGCTGGCGGGCTGACGGTCTCTGGGCTGGCGGTCTCTGGGCTGACGGTCACTGGGCTGGCGGTCTCTGGGCTGGCGGTCTCTGGGCTGGCGGTCTCTGGGCTGGCGGTCTCTGGGCTGACGGTCTCTGGGCTGGCGGTCTCTGGGCTGACGGTCTCTGGGCTGACGGTCTCTGGGCTGGCGGTCTTTGGGCTGGCGGTCTCTGGGCTGGCGGTCTCTGGGCTGGCGGGCTGACGGTCTCTGGGTTGGCGGTCTCAGGGCTGGCGGGCTGGCGGTCTCTGGGCTGGCGGTCTCTGGGCTGGCGGGCTGGCGGCCTCTGGGCTGGCGGTCTTTGGGTTGGCGGGCTGGCGGCCTCTGGGCTGGCAGTCTCTGGGCTGGCGGTCTCTGGGCTGGCGAGCTGGCGGTCTTTGGGCTGGCGGTCTCTGGGCTGACGGTCTCTGGGCTGGCGGTCTCTGGGCTGGCGGGCTGGCGGCCTCTGGGCTGGCAGTCTCTGGGCTGGCGGTCTCTGGGCTGGCGAGCTGGCGGTCTTTGGGCTGGCGGTCTCTGGGCTGACGGTCTCTGGGCTGGCGGTCTCTGGGCTGACGGTCTCTGGGCTGGCGGTCTCTGGGCTGGCGGTCTCTGGGCTGGCGGGCTGGCGGTCTCTGGGCTGGCGGTCTCTGGGCCGGCGGTCTCTGGGCTGGCGGGCTGGCGGTCTCTAGGCTGGCGGTCTCTGGGCTGGCGGTCTCTGGGCTGGCGGGCTGGCGGTCTCTGGGCTGGCGGTCTCTAGGTTGGCGGTCTCTGGGCTGGCGGTCTCTGGGCTGGCGGTCTCTAGGTTGGCGGTCTCTGGGCTGGCGGTCTCTGGGCTGGCGGTCTCTAGGTTGGCGGTCTCTGGGCTGGCGGTCTCTAGGCTGGCGGGCTGGCGGTCTCTGGGCTGGCGGTCTCTGGGCTGGCGGTCTCTGGGCTGACGGTCTCTGGGCTGGCGGTCTCTGGGCTGGCGGTCTCTGGGCTGTCGGGCTGGCGGTCTCTGGGCTGGCGGGCTGGCGGTCGCTGGGCTGGCGGTCTCTGAGCTGGCCTGGCCAAAACTCTCTCGTACTTGTTGAACCTCGGTAGACTGCCATGTAACATATCGCTAGAATGTTATTGTTGAAACTAAAACACGGAATATTCTCACTGAGAGCGCGTTTCGCCACGTGTAACAGGCGGATTGCCTCCTAGTCTATTTGTTCATAAATAAATTTGTTGAGAGATGCGAAGAAACGATTGCATTTTTTGTTCTGTCCTGTACTTATTACTAGGCTTTGGCTGGGCCAGCAGCGCGCACTCGACAATAACAGGCTGCCAAACCTCGGGGTGACCCCTAACAGAAATCGTGTAAACGTTCCCGGAAACGTTGGAAGGACAAATTGCAGTTTTCGATGACCCAAGATAAATGCTTAAAACCTCTTATCTACTCTCGTAGAACCGTCCCATTACGAAATGGCTATACAGCAATTATAGTGTAAGCTAAAACACTAACCAGGGGCGGATCCAGGAAATTGAAAAGTGGCGGGGGGGGGGGGGGGGTGGTGGGCTGGAGAAGATTGCCACTGGGGGATCCACCAATTTTGATGACCCGGGAGGGGGGGGGGGGGACTTGCGACCTGAAGGGGGTTCCACGCCCCCTCAAATAACGTTCTTTCTCAAAGGGTGGGGGGGGGCGGACCACCTGGACCTCCACCCTGAATCCGCCCTTGCCCACTACATACTCGTCCGGTATATATAAACCAGATTTTGGCCACACGCTTTTATCAAAATTCTTATTTATGTTTTCCGGACCCAATCATCCCGTAAAATCCTCACCATAGCCATGTTTACAAGTTGCATATAAATAAAGGTACACATTTCACACAAGCGGCAATAAATAAAACCTTTATTGTACATAAACAAACACTGTAACGAAACGCAGCATGCAAACGGGCATCGCGAGAGCCACGCGGACTTCACTATCACGTGACTTCAGGGTCATCGTTATGCACATTTCCAACTTTAGTGGCATCCGATTTTACAATCGATATTCTTTTTGAGTTATCAATGTAAATAGCAGGATACTATAACTGTCCCCATTTAAATAGAACTAATATCTTATACATACTGAATATAATGAACTTCTTATGCAAGTTCGAAAGCTAGGTAGTTGTTACGGCTAAGCGCGAACCATGTCCGTATAGCTCACGTCTTACTCACGCTCATATATTTCAACGTTAATCGAACCCTACAAGTTCACACGGAGTTTAATATTTATATATAAGTGCTTGTTTAGCGTCGCCATCTTCTTCTGCGTCGTGGATCTACTAGTTTCAAAGTAGCTCCCGTCTTACTCACGTGCCGTATTTTAAACAGTCATCGATTTCAGATGCCAAAGAATATTGACCGAGACATGCAACGCAGAAATATGTTGTTTTTACCACAACGAAATGTTTCCGGCCTAAGAAAATTTCTAACGCTTCCCAGAAATATGTTTATATCGCTTTAATTGTATATTTGTATATGCATATATATTTATATACATACATAAACGTATCACAGTTGTGCCTTCAGAGGTCATGTTCTACCCTGATGAATATGTAATCTATATACACATGGTACAATACTATGCATGGTAATCGGTGGCTCGGAAAACTTGGCGAAAGTTGACGAACAGGTTAATTATTAAAAAAACACAATTATAACTAACACAGCCGAACGTACAGAGTTACGGTCGTTCTTCCAAGTTAGCAAGACTCGTTCTTTCAGTATAGCTCCCGTATTACTCACGGTTAACATTTTACTGAAAGAATCAAGTTCATGGACCCTAACATGGAAGATGGACTCTTCTTTGTGGTACGAATAAAAACTTTTTACAACTCTACAACTTTTTTCCCATAAAAACTATAATAAGGACTCGTTTGTCGGAAACATGTGGATATATAATGGCCATCCATTTCCAAAACACGGATCTTGTAGTGGGAAATATTTCCGTAATGTCTTCGGTCAAGACGGCGGAATGAACCATATCAGAGTTGTGACCAACTTAATGGCGTCAACTTTAACCGATTTAATGGGTCTCATCACGAAAGAGGAAGCGAAAGTTGTATATTTATATATAAGTAAGTATACCACCATTTTGCTACGGTTTATACATGCGTTTTTGATGGCCCAAATTGCTTTGATTTATGTTTGATTGTTTCACACGGAAAACTCGAAAACAGCGACGTCATGGAAAACTAATGCCACAGTAAACTGCCTTTTGTTAAGCCGCGGCTTCTATTTGTGTGGAAAGGTCATTTGGTTTGTCGGTGTGCGGTTTTTGATTATACATACGGCTTCAAAAGGGCAGTCTACGGTAATACATAATACAGTGAAATAGAAATGAGTATGGTTCATACAATGCCTCAAGGGCGAGAAGCGAAGCTCTACAGAAACTGTGGATATTGTTCGTTCAGACAGAATCAAGCGAGAAACAGTCTCGCGGTGACGTCACATTCTCGTGGTGACGTCACAGTCTCGCGGTGACGTCACAGTCTCGCGGTGACGTCACAGTCTCGCGGTGACGCCACAGTCCCGCGGTAACGTCACAGTCTCGCGGTGACGTCACAGATCACAAGCGTCTCACGCGCAGGTCATTGTTCTCATCCAGCTCCAGCCGGATGTGGTTTGACACGGGCGGCGCCATCCCGTTAAAACCGCCTGAAACCGGATTATACCGGTCAACGCCGACCGACGGGGCCCCTTGGTGGTACTGGTTCAAACTGGATAGAACCTCTCCCGGGCGGTCTTGGCTGGTCAGGCTGGACTTGAGGTTGGAGAGCTCTCGCAAGGCCAGTGGCTCGGCCGTGGCAGAGTCTCGGTCACCCTTGGAGGTCTGCTGGTTGCTGGATCTGTTGCTGGTCAGGCTGGAACCGAGTCTGTTGTCATGGTTAAGGAGCGTACCATACAGCAGAGGAGCAAGGCATAGTTATGTTGAGAGATGCGATCCTCTCTCCGCCCACCCTCCCCCCGCCCCCCGGCCGAGTCCTTTGCTGCGGGAATGACTTCAGCCGGATATAGTGGGGGGGGGGGGGGGAGCTTTGCCCACACAAGAAAGATGAGAAGGACAAGAAAATTAATCTACCGATTTCCGAGCATATAATTTGCTACATAAGCGAACAAGTAGTTTCACCGTGATTATTGAGCACTTGATGGGTTTGATTTTGCCACTCGACAGGCAATAAGCATTGCTTTATTTCCAGATTGAATTTCAATCAATTGAAAAATCAAGTCAAATTAAAGGAAATTCAAGAATTGATGGAACTTACAGGAATACAAACACAAGAAAACACACATCTTCCCCCATCTCCATGGTCTTCGTTCGCCAGTCTAAACAAATTAACGTGTAAAGTTATAATTCAAACTCCGTGATTCAACATAGCTGGTCAACATCTTCTGAGCACACACATCAACCTTACTACCGATACATTATTATTATAACATATTATTATATTAATATACTCCTTCAACGAAATAAGGATACACGACTTCGGCCATCGACCTTGAATCTTCAAGGTCAGCCGGTGTCCTTGAGTCGACCTTGGCGGCCGCCGAGCCGGTAAAGATGGCGCCGACGCCGCGTTCGAAGTCTCGCAGCCATTGGCGGTGCTCCTCCAGCTGCGCAGCTGCGCTTGGCGCGGCCATCAGCTGCGGAGTGAGGTCCAAGGCGGCGCCGCGCTGCGAGCGCAGCTGCTCCCTACAGTTGTAAAGAGAAAAACATATAAATAAAAATCTAAATTATTTTTTTAGGCAGAGTTGAGATGGCACTGACGGACACTGTCGACAAGGTATTTGTAGTATTATTTGAAGCTGCTTTCAAGGGGAAAACATATATATATAAAAATCTAAATAATAATCAGTGTCTTGAGATGATACTGATTATTTGCAGCTGCTCTCTACAGGTTTAAAGAGAAAAACATAAATAAAAATAAAAATAATAATCAGTTAGTCTTGAGATGATATTAACGGACGTCACGGTATTTGTAGGGCTATTTGCAGCTGCGCTCTACAGTCTTAATCAGGAAAACATATTCAACTGATTAATAATTATAATATGAATATATATCAAAATGAAAGTCATAATCAGTCAGTCTTGAGTGATACTGACGGACTGGTAATAAAAGTAATCATAGTATCTAGAGATTGATTGTTACTGGTGGCATCATTCTACACGGTACGGAAGTACACATAGAGGTTTTTATAGTTACAAATATAAGCTATATAAGTACACATATAAGCAATATAGGTACAAATATAAGCTATATAAGTACACATATAAGCCATACTAGTACATAAATATGTTTGTTTTATTTACACATGGGGATACAAGTACCCATGGGAATACTGAGCTTACATTGCCTACAAATTATACAGGGATGTGTTTGTTGAAGGGCAAAGCACCTACTTGGTGTACACATGGTGGTGTTACATACCTGACGGGGACAGGGGAGAAGGCGTAATGGATGCTGGGCTGGCTACCGAGGGCCACGGGGGCCCGGCGGTCTGCAAGTCAATGTATTATGTCAAAGTTACTCAGACAACAAAGTTGTTCAATGTTTTGGATGGAAATGATGTATTATGAAATGAAAAAAAAAAAAAAAAACGGTTTCCATTATGTAAACAAATTTGTCTATGACTGACTCGTGAGATTGCATAACGAACCCCCGAAGTACTTGTGCCATTTTCTCTCCAGGGCCTGCTCAGCCGTCTCAAACTTGGGGTCAGCGAAGGCCACGTGGTGCTGGGGCTGAGACCTATGGAAAGCCGATAAAGTAAATGACATGAGAAAATACAAATATTCTATTTCTCAGAAAATGCCATGTGAGGTTGAAGCGGCATTTATTTGATATGCGAAAAAACGGTTGTGTCATAGTTGCCACTTTCACGATTGTATGTGAGACCAAATGATTATTTATAGCATGCCATCAAATCGGTCTGCCTTTATAATTAGACCATTTGGAATCATTAATCATGGGGAGACGGGAGAATAATGCCATGGTGAGATGGCAGAGGATTTAGCCAGAACTGTAGCAATTCACATATGGAGAATAATGCCATGGTGAGATGGCAGCGGATTTAGCCAGAACTGTTGCAATTCACATTTGGAAAGCTGATGATTATACACAGTGGACATGTATGTGATGTTGGTTAGGAGGGCGATGTGACCATTGCAAAAAGCACATCGTCTAAAATGAATGTTGACTGTTCTTAATATGTTTCATGCATCCTTTAAAGCCATGAATGTCAAACGAGACTTAATACAATGTCACATACAAGCACGGGGTTCAAGCCAGGTTTTTATAGCAAATGTATCGTCATTTACAACTATGTGAATTTTGTTGTATATAACATAAATAATTTACAGTTAGTCTATATAAAGAAAATAACATTTTTTACAGTTAGTTTATATACAGAAATTAACATTTTTTACAGTTAGTCTATATACAGAAATTAACATCTTTTACAGTTAGTCTATATACAGAAATTAACATTTTTTAGAGGTATACAGAACATAAATGTGTGCAGCTATACGGAACATAAATGTGTGCAGTTAAACACAAAAACCACATTTCAAGTGACTTACATGTAGTGATTGGCTCCATTTGTGATCACGTGATGAGGCACACCGCCCGCCGTCATTGTTTGTGTGTAGACAGACGGTGGCGGGACGGAAACTGAAAACGATAAATGATTTTCGTAGTAATTTGGATTCAGCAAAATGTCAGACAAATTAGTGACAGCGCGAAGACAAATACTGAATTCAGCCAGATTATGATTAAATAGCATAACATAAAGGCGTATCACAGAAATAGTCCCTCAGTGATTTTGTGAAATGGTGATATCATGTAAACCTTCTGGTAAATATTCATGTAATAAATAGCTAACATACAGGTGTATCACGGAAATAGTCTGACCTCTGTTATTTGGCACGTGAGGCGTTCTGGATTGACCCTGAGACCCCATCGCTCCCAGGATGCGTCCGATGTCCTTGTTGAGCTTCTGGAGCGAGCTTTCGACGGCCGATATGCCGGATTCCCGGTCGTCCGTGCCTCGGGATTGTCTGGATACGGGACGCTTACGCCCTGGATACGGCAGAAAGGCGGCGGGGCATGTAGCGGGATGCATCGGTACACAAGTTAAAGCTGCTCATACACCAATTTGTTATCATGATTTTCCAAATATTTGGGTCATACGTTGACTGTTTAAGTATTAACTCTATGAGAAATAGATTTGTCATCACATGTTGAAGGGTAAAACACAACCGTGATGTGTAAAATGTAATCTGTGGCGGAATTCACGAACGCAGCAGCGGCCTGTTACACGTACCGGTACATTGCTTAGTCGGCTACGGGCTTAGTCGGTTAAGTCACCATGTAAATGACAGGCAATTTTAGCCGACTAAGCAATGTACCGGTACGTGAAATAGGCCGCGGCTGCGTTCGTGACATCCGCCACTGTTAAGCCGCAGCAGCCCAACCCGCTTATCACTTCCGCCACTGTTGACCAGCAGCCCAACCCGCTTATCACTTCCTCCACTGTTGACCAGCAGCCCAACCCGCTTATCACTTCCGCCACTGTTGACCAGCAGCCCAACCCGCTTATGACTTCCGCCACTGTTGACCAGCAGCCCAACCCGCTTATGACTTCCGCCACTGTTGACCAGCAGCCCAACCCGCTTATCACTTCCGCCACTGTTGACCAGCAGCCCAACCCGCTTATCACTTCCGCCACTGTTTAGCCGCAGCAGCCCAACCCGCTTATCACTTCCGCCACTGTTTAGCCGCAGCAGCCCAACCCGCTTATCACTTCCGCCACTGTTGACCAGCAGCCCAACCCGCTTATCACTTCCGCCACTGTTGACCAGCAGCCCAACCCGCTTATCACTTCCGCCACTGTTGACCAGCAGCCCAACCCGCTTATCACTTCCGCCACTGTTGACCAGCAGCCCAACCCGCTTATCACTTCCGCCATTGTTGACCAGCAGCCCAACCCGCTTATCACTTCCGCCACTGTTGACCAGCAGCCCAACCCGCTTATCACTTCCGCCACTGTTGACCAGCAGCCCAACCCGCTTATCACTTCCGCCACTGTTGACCAGCAGCCCAACCCGCTTATCACTTCCGCCACTGTTGACCAGCAGCCCAACCCGCTTATCACTTCCGCCACTGTTGACCAGCAGCCCAACCCGCTTATCACTTCCGCCACTGTTGACCAGCAGCCGAACCCGCTTATCACTTCCGCCACTGTTGACCAGCAGCCCAACCCGCTTATCACTTCCGCCACTGTTGACCAGCAGCCCAACCCGCTTATCACTTCCGCCACTGTTGACCAGCAGCCCAACCCGCTTATCACTTCCGCCACTGTTGACCAGCAGCCCAACCCGCTCATCACTTCCGCCACTGTTGACCAGCAGCCCAACCCGCTTATCACTTCCGCCACTGTTGACCAGCAGCCCAACCCGCTTATCACTTCCGCCATTGTTGACCAGCAGCCCAACCCGCTTATCACTTCCGCCACTGTTGACCAGCAGCCCAACCCGCTTATCACTTCCGCCACTGTTGACCAGCAGCCCAACCCGCTTATCACTTCCGCCACTGTTGACCAGCAGCCCAACCCGCTTATCACTTCCGCCACTGTTGACCAGCAGCCCAACCCGCTTATCACATCCGCCACTGTTGACCAGCAGCCCAACCCGCTTATCACTTCCGCCACTGTTGACCAGCAGCCCAACCCGCTTATCACTTCCGCCACTGTTGACCAGCAGCCCAACCCGCTTATCACTTCCGCCACTGTTGACCAGCAGCCCAACCCGCTTATCACTTCCGCCACTGTTGACCAGCAGCCCAACCCGCTTATCACTTCCGCCATTGTTGACCAGCAGCCCAACCCGCTTATCACTTCCGCCACTGTTGACCAGCAGCCCAACCCGCTTATCACTTCCGCCACTGTTGACCAGCAGCCCAACCCGCTTATCACTTCCGCCACTGTTGACCAGCAGCCCAACCCGCTTATCACTTCCGCCATTGTTGACCAGCAGCCCAACCCGCTTATCACTTCCGCCACTGTTGACCAGCAGCCCAACCCGCTTATCACTTCCGCCACTGTTGACCAGCAGCCCAACCCGCTTATCACTTCCGCCACTGTTTAGCCGCAGCAGCCCAACCCGCTTATCACTTCCGCCACTGTTGACCAGCAGCCCAACCCGCTTATCACTTCCGCCACTGTTGACCAGCAGCCCAACCCGCTTATGACTTCCGCCACTGTTGACCAGCAGCCCAACCCGCTTATCACTTCCGCCACTGTTGACCAGCAGCCCAACCCGCTTATCACTTCCGCCACTGTTGACCAGCAGCCCAACCCGCTTATCACTTCCGCCACTGTTGACCAGCAGCCCAACCCGCTTATCACTTCCGCCACTGTTTAGCCGCAGCAGCCCAACCCGCTTATCACTTCCGCCACTGTTGACCAGCAGCCCAACCCGCTTATCACTTCCGCCACTGTTGACCAGCAGCCCAACCCGCTTATCACTTCCGCCACTGTTGACCAGCAGCCCAACCCGCTTATCACTTCCGCCACTGTTGACCAGCAGCCTAACCCGCTTATCACTTCCGCCACTGTTGACCAGCAGCCCAACCCGCTTATCACTTCCGCCACTGTTGACCAGCAGCCCAACCCGCTTATCACTTCCGCCACTGTTGACCAGCAGCCCAACCCGCTTATCACTTCCGCCACTGTTGACCAGCAGCCCAACCCGCTTATCACTTCCGCCACTGTTGACCAGCAGCCCAACCCGCTTATCACTTCCGCCACTGTTGACCAGCAGCCCAACCCGCTTATCACTTCCGCCACTGTTGACCAGCAGCCCAACCCGCTTATCACTTCCGCCACTGTTGACCAGCAGCCCAACCCGCTTATCACTTCCGCCACTGTTGACCAGCAGCCCAACCCGCTTATCACTTCCGCCACTGTTGACCAGCAGCCCAACCCGCTTATCACTTCCGCCACTGTTGACCAGCAGCCCAACCCGCTTATCACTTCCGCCACTGTTGACCAGCAGCCCAACCCGCTTATCACTTCCGCCACTGTTGACCAGCAGCCCAACCCGCTTATCACTTCCGCCACTGTTGACCAGCAGCCCAACCCGCTTATCACTTCCGCCACTGTTGACCAGCAGCCTAACCCGCTTATCACTTCCGCCACTGTTGACCAGCAGCCCAACCCGCTTATCACTTCCGCCACTGTTGACCAGCAGCCCAACCCGCTTATCACTTCCGCCACTGTTGACCAGCAGCCCAACCCGCTTATCACTTCCGCCACTGTTGACCAGCAGCCCAACCCGCTTATCACTTCCGCCACTGTTGACCAGCAGCCCAACCCGCTTATCACTTCCGCCACTGTTGACCAGCAGCCCAACCCGCTTATCACTTCCGCCACTGTTGACCAGCAGCCCAACCCGCTTATCACTTCCGCCACTGTTGACCAGCAGCCCAACCCGCTTATCACTTCCGCCACTGTTGACCAGCAGCCCAACCCGCTTATCACTTCCGCCACTGTTGACCAGCAGCCCAACCCGCTTATCACTTCCGCCACTGTTGACCAGCAGCCCAACCCGCTTATCACTTCCGCCACTGTTGACCAGCAGCCCAACCCGCTTATCACTTCCGCCACTGTTGACCAGCAGCCCAACCCGCTTATCACTTCCGCCACTGTTGACCAGCAGCCCAACCCGCTTATCACTTCCGCCACTGTTGACCAGCAGCCCAACCCGCTTATCACTTCCGCCACTGTTGACCAGCAGCCCAACCCGCTTATCACTTCCGCCACTGTTGACCAGCAGCCCAACCCGCTTATCACTTCCGCCACTGTTGACCAGCAGCCCAACCCGCTTATCACTTCCGCCATTGTTGACCAGCAGCCCAACCCGCTTATCACTTCCGCCACTGTTGACCAGCAGCCCAACCCGCTTATCACTTCCGCCACTGTTGACCAGCAGCCCAACCCGCTTATCGACTGAGCCAGGGAGGCTCCCACCCACATGTGGTTTAGATTAGGAAATGATGCAATTATCCACATAGCTATTAACATTTAGAATAGGCTGCCTGAAGAAAGAAAGCACTTTCGTATCAATGGCAAGAAATTCGATAAATGAGTGAATTTACATTTCTTGTTTTTACAACAATCTAGTACACTCCACACATTTGACCATAATGCACACTTACACATAACGTTTATGAAACAAGTAAAAAATCCAGGATAAGAAACCAACAATTTCTTGCCTCTCTCACAATTACTCTCACAAATATCATCAGCGCGTTCCTTTCAACAAAATGACGACCCTCGTTTGCAGCGCTGCTCACCAGATGGCGTCACCGTGTAATCGTCCTGGTTGAGATCTGAGCTGCTGATGCCACTGCTCTCGTCCGAGTCGCTAAGGTCAAGGTCATCGAGAAGAAGCGGCTTGCTGGGCGGATGGTGGAAGATCCGGAATTCCTGGGAGTCTTCGTCATCGTCTCCGGACTGCAGAAAATCCAGAATTAAGAGGGAGTGAATTGCCGACTATTCTTAATATATTTAAAGCAACTTTTAACGCAATGAATTTGAAACGAGACTAAGACAATGTCACATAAAAGCATGTCTTTCTAGCCAATATATCATCATTTACAGTAATATTTAAAAAAATTACAGTTATATATAGAAAACAACATTTAGTTATATATAGAAATAAACATTTACAGTTATATATAGAAATAAACATTTACAGTTATATATAGAAATAAACATTTACAGTTATATATAACATAAATGAAATCTAATAAATGAAACACGTAGGTCATATCACGTAACCGCTAGTCTTTGCGAAAAAACATCTTTATACTCCACAAACATATATATTTGCATTGGTGGGGCTCGAACCACCCACCGGCCGGTAAGGCTGGCCCGGCTGGCAGAGCACATACGCCGCTAGGTAGCGCTACCTACTAGGCCACGAGATGACCTTGATTATTATTAAACATGACCTTGACACAAAGCCATCTTAGATTTTTTACATTTTAGAATCAAGACTAAAAGTATTTTCAAAATTATGATGCATATGTTTTATATCTCGTTGAGGCTGTAAAACAACAATTTCAACATAAAACTGCGTGGTTTATTTATATCGCGCGCGGACGTCTTAGTGAGTCGTGGTCGATATTACACAGAATACCGAACAGCGAACAGGCGCGCCGGGATATAAAGCCGGCCACCAACTTCTGCTCCGGTGACCAAATTTCTTCTCTCCGGGTAGCCCACAGGCTTTCAGGATTTAAATTTAATACATAATATACTTATCTGACATGGAGAAGAGGGCGTTACGAACATAAAAATTACAGAACATATTAACTTAAGGATTCTCTTATTCAGATATATATCTTGGCTTTCCTACCTCTATTGTCGAGTGCTCCAGAAGCTTCAGCTTGGCTTCCTTCTCCTTCAGCAGTCTGGATCCGGCGGATACATTGACCTTCATGCGGTCGAGTTCCACCCTCTCCTGATCCAGGTTGTCTCTGATGTGATCCAGAATCGCTTCAGATCCGGGTGACGTACCCTGCGGAGGGAATGTAAACCGTTACTGTTACAGTTCTCACACTCCAGTGCTCTAGCTGTGTCTATGTTAATAATATTTATTACTTAATGTAACATAATTGTAATACGGTGACAAGTCTATCGTCGTAATACTCGATATACAGGTGTGTAAAGTAAATATCAGCACACCTTAAAAAGCAACATTAGTTAGTTTCCAGATCTGTATTGCGACAAGGAGAAGGCTGATCCTGGGGTAGACTCAGGAGTTAAGTGACAAAGTGTCATTGTAAGCTAGCGATCACAGAGTCAGTCATTATATAGGCCTTCCCCTCGCCTCCCCCTCCTACTCCTGCCGAGTCGGGTTCGGCTGACGCTGGCACGCCCCCCTCTCAGCCACCTATCCTGCACCCCCCCCCACCCGGCTCACTCCTTTCTGACACTGCTCCAACTCACCCCCTCCCCCCCCCCCCTCACCACGTTGTGTTGTCGCTGTATGTCGGCGTCATACTCCTGGCGCGCCGCCCTCACCCTCACCCTCCCCCCCCCCCCTCACCACGTGGAGTTGTCGCTGTATGTCGGCGTCATACTCCTGGCGCGCCGCCCTCACCCTCACCCCCTAACCACGTGATGTTGTCGCTGTATGTCGGCGTCATACTCCTGGCGCGCCGCCCTCACCCTCACCACCTCCCCCCCCTCTCCTCACCACGTTGTGTTGTCGCTGTATGTCGGCGTCATACTCCTGGCGCGCCGCCCTCACCCTCACCCCCTCCCCCCCCCCTCACCACGTTGTGTTGTCGCTATATGTCGGCGTCATACTCCTGGCGCGCCGCCCTCACCCTCACCACCTCCCCCCCCTCTCCTCACCACGTTGTGTTGTCGCTGTATGTCGGCGTCATACTCCTGGCGCGCCGCCCTCACCCTCACCACCTCCCCCCCCTCTCCTCACCACGTTGTGTTGTCGCTGTATGTCGGCGTCATACTCCTGGCGCGCCGCCCTCACCCTCACCACCTCCCCCCCCTCTCCTCACCACGTTGTGTTGTCGCTGTATGTCGGCGTCATACTCCTGGCGCGCCGCCCTCACCCTCACCACCTCCCCCCCCTCTCCTCACCACGTTGTGTTGTCGCTGTATGTCGGCGTCATACTCCTGGCGCGCCGCCCTCACCCTCACCACCTCCCCCCCCTCTCCTCACCACGTTGTGTTGTCGCTGTATGTCGGCGTCATACTCCTGGCGCGCCGCCCTCACCCTCACCACCTCCCCCCCCTCTCCTCACCACGTTGTGTTGTCGCTGTATGTCGGCGTCATACTCCTGGCGCGCCGCCCTCACCCTTACCCCCTCCCCCCCCCCCTCACCACGTTGTGTTGTCGCTGTATATCGGCGTCATACTCCTGGCGCGCCGCCCTCACCCTCACCCCCCCTCCTCACCACGTGGTGTTGTCGCTGTATGTCGGCGTCATACTCCTGGCGCGCCGCCCTCACCCTCACCCCCTCCCCCCCCCCTCACCACGTGGTGTTGTCGCTGTATGTCGGCGTCATACTCCTGGCGCGCCGCCCTCACCCTCACCCCCCCCCCCCTCACCACGTTGTGTTGTCGCTGTATGTCGGCGTCATACTCCTGGCGCGCCGCCCTCACCCTCACCCTCACCCCCCCTCACCACGTTGTGTTGTCGCTATATGTCGGCGTCATACTCCTGGCGCGCCGCCCTCACCCTCACCCCCCCCCCCTCACCACGTTGTGTTGTCGCTGTATGTCGGCGTCATACTCCTGGCGCGCCGCCCTCCCCCTCACCCCCCCCCCCTCACCACGTGGTGTTGTCGCTGTATGTCGGCGTCATAATCCTGGCGCGCCGCCCTCACCCTCACCCCCTCACCCCCCCCCCCCCCACTCTCACCACGTGGTGTTGTCGCTGTATGTCGGCGTCATACTCCTGGCGCGCCGCCCTCACCCTCACCCCCTCCCCCCCCTCACCACGTTGTGTTGTCGCTGTATGTCGGCGTCATACTCCTGGCGCGCCGCCCTTACCCTCACCCCCCCCCCCCTCACCACGTGGTGTTGTCGCTGTATGTCGGCGTCATACTCCTGGCGCGCCGCCCTCACCCTCACCCTCACCCCCCCTCACCACGTTGTGTTGTCGCTATATGTCGGCGTCATACTCCTGGCGCGGCGCCCTCAACCTCACCCCCCCTCACCAGGTTGTGTTGTCGCTATATGTCGGCGTCATACTCCTGGCGCGCCGCCCTCACCCTCACCCCCCCCCCCCCTCACCACGTTGTGTTGTCGCTGTATGTCGGCGTCATACTCCTGGCGCGCCGCCCTCCCCCTCACCCCCCCCCCCCCCTCACCACGTGGTGTTGTCGCTGTATGTCGGCGTCATAATCCTGGCGCGCCGCCCTCACCCTCACCCCCTCACCCCCCCCCCCCCCCCACTCTCACCACGTGGTGTTGTCGCTGTATGTCGGCGTCATACTCCTGGCGCGCCGCCCTCACCCTCACCCCCTCCCCCCCCCTCACCACGTTGTGTTGTCGCTGTATGTCGGCGTCATACTCCTGGCGCGCCGCCCTCACCCTCACCCCCCCCCCCCCTCACCACGTGGTGTTGTCGCTGTATGTCGGCGTCATACTCCTGGCGCGCCGCTCGCAGCTGACACTGACGCTGTCGGAGGCTGTGCTTCTGTTTCCGGATGAACTCTCGCGCCAGGGCGATGGAGTTGGACTCTTGCACCAGGTGATCCCGAAGGTGTCTGCAAGGATGGATGGATGGATAGACGGATTGATGGACAGATTAGTGGATGAATAGATGGATGGATAAATACACGGACGGATGTATGTTTTATGCGATCCTTTGATCCCAAAGGTGTCTGCAAGGACGGTTGGATTGAAGCATGGATGGATGAATTGATCGAAGGATTTGGTGAATTGCTGGATGGATGGAAGGATTGCTGGATGGATGGGTGGAAGAATGGATGAATAGATGGATGGATGGATGTTTCATGCGATCCCGAGGTATCAGCAAAAACGGTTGGATTGAAGAATGGATGGATGAATTGATGTATGGATGGACGGATGGATGTTTCATGCAACCTTGGTACACAGGGGGTGTGGTCGCATCAAGAGGTTGATCAACAAGGCTGTCGTTAGTACATTGTTGAGAAAAGATACAAAGGTAAGATGACCACATTGTTGTAAAACTGATTAACGCCCCAGTTGTTCATGTCTTTCAACACTAATAAGACACAGTAACTGTAATTTAAACATCATTAATTACAATATGTATGTCAGACTATTCTCTATATATGCAATTTTATTTGAACCAATAAATTATAAACATTAATCATTAATAACATTAACATCTAACATTAATTATAATCGATCAGTGTAACAATTCACGTATGTTGAAAATAGAGGAAAAACACCCAGTTAACCAAAAAGGAAGCCATAAATGTTGCAAACTGAGTCGATGTGTAAATTACTCGACGAGCAGCATAATGAT
>OZ025250.1:30798351-30891765 GCA_964019135.1 Arenicola marina
GGGCGTGGATTATGCGGTGTGGGCGTGGATTATGCGGTGTGGGCGTGGATTATGCGGTGTGGGCGTGGATTATGCGGTGTGGGCGTGGATTATGCGGTGTGGGCGTGGATTATGCGGTGTGGGCGTGGCCTACGTGACGTGGGCGTGGATTATGCGGTGTGTGCGTGGATTATGCGGTGTGTGCGTGGATTATGCGGTGTGTGCGTGGATTATGCGGTGTGGGCGTGGATTATGCGATGTGTGCGTGGATTATGCGGTGTGGGCGTGGATTATGCGGTGTGGCGTGGATTATGCGGTGTGGGCGTGGATTATGCGGTGTGGGCGTGGATTATGCGATGTGTGCGTGGATTATGCGGTGTGGGCGTGGATTATGCGGTGTGGGCGTGGATTATGCGGTGTGGGCGTGGATTATGCGGTGTGGGCGTGGATTATGCGGTGTGGGCGTGGATTATGCGGTGTGGGCGTGGATTATGCGGTGTGGGCGTGGATTATGCGGTGTGTGCGTGGATTATGCGATGTGTGCGTGGATTATGCGGTGTGTGCGTGGATTATGCGATGTGTGCGTGGATTATGCGGTGTGGGCGTGGATTATGCGGTGTGTGCGTGGATTATGCGGTGTGGGCGTGGGATTATGCGATGTGTGCGTGGATTATGCGATGTGTGCGTGGATTATGCGGTGTGGGCGTGGATTATGCGGTGTGGGCGTGGATTATGCGGTGTGGGCGTGGATTATGCGGTGGTGGGCGTGGATTATGCGGTGTGGGCGTGGATTATGCGGTGTGGGCGTGGATTATGCGGTGTGTGCGTGGATTATGCGATGTGTGCGTGGATTATGCGGTGTGTGCGTGGATTATGCGATGTGTGCGTGGATTATGCGGTGTGGGCGTGGATTATGCGGTGTGTGCGTGGATTATGCGGTGTGGGCGTGGATTATGCGGTGTGTGCGTGGATTATGCGATGTGTGCGTGGATTATGCGGTGTGGGCGTGGATTATGCGATGTGTGCGTGGATTATGCGGTGTGGGCGTGGATTATGCGGTGTGTGCGTGGATTATGCGGTGTGGGCGTGGATTATGCGGTGTGGGCGTGGATTATGCGATGTGTGCGTGGATTATGCGGTGTGTGCGTGGATTATGCGATGTGTGCGTGGATTATGCGGTGTGGGCGTGGATTATGCGGTGTGGGCGTGGATTATGCGGTGTGTGCGTGGATTATGCGGTGTGTGCGTGGATTATGCGGTGTGTGCGTGGATTATGCGGTGTGGGCGTGGATTATGCGGTGTGGGCGTGGATTATGCGGTGTGGGCGTGGATTATGCGGTGTGGGCGTGGATTATGCGGTGTGGGCGTGGATTATGCGGTGTGGGCGTGGATTATGCGGTGTGTGCGTGGATTATGCGATGTGTGCGTGGATTATGCGGTGTGTGCGTGGATTATGCGATGTGTGCGTGGATTATGCGGTGTGTGCGTGGATTATGCGGTGTGTGCGTGGATTATGCGGTGTGGGCGTGGATTATGCGGTGTGTGCGTGGATTATGCGATGTGTGCGTGGATTATGCGGTGTGGGCGTGGATTATGCGATGTGTGCGTGGATTATGCGGTGTGGGCGTGGATTATGCGGTGTGTGCGTGGATTATGCGGTGTGGGCGTGGATTATGCGGTGTGGGCGTGGATTATGCGATGTGTGCGTGGATTATGCGGTGTGTGCGTGGATTATGCGATGTGTGCGTGGATTATGCGGTGTGGGCGTGGATTATGCGGTGTGGGCGTGGATTATGCGGTGTGTGCGTGGATTATGCGGTGTGTGCGTGGATTATGCGGTGTGTGCGTGGATTATGCGATGTGTGCGTGGATTATGCGGTGTGTGCGTGGATTATGCGGTGTGGGCGTGGATTATGCGGTGTGGGCGTGGATTATGCGGTGTGGGCGTGGATTATGCGGTGTGTGCGTGGATTATGCGGTGTGGGCGTGGATTATGCGGTGTGGGCGTGGATATGCGGTGTGTGCGTGGATTATGCGGTGTGGGCGTGGCTTATGCGGTGTGGGCGTGGCTTATGCGGTGTGGGCGTGGATTATGCGGTGTGGGCGTGGCTTATGCGGTGTGGGCGTGGCTTATGCGGTGTGGGCGTGGCTTATGCGGTGTGGGCGTGATTGTGGGCGTGGATTATGCGGTGTGGGCGTGGATTATCCGGTTTTGGCGTGGCTTACGCGATGTGGGCGTGGCCTCCGCGGTGTGATTATATAGCAACCACAGGCTGGGCGTGGCACAGAGCGCAGGGGAGGCTGCCGAGATAACCAATACACCGCTTCATATAACATAAATGTCGGATACTTGCAAGTATTTGGCCGATACCAGAGACCTAATGAAGCGGCAAATAAGCGACACGCACTATACTGGATCTCTAATCCAGACACTCCGGAACCCATCCGCTGTAAGCTCAGCTCAGTCACGGCGTCAGCTATATGCAGCTCCGTCAAGGCGCATTCGTCACCACCAACATGGCGGCAGCTTGGCTTTTTGCTGGGTGAATATTTACTGTATAGCTCGTAACTTTATTCTGGACACCTGAGACTGGCGGGGCCGGCTCGGTAGCTTAGTGGGTTAGTGCGCTCGCATTGAGTGCCCTGGTCACCTGAGAGCCTAACGGCACGTGGATCGGTGGTTCGCGCCCCGCTGCGGCCATATCTGTGTGGTCGCAGGATAAAGATCCCAAGTCTTTCTTCGTAAAGAGTAGGGGGTTACCCCCGGGGACGTGGCTCCACTCTCCCTTCCTTCTCCCATTGACGCGATATGACCAAAAAATGGTTAAAGTGTCTTTAATATACAACCAACAACCAGCCGTAACTGTATTCCTATACGTGAGCCTATCGGACATTGGTATACTGGATCTCTGATCCAGACAGACCGTTATAAGCTCACCTCAGCCGCCGCGTCAACTGATCCTTGCTCAGTCGCAGCTTCCGGACTTCCCCCTCCATGTCCACTCTCTCGGACTTGACGGCGTCTAGAAGGTGGCGCTCCGTTTCGAGGTCCTTCTGGATCTGTTGGCGGTCGACCGCCAGTCTCTCCAGCTCCTGACCTCCCAGCCCCGTGGAGTGCTCAGCCAGCACCTCCTGAAGTGGCATATGGGGGGGTCAAAGGTCAAATGGGGTCAAATGCCAAATGGGTCAAACGCCAAATGGGGTCAAATGTTCGCATGGGGTCAAAGGTCAAATGGCGTTAAATTAGGTCAAATGCGAAATTATATATCTGGATGGACGGGTCGCTGTTTTCAGCCATATCTGTGCACATATGGACTAATTCGGGCTAATGAGCCTTCTAGGACAACAGATAAACAATATTTGGAGATATTCTTGAAGATCCATGGCGCGATAGCGACTTACAGTCAAGAGGCTTAGGTCACTATTGTGTACAAGAAGGTTACAGTTGGGCCAAGGAACCAGCCTCCGTCAGAATGAGAAGGGGGTGGATTAAACGTCCCGGATGCACGTGCCATGGGTCGAACCCACGACCTGTTGACCTGTAGGTCGACTTGCTCATCACCTGAGCCTAAAGTACGCTTTAGGCTCAGGTGATGAGCAAGTTGTTGTTAAACGTGCAGCCTGTTGAATATGCAAAGTGCAATCGTACCTCCTTTTCTTCGTTAAATCGTTGTAGATCTGCTTTAAAGGTTTGTCTTCTCTCTGCCAGTTTCCTCTCCTGTATAATGAAGCAAAGTTATACAAATATCCTAAAACAAATCCAATAGGGATTCTTTACACATTTGGCTCAAGTAACTTGTCTTTTCATTATCAACAGCACAGATTGAAACTGACGTCAAACATGCACACAGTAACCTATGGAACCCTGTATGTACAGAATCGTGTTTATAAGATCATACACATTGGTAGTCATTAAAAACACACAGCTCATATGACAAACTAACTAGTCCTTTCAAAAATATCGGTGCCCATATTTTAACACAATATATACACCGTGGATTTTAAAATGATGTCCAATGACGTCACAGAGTGCAAAACAAATATCAGCATGGCGGTCTTGTATTACACGCAAAACAAATATCAGCATGGCGGTCTTGTATTACACATGTCACCATGGTTACCTGTTCCTCGAGGTGTTTCTCCTCTAGCTGTAGCTTCTCCACCTGGTGGTCGAGAGTGTCTCTCAGCGCCTGAACCTTGTCCCCCTGCCGAGTAAGCGTCAGAGGTCACGACAAGGTCAGGATTTTAGCGTTAACAATATGAGTGGCACAGGACAGCCATCGGGTATAATAAAAAGACAGTCGATATATTTAATATTTCATGCATAAATTTAACTACGAGGTTGTATTTGACACCAACCTCACATAATAATAATAATAATAGTAATAATAATAATAATAATAATAATAATAGTAATAATAATAATAATAATAATAATAATAGTAATAATAATAATAATAATAATAATAATAATAATAGTAATAATAATAATAATAATAATAATAATAATAATAGTAATAATAATAATAATAATAATAATAATAATAATAGTAATAATAATAATAATAAAGCAATAATAATAATAGACTATCACTGAGTAGGGTGTGATAACTTTGCATTTCAATGCCGACTTCCTACAGTGTACAGTGCACTGCTGCCCTCTACTGAGTGAGCAATACAATGGGAGGCTACGTGGAGGGTAGAGTTTTGTACCAGTTACGCATGGGGGATTCCTTCGCCAGGTGGCGCCACTATTCAATGCGGTTTCTACGGCCGAGAATCCTCCATTACGAACGATTGCATAATATTGCAGACGAAGATCAGTGGGAAAATACGACTCGATAACGTCAAGCAAGATGCACCAAATCACCAAACTTCCGTTCAACACTCACCGAGAGGCTCAAAAACTGTGGATAACACAGTTATTACATTGACAATAAGTATATGGTAGTAAAACTCATCGTCAAATGACATGGACATGTTAGTTTTTGTGTCACATGTTCTCATTGCAGTTCAGTTCAGTTGCCAGTGTAGTTTTAATATAGGATGCGGATTAAATCAAATTCAAAGTGTCCTGACTCCGTATTCATACTTAATTCGTAGGTCATGCATTATATTTGTCGGACTCGATTATTGCGACTGACGCTCAAAATGCTCAACCCGCCAAAGGCCACGTGTAAGCTACAAGGACCCGCCAAATGCCACGTGTAAGCTACAAGGACAGCCGGCCAAATGCCACGTGTAAGCTACAAGGAGAGCCGGCCAAATGCCACATGTAAGCTACAAGGAGAACCCGCCAAATGCCACGTGTAAGCTACAAGGAGGACCCACCAAATCCCACGTGTAAGCTACAAGGAGAACCCGCCAAATGCCACATGTAAGCTACAAGGAGAACCCGCCAAATGCCACGTGTAAGCTACAAGGAGGACCCGCCAAATCCCACGTGTAAGCTACAAGGAGAACCCGCCAAATGCTACGTGTAAGCTACAAGGAGGACCCGCCAAATGCCACGTGTAAGCTACAAGGAGAACCCGCCAAATGCCACGTGTAAGCTACAAGGAGAACCCGCCAAATGCCACGTGTAAGCTACAAGGAGAACCCGCCAAATGCCACGTGTAAGCCACAAGGAGAACCCGCCAAATCCCACGTGTAAGCTACAAGGAGAACCCGCCAAATGCTACGTGTAAGCTACAAGGAGAACCCGCCAAAATGCCACGTGTAAGCTACACGGAGAACCCGCCAAATGCCACGTGTAAGCTACAAGGAGAACCCGCCAAATGCCACGTGTAAGCTACAAGGAGAACCCGCCAAATGCCACATGTAAGCTACAAGGAGAACCCGCCAAATGCCACGTGTAAGCTACAAGGAGAACCCGCCAAATCCCACGTGTAAGCTACAAGGAGAACCCGCCAAATGCCACGTGTAAGCTACAAGGAGAACCCGCCAAATGCCACGTGTAAGCTACAAGGAGGACCCGCCAAATGCCACGTGTAAGCCACGCGGGGATTACGAACTCGGCTCCGGAGGCGGCAATCATAACACTGACTGAAGTTACGCACGACACACGCCTCTGTAGATGCGTACATTTATAATCCAGTGATAGTTATTTAGTTGTATTATGGCACGTTCCCCGTAGAGAAAATGCACCTGCCAGGCTCATGTCCATGATTGGCCCAGTACTCTACTATAATCTACTTAGCGAAAATCCTATTTGCGTGGCGCTCAGTAGAGATTATAACTAGAGTACTGACTGGTAGGGCAGTTCATCAAATCCACCTAAATAGCTCGTCATAACACATGTGCCTATCTACTGGGCTTATGACGGCAAGGAATACTTTAAACTCACGCAGTTTAACAATTCAGGCTACCATGGTAACAGTAAAGATGCAAAAGAACCGGCAGCTATATACTGGCAAGAGGGTATTGTATATAAAAAGATCTACATCTGGATGTGTTGAAGTATTATATAATATATAATTGTTTTTCATCTTACAGTGGATATACAAACATTGGGCAATATTACGGTATATATATAAGATATTTAAGGACTCCATATACGCAATGTACGCAACAGCGGTTCTACAATTCGTAATATTGCTGCACTGGTTATGACATGTCGTGCGGTGAGGTGTAGACAAGGTCAATATCTAGGACGCAAAAACACGTGCAAGGGACATAATTAACCTTGGACAGTGTCACCATGCCAACGCCACGCTCAAGTCACCAGGCATAACGATATAACGCCATCATGCCATGCCAAAGTATAACTGAATATAGTTTCCATAGCAACTAGTTCACCTCCAATTTCATCTGGTTCTTTCGATGGGATAAATTGGCTTTTTGCGTATTTGCCTTGAAAATGATAAAAAAGACCCCACACAACTTAATAATGGATATATATGCTACAGTTCGAGTGAGATCTGTAATAAAGGAAAAACATTACTATACAGCCAAGTATTTGTGATGGAGCCAACAGCACATAAGCGTTTATCTTAAAATAGTTTGACTTATACCCAAGAGGACTGAGGTGAAACAAAAAAGCGGTAATATGAAATGAAATTCTTATTTCCTCGCGCGCAGCCAGGGGTTACGACACATCTAGATGCATTACACTAGGCCTATTATTATTTATATTTCTTACCGTTGTGTACTACATGGTGTTGTGAGACATCGTGTCAACCTTATCGAGTTACATATAAGGTGAAGAGACGCATGAAATCGCCTGATCCTGAAGGTCAATCTTTCACTTTTCAGTTCCAAATATCAATTATTATAGCGAATACTAGACGTGAGTAATACGTGAGCTATCCTAAAACAATGCCGTCAAGTGCAGTAGTCAGTGAAGAGGGGAAGCGTGTATGTGTGGGGGGGGGGGGGCTCCGAGCCACGTGGTTTAAGTTGACCAACGACGTGGAGGGAGCGGGTAATTAATGTGCGTGTGGGGGGGTTGCCGGGGAGGATGGGGTGGGGGGTGGAGGGTGGAGGGTAGGGGTGGGGCGTGGGGGTGGGACGGGGGGGGGTGGGACGTAGGCGGGTGTGCTATCACGGTCGATGGCGACTAATCACGTGATTGTGATTGACCAACCAGCAACTGGTAGATATAGGTGTGAAAACACGCAGCTTACGTCACGGGAGCTTGGCAGGAAACTGAACAGGAAGGACAGTGCCTTGAAGACATTACATCTGCTTTTGAAGTGACCTCCCCCTCCCCTCCCCTCCCCCCCCCCCCCCCCCCCCACTCCTCCCGTATCACAGAAGCCTTCGAATAGCCAGGCTCCGGAGACATGCGGAACTACTAAAGTGCAAAACGGTAGAGGGTACTTAACCCGTTGAGGTACGGTTTGGATACGTGTAGTGAACTCTTCAATTCTACCCTGCGCCAGATTGGGCGCATTTCTTCGGGACATGATCGGTATGCCGGGTATGCCGCTCGGCATACCCAACGACTTCCGGGCGTGCCGATGAATTGTTCGCATGCGCACCGGTGCATTTATGGGTAATGGAACCAGTCACGTTTCAATCCGCCGCCATCTTCTCCCGAATGCCCGGCGCTGTTTTGAACGGCATGCCGAAAAAGTGGGCGCGCACCCGACCCGGGAGATACAAGTGTCGGGAGGTATACCGATGCGTAAAAGTGCGTATTCGGTGTACCTTCGGGATATACCCGGGCTACCAAAGAAATGCACCCACTCAGCACACTGTGCGCCCAGAAGTCAGGGACTTCACTCCCCACCACAACGCAGGCTTCACACCTCGAGTAAACCGTGGATCTTACCTCAGCCTTTGTAAAGAGGGATAAATAAAGGAAAATATTGTATTTTAATAAGATGCAAAAGTTGAAGAATTTAATTTATCTTTTCCATTCGACGACCTTCGTCCCCGTGATTCCATTGAGATCGCGGCATACCGAGAATTAAGACGGAATCAATCTTAGGTTAATATTTGGGGTAAAATATTATACAATTCTAGCTTGGTCACATTAGTAGGTACTAAATTAAATAAAGCAAAGTATCAGTACCAACAACATAATCAAATGTCAAAGCACAGAGAATAAACATAAAAGAAAAAGTACTAGATCTATATTTAATCAGATGAGACCCATTTTGAAATTACCGGCAGGAAGAAAATGAATTTCGGTAAGTAGTATAGACTAGAGCAGCATGATAATAAATGCATTGGGAACAATAGGCTAACAGCGATGTACACTTTACAAATAACCTTTGAGAATATATGAACATATCAGACAGTACACACATATAAGAGAATCTGAATACATCAGAGTATCATATATCAGAGAATTAGAATATATGAGAGTATGAGTATATTACAAAGTATGAATATATTACAGAGTATGAATATATTACAAAGTGTGAATATATTACCGAGTATGAATATATTACAGAGTATGAATAATATTACAGAGTATGAATATATTACAGAGTAAGAATGCCCTACAGCTGTGTTGACATTGACGTACCTCATCTTCGTACTGATCAGCGATCTCCTGTTTCTTCTTGTTCAGTTCTTGCCGCAGCGTTCTCACTTCCTGTTTGTGCGTCTCTTCCGCTTTCTTCCGCTCCACGTGCAGTGCGTCCTCCAGCTCGCGCCGCAGCTTGGTTTCCTAGGTAACGGGATCAAGCACTTAAAAGATGTAGATTTTAGAGAAATCAATCTAACGTCTTTCAAAAAGACGCTTATCTGGTTGGTGGTATATTCGGGATGCTTTAACCACTTTTGGTCATATCGCGTCAATGGGAGAAGGAAGGGAGAGTGGAGCCACGTCCCCGGGGGTAACTTCCTACTCTTGGCAAACCATCGATCCACGCGCCGTTAGGCTGTCAGGTGGCCAGAGCACCCAATGCGAGAATTCTAACCCACTGACGCTAGAAACTAAATGGAGAATTACCTAAACAAACGGCTATACCGGGACAACGTTCATCGTCAATATCAAAAGGGTTTAGTTTATTAAAGCAATATACTTACATGCGCCATCTTAGATTTTTTACATTTTAGAATCAAGACTAAAAGTATCTCAAAATTTATGATTCATATGTTTTATATCTCTTTGGGTCTGTAAAACAAACATTTCAACATAAAACTGCGCGGTTTATTTATATCGCGCGCGGACGTGATAGCGAGCCGCGGTCGACATCACACACAAAATAGCGAACTGCGAACAGGCGCCCAGGAATATAAAGCCGGCCACCAACTTCTGCTCCGTTGACAAAAATGCTTCTCTCCAGATAGCCCGCAGGCTTTCAGGATTTAAATTCAAGACAGAATGTACTTATTTGACATGGAAAAGAGGTTGGTAATACAAAAAAATACGGAATATAGTGCTTTAAACTGCGATTTCATTACATGAGAAAACTCTCGTAGAGAAATTGTTGATAAATCCTGGAAAGAGCGAAAGTGAGAAGTAAGGATCAGTGCGATCAGTATGAGAATCCTGCAGCAATATGGATGCTTGTCAACATATAGACATGGACGGGCGCCAAAGCAATGGGCAAAATAAATGATACGTCTACAGATCTAAATGCCCGACGTCAGTCTGCCCCAGAACACCCTATTGCGGTTCACCCCGAACTTTATATCCGTGTAAACGATCGTGTTGTACCTTGATGCTGTACTCTTCCTGAACGTCCTTGACCTTGGCTTCGTGTTCCTCACGGAGTTTGTTTAGTTCTCGCTGCTGCTGTGATTTCAGCTCGTTTTTGCGTTCACGTAGCACGTCGTCCAACTGAAAGGATTAAAATAACAATATTTTATCCCTTTTACGGACACTAGCATCTTTAAAATTTGTGACAATATTTAACCTCTTTTGCTGTGCAACATTTCGTAATGTCTAATGCAATTTCTTGGGAAGTACATCAAACCACCCATGTCCAAGTTAACTGATTTTTTGAGAATTATGTTACAATGACTGAACCAATTACATGACAATTACGTCAAAATATCCTAACCTATTATCTGACAATCACGTCACAATGTCTAAATCAGGAATGTGAGAAATGCGTCACAATATCCAAACAGAAATACGTCAAAATATCAAAACAGAAATACGTCAAAATATCAAAACAGAAATACGTCAAAATATCAAAACCAATTATCTGGGAATTACTCTGACCTTCTCTGACCCAATGTCTGCCACATTCTCTGACCCAATGTCTGCCACATTCTCTGACCCAATGTCTGCCACATTCTCTGACCCAATGTCTGCCACATTCTCTGACCCAATGTCTGCCACATTCTCTGACCCAATGTCTGCCACATTCTCTGACCCAATGTCTGCCACATTCTCTGACCCAATGTCTGCCACATTCTCTGACCCAATGTCTGCCACATTCTCTGACCCAATGTCTGCCACATTCTCTGACCCAATGTCTGCCACATTCTCTGACCCAATGTCTGCCACATTCTCTGACCCAATGTCTGCCACATTCTCTGAACCAATGTCTGCCACATTCTCTGACCCAATGTCTGCCACATTCTCTGACCCAATGTCTGCCACATTCTCTGAACCAATGTCTGCCACATTCTCTGACCCAATGTCTGCCACATTCTCTGACCCAATGTCTGCCACATTCTCTGACCCAATGTCTGCCACATTCTCTGACCCAATGTCTGCCACATTCTCTGACCCAATGTCTGCCACATTCTCTGACCCAATGTCTGCCACATTCTCTGACCCAATGTCTGCCACATTCTCTGACCCAATGTCTGCCACATTCTCTGACCCAATGTCTGCCACATTCTCTGACCCAATCTCTGCCACATTCTCTGACCCAATGTCTGCCACATTCTCTGACCCAATGTCTGCCACATTCTCTGACCCAATGTCTGCCACATTCTCTGACCCAATGTCTGCCACATTCTCTGACCCAATGTCTGCCACATTCTCTGACCCAATGTCTGCCACATTCTCTGACCCAATGTCTGCCACATTCTCTGACCCCTTTCTCCATATCCTCTACAGCCTTCCGTCGTTCTCTCGCAAGCTTCATTTCTTCTTCTTTCTTCTGTCGTTCGTCATCGTTGAGCTCGTTTAGCTCTTCCCGGAGACGCTCGAGATCCTAAAATACAGATCAACGATCAACCTTAGGTAATATGTACGAAAATATCTTAAATGATGATACTTAGGATGCATTCCCGCAAGCTGCTTTATGTCGCATGACGTTGTTTCCTCCTTCAAATGGATATGCATCTTTGAAATACGGTAATTACCCTCGAACTGTTGCATCGCCCTAAATTTAAGTCATTATCTAATAAGTCGGATTACCGGTATTAAAGGAATAAGAGTAATACTGATAAAACCTCACACCCGTAACAGGCAATCACAATTGATTGACTAGGTATTTACTCACGTACATTAAGCCGGCAATAATTTAGATAAACACATTTTATAATAAGCAAAAGCGACACCGCAAAAAGCTTAAATTCTCCTATTATTCCCCAGGCGCATCATCATGGTTTGTACACAGAAAAATCCACACCACAACGCGACGAGGCATGAGAAAAGGCTAAACCCAAATCCTAGAAACAAAACAATGAAAGAAAACATTATTTGTGAGATGTGTTTCGGCTTTCTACCTTCTCGTGTTTAGTCTCAACTTCCTGTCTGAGCTGCTCCATCCGGTACGCGTGTTTCTTTTCCATGTCTTCCTGTTCTTCTTCCAGTTCTCTTTCCATTCTCTCCCTCATCCGGCTCAGCACCTCCGCCTTCTCGGTCTCCTGCTTGGAGCGTTCCTCTTCCTCAAGTTCCTCCACCTACGGAGTCTCATTGGGTCATTCATAACAGCGAAGCCAAGCGGAGCGAGAGTTACGCGGCGCGAGAGTCACGCGGCGCGAGAGTCACGCGGCGCGAGATAACAAGCTGGAGTACAACGCCTGTATGGCGGGCACCCTTGGGAGCGAAGAAAAGCGTCCGTATTATAGGACTCCCGTTTATACAGGACTTAACCGCCTTGATTGTTTGGATGGTTGTATATTCAGAGCGCTTTAACCATTTTTTGTCATATCGATTCAATGGGAGAAGGAAGGGAGAGTGGAGCCATGTTGACGGGGCTAACCCCCTAATCTCTGCGAAGAAGTAACCGTCTTGAATTGAAATCAACAGTTTAGCTTTTAAGGAAGATGTGAGATGATGGGAAGATGTGAATTTCACGGCCTTACATGTATATGCTGAGCTTATGTATACACACATGTCAATTATTCCCCGAATAAGAGTTTTTTATTTCAACAAATTAATGAGGATTAATTTCCACCCTGATAAATTATGTTAATATTTTAAATAGAAATGATATATTTAGGTCCTTATAGCACAACTACAAATTTGTAATGTGTAATAAATAACAAGGCACACTGTAAGGGCTCTCTTTCGTCAGGATGTTGTGAAAACGTGCAGCTTCTTGTTTACTACGTCATGAAAAGTTACTTTAATGTTTCTTTAATAGCTTGTATTAACAAAATATCAGACAATATGTCCCGTACCTTGACATTATTTTTCAACATGAGTTATGCCGCACTACGTGTCGTATTTATCAAGGACCGGGTAGAAAGAAGCTATGTCAGCCTGGGGGCCCGTTTGGTAGTAACAATTTGGTAGCAGACCCTTTGCTCCCAGCTTAAATTTAGATGCTTAATTTACGCCATGTTGCACGGTTGATGATTGGTTTATTTATTGTTCGGCTTGCTGAGGTGACCATTCTCCATGGCAATCCCGGTTCAAGGGACCCTCGTTGATCAAATGTTGTTTTAATTAATAAAAAGGGACGTTGCCTCATAATGGGAGAACCTTTGGGACTGAACTCGCTGACCGTTTCACAGGGGTGACCGTCATCAGGCGCTTTACTATATTTCACTCACAGGACCTTTGGCTGCACCAAAGCGCTATGTACAAACTCGCTACGCTGGTCTACTGGTCGACAGATAAGCGCATTTGCTTACCATAAAAAACGCAGAGCAATTATTTCACAGGCGATATATAGTCCACAGCAAACCTTTAAAGCGTTACCCAAGAATCGAATTACAACCGCAAAGCGAACGCGTACGACTCGCGTCTATTATAGACGCTAAGCGTAGCGCATCAGGCGAGGAATGAGCTCCTACCTCCGCCTGAATCTTCTCCAAAGCCCTCTTTTTCTCAGCCTCGAGTCTCGACTGTTCTCCTTCCTGTAGCTGTTCTACATCCTCTCGAACCGCTTCGAGACTCTCCGCCATTCTCGTCCTGAAAGGAAAGACATGGATGGGTGGATGGCTTAGTGGGTAGGCCACCTTTGTGAACACACGGTATAAACGGGCTTAAGGAACACTTGGGGAAGTAAGATGAAAGGATGAAACAGACGCAGAGAGAAAAGTGAGGTTTGAGCCCGTTGGTCTGCAGTACGATGAAACAGAGTTTGAGCGAGAGATTTAATATTGATGATATGCGTAGGGGACCATTATTACGTCATATGACGTCACAGGGCATACACAATACCGTCACTCAGAATACCGAAGGTTTATATGAGTCATGTCAAACCTCAGCGCTTTCTCCTCCTCCTCTGACTCGCTTTCCAGTCGTTTTCGCAGCTCCAATATTTTCCTATCTGCTTTTTCTTTCAGCTCTTTTTCGTTTTCTTCCGCGTTTTTGTCCAGTCGCTGGCTCATTTCACTATAAAACCACAATCAAAGTATCAGTAAGTTGCACCCCTTCTTAAGTCTGTTTTTACGTACGGTTTAATCATAATATTATGATTATGTCAAACGTGCGCCATCAAAATGCTGGTATTTTATTCTGGACATTGCCAATATTTGTTTTGTCAAATAGGTAAAACATTACATTTAATAGATTCAAAATGCTGAAATTTGCTAGACAAATACAAAATCAATATCTTAATGTCTCATTGCTTTTATATATTCATATAACCACCCAACCCACCACCCAGATATTATGTGCACTACGCATGCCATGTTTACCGTCGAGTTTGCTCTTTCTCTTCCTGTAGTTTCTTTTCCGTTAGGGCGATTTCTCTCGCAGATTCCTCTCGCATTTTCTTCAGTTTGGCATCTTTTTCCTGTTTTAAAACAACAGAGTAGACATTTAAAAAAAAGCGATATCAGTTTGGTATCTTTTTCCTGATTTAAAACAACAGAGTAGACATTTTCAACTAACGACATTTCACATAAAAAATCACTGATAAGACAGATACCTAGCCGCCATCTTACATTTAGTGCTAGCAAACCAATGGCTGCTCAGGTACTAGTGAGTGCACATGTGCGCCTTCACGACTGATTAAAATAAATTGTAGAGAAAACTTGTATGATATTTATCGTGACTTTATGTGAACGATTGTAAATATCTTGCAGACCATTTATAACACTTTTTCGAGTGCGCAATCAGCGGTCTGCTGCCCATACATCTGGTTTACCTTGTTTCAGCAATATTATCAATATAACTATCGCGTCAAGCTGTCACCAGCCGTACACAGAAAAGACTATCCCGACCACTAACCGGGGCCGCCCCGATAGCTCAGTGGGCTAGAGCGCTCGCATTGAGTGCTCTAGTCACCTGAGAGCCTAACGGCACGTGGGTCGGTGGTTCGAGCCCTGCTGTGGCCATGTCTGTGTGGTCGCAGGATAAAGATCCCATGTCTTTCTTCGTAAAGAGTAGGGGGTTACCCCCGGGGGACATGGCTCCGCTCTTTCCTTCCTTCTCCCATTGACGAGATATGACCAAAAGTGGTTAAAGCGTCCTGAATATACAACCAACCAACCGACGACTAACCTCCAGCAGTTCCAGCTTCTGGTCCTCCAGCTCTCTGGTCAGTTTCTTCCTCAGTGCCTCGATGGCTTTCTGTTGATCTTGTCGCATGACGGACTCTTCCTGCGCCCGCCTGGACACACACACAACACCGGTAACAGGCTACCGTTCTAGCCAGGACTACCGGTACATAAGGGTGACAGGCTACCGTTCTAGCCAGGACTACATAAGGGTAACAGGCTACCGTTCTACATAAGTGTGACAGGCTACCATTCTAGCGAGGACTACATAAGGGTGATACAGGACTAATAAGCATCCTTCTTTTTATCTATTTTTTGGCGTTTTTTTAAATATTTTTTTACAGAATTGACGATAAAATGAAGCGCGGACAATTCATGGTTGAGAACAATAAACACGAAGAGAAATTGGAAGCGCAAGTTAGTAACACAATACACGTGGCACAAATTTATAGCAAATATCCTCATTTGGACGTTGGTATGTAAGATAAAAATAAAATATGTAAACAAATAAGTTAAATTTTAAATATTTTTTTAAAAAGGAAGCAAATTAGGGGCATACCTCTCAGCAGCCTTGGCGGCCAGCTCAGCCCTTCTTCTGCGCTCCTCATCTGAGGAGGGTGGCGCCCCTCCCCGCGGCCTCCCCGCCTCCCCGTCAGCCTCGTCCTCCCCCTCCCGCCCCGCCTCCCCCCGCTTGCGGGGCTCCACCACCGAGAGACTGCGACCCGTCGGGTCGGCGCGATCGGTTGCCCCTAGCGACGTGGAGCGGCTTCCCGCGCCGTCAAACTCCTGCAGACGACAAAACGCACGTGGCAACAATTGCAATAATCACGATTATAACCACTTTATCCATGGCATTAACTGACTTACATCCAGACACATTCAATCGCTAGTTACCTGCTAACTTTCAGAAATACCTATTAGAGGTATTTTCCTTTTAGAATAAACATCATATTGAAATACACCAGATAACTGAACACGCATCGGACGAATATTTCAAGAGTAAATTCCAGATTAACCTAAGATAACTGATAAACTACTGCAAATTCTAACCACAATATAAGAAATACCAGCCCCGTAACAAGTATCTTTAGATAGACCCATCACATTTGCCACTTTTACTGGCAATAAAGTCCAATTAAAAACGTGAGAGAAATACATGTATACCCATCAGTTTAATTATTTGCGTCGGTATCGGGACTTTAGCATAATAATTGGTGGCTATTTGCACACGACTCTCACATTAGACACGACAGGAGACAACATGTCGACATCCATCAACTTCTCAGACAGCTGTCGGTCGATCTTAAAGTCCTGCGGAGGAAACAAATGAAGGTTATATTGGTTGGTTGGTTCAAGAAAGACCTATGACCTATGTAGGTCATATCACAACAATATAAGGGGAGGAGCCAACTCTCCGGGAGTACAGTAACCCCCTACTCTTTGCGAAGCCAAGCCATTGGAGCTCTATCCTACACATATACTACTCATCTATATTACACAACGGAAAAATTATCAAAGCTCAATTACATAAAATAAAAATTCTGAAATTGTGATTAAAAATTTGAAGGTTAAAATATTTGCATATTTATTCACCAGCATTGTTACGAGGACTACAAATGCCAGAGCGCAAAAAGTAGATGTAATATTATATGTTTATATGTAAGTCAGATGCTGACTTACCACTTCTCTCTCAAAATCCTCTGTTTCTGTCTCAGATGGGGATTTCTCCTTTGGTCTCTCACTTGGTTCAGAATCCTACAACAATACATATTATAACTGTACCCGTCACTGCCACTGACACTGGACAATGCCAATGGCAATGCTACTGACACTGGACAATGCCAATACCACAATGCCACTGACACTGGACAATGTCCTAAATCAGGTAGGGTAACAAATATAGTGATCATATAGTAATACAGTCGCACACAGAATGGCGGAAACTTAGTAAAATGCTTGACTTGAGCAATATGTGAGTTATGCAAACATTAAGTAATGCGCGCACTAGCAGCATATTATTAGTAATAAAAGACAAATATTTAACAATTACACACCATTAAATCCATGCTTCGCCGGGTAAATATAACACCATATTGACAAATAATTATTTTATTTAAAAAAATATAACAAGAGGAACCGGAAGAACATGAACCGGAAGTACAGGAACCGGAAGCGAAGTGTCACTCACCTCATAGCCAAGTTCAGCCACATCATGCAAGTCAAGGTTGAATTTGTCATATGGTTCTTCATCCTACAAGGGGCGGCACACCGCGGTGTCACCATTAAAGCTTCTCATACAGCATAGACGGGAAAATGCTTGAGGGCTTTTAAATGCAACTGATGTAACTAGGTCTTATTGCTAATAACACATTCATATAGACATGGTGTAAACTATTGGAATATGTCTATATTGCATATTGTAATATGTCTCTGCAATAGTCTTTTGCAAAATTATTTAAATAATGGTGCATGAAATGAATACTTATATAAGGTTTGCCTCCAATTGTATTAGACAACCATATAAATTTTCTGAAAAAGATAATTCAGGCTAAGCTAACAGAACGGACAGTTAACAACATATCGTAATTTTACGAGCATCGGAAATAAGCCTTACACTGCGATTATTGGGGTGCAGCCATCTAAGTGCAACAAATTTTCCATCAATATTATGCAAAATCATGTTTGCCATCAATTTATGATCAATTCAACCATTTTTCATCTCCATTAGGGTCGACAATTCAATATTTTAATTTTACAAACAAAAGTTACGAGATCTCAGTGAAAGGACCCCAAGAAGAACCAAATTAATCTTCACTATATTACTCCATTTTTTTGTCAGAGTGGTGCATGTCATGACCCAGATACTGACCTCGTCATCGTCTCGCATGTCATGGCCCAGATACTGACCTCGTCATCGTCTGGCATGTCATGACCCAGATACTGACCTCGTCATTGTCTGGCATGTCATGACCCAGATACTGACCTCGTCATCGTCTGGCATGTCATGACCCAGATACTGACCTCGTCATCGTCTGGCATGTCCAACATATGGATCTTCTCATCGCGTCCGGTGATCATGGCGCTGGTTAGTCCGGATTGGCTGAGATCTAGCTCCAGAGAGGCCGACTTGAGCGAGGAGTGGGTGCCCATCAGGTACGACTGAAGGCAAGGGTTAACAATGGTAAACAGTGGATTGGCTGAGATCTAGCTCCAGAGATCAAGCTCTCTGATCTAGCTAGCTGAGATCTAGCTCCAGAGAGGCCGACTTGAGCGAGGAGTGGGTGCCCATCAGGTACGACTGAAGGCAAGGGTTAACAATGGTAAACAGTGGATTGGCTGAGATGTAGCTCCAGAGATCAAGCTCTCTGATCTAGCTAGCTGAGATCTAGCTCCAGAGAGGCCGACTTGAGCGAGGAGTGGGTGCCCATCAGGTACGACTGAAGGCAAGGGTTAACAATGGTAAACAGTGGATTGGCTGAGATGTAGCTCCAGAGATCAAGCCCTCTGATCTAGCTAGCTGAGATCTAGCTCCAGAGAGGCCGACTTGAGCGAGGAGTGGGTGCCCATCAGGTACGACTGAAGGTAAGGGTTAACAATGGAAAACAGTGAATTGGCTGAGATCTAGCTCCAGAGAGGCCGACTTGAGCGAGGAGTGGGTGCCCATCAGGTACGACTGAAGGCAAGGGTTAACAATGGTAAACAGCGGATTGGCTGAGATCTAGCTCCAGAGATCAAGCTCTCTGATCTAGCTAGCTGAGATCTAGCTCCAGAGAGGCCGACTTGAGCGAGGAGTGGGTGCCCATCAGGTACGACTGAAGGTAAGGGTTAACAATGGAAAACAGTGAATTGGCTGAGATCTAGCTCCAGAGAGGCCGACTTGAGCGAGGAGTGGGTGCCCATCAGGTACGACTGAAGGCAAGGGTTAACAATGGTAAACAGTGGATTGGCTGAGATGTAGCTCCAGAGATCAAGCTCTCTGATCTAGCTAGCTGAGATCTAGCTCCAGAGAGGCCGACTTGAGCGAGGAGTGGGTGCCCATCAGGTACGACTGAAGGCAAGGGTTAACAATGGTAAACAGTGGATTGGCTGAGATGTAGCTCCAGAGATCAAGCTCTCTGATCTAGCTAGCTGAGATCTAGCTCCAGAGAGGCCGACTTGAGCGAGGAGTGGGTGCCCATCAGGTACGACTGAATGCAAGGGTTAACAATGGTAAACAGCGGATTGGCTGAGATGTAGCTCGAGAGATCAAGCTCTCTGATCTAGCTAGCTGAGATCTAGCTCCAGAGAGGCCGACTTGAGCGAGGAGTGGGTGCCCATCAGGTACGACTGAAGGCAAGGGTTAACAATGGTAAACAGTGGATTGGCTGAGATGTAGCTCCAGAGATCAAGCTCTCTGATCTAGCTAGCTGAGATCTAGCTCCAGAGAGGCCGACTTGAGCGAGGAGTGGGTGCCCATCAGGTACGACTGAATGCAAGGGTTAACAATGGTAAACAGCGGATTGGCTGAGATGTAGCTCGAGAGATCAAGCTCTGATCTAGCTAGCTGAGATCTAGCTCCAGAGAGGCCGACTTGAGCGAGGAGTGGGTGCCCATCAGGTACGACTGAAGGTAAGGGTTAACAATGGTAAACAGTGAATTGGCTGAGATCTAGCTCCAGAGAGGCCGACTTGAGCGAGGAGTGGGTGCCCATCAGGTACGACTGAAGGCAAGGGTTAACAATGGTAAACAGTGGATTGGCTGAGATGTAGCTCCAGAGATCAAGCTCTCTGATCTAGCTAGCTGAGATCTAGCTCCAGAGAGGCCGACTTGAGCGAGGAGTGGGTGCCCATCAGGTACGACTGAAGGCAATGGTTAACAATGGTAAACAGTGAATTGGCTGAGATCTAGCTCCAGAGAGGCCGACTTGAGCGAGGAGTGGGTGCCCATCAGGTACGACTGAAGGCAAGGGTTAACAATGGTAAACAGTGGATTGGCTGAGATCTAGCTCCAGAGATCAAGCTCTCTGATCTAGCTAGCTGAGATCTAGCTCCAGAGAGGCCGACGTGAGCGAGGAGTGGGTGCCCATCAGGTACGACTGAAGGCAAGGGTTAACAATGGTAAACAGCGGATTGGCTGAGATCTAGCTCCAGAGAGGCCGACTTGAGCGAGGAGTGGGTGCCCATCAGGTACGACTGAAGGTAAGGGTTAACAATGGTAAACAGCGGATTGGCTGAGATCTAGCTCCAGAGAGGCCGACTTGAGCGAGGAGTGGGTGCCCATCAGGTACGACTGAAGGCAAGGGTTAACAATGGTAAACAGCGGATTGGCTGAGATCTAGCTCCAGAGATCAAGCTCTCTGATCTAGCTAGCTGAGATCTAGCTCCAGAGAGGCCGACTTGAGCGAGGAGTGGGTGCCCATCAGGTACGACTGAAGGCAAGGGTTAACAATGGTAAACAGCGGATTGGCTGAGATCTAGCTCCAGAGATCAAGCTCTCTGATCTAGCTAGCTGAGATCTAGCTCCAGAGAGGCCGACTTGAGCGAGGAGTGGGTGCCCATCAGGTACGACTGAAGGCAAGGGTTAACAATGGTAAATAGTGGATTGGCTGAGATCTAGCTCCAGAGATCAAGCTCTCTGATCTAGCTAGCTGAGATCTAGCTCCAGAGAGGCCGACTTGAGCGAGGAGTGGGTGCCCATCAGGTACGACTGAAGGCAAGGGTTAACAATGGTAAACAGTGGATTGGCTGAGATCTAGCTCCAGAGATCAAGCTCTCTGATCTAGCTAGCTGAGATCTAGCTCCAGAGAGGCCGACTTGAGCGAGGAGTGGGTGCCCATCAGGTACGACTGAAGGCAAGGGTTAACAATGGTAAACAGCGGATTGGCTGAGATGTAGCTCGAGAGATCAAGCTCTCTGATCTAGCTAGCTGAGATCTAGCTCCAGAGAGGCCGACTTGAGCGAGGAGTGGGTGCCCATCAGGTACGACTGAAGGCAAGGGTTAACAATGGTAAACAGCGGATAGGCTGAGATCTAGCTCCAGAGATCAAGCTCTCTGATCTAGCTAGCTGAGATCTAGCTCCAGAGAGGCCGACTTGAGCGAGGAGTGGGTGCCCATCAGGTACGACTGAAGGTAAGGGTTAACAATGGTAAACAGTTAATTGGCTGAGATCTAGCTCCAGAGAGGCCGACTTGAGCGAGGAGTGGGTGCCCATCAGGTACGACTGAAGGCAAGGGTTAACAATGGTAAACAGTGGATTGGCTGAGATGTAGCTCCAGAGATCAAGCTCTCTGATCTAGCTAGCTGAGATCTAGCTCCAGAGAGGCCGACTTGAGCGAGGAGTGGGTGCCCATCAGGTACGACTGAAGGTAAGGGTTAACAATGGTAAACAGTGAATTGGCTGAGATGTAGCTCCAGAGATCAAGCTCTCTGATCTAGCTAGCTGAGATCTAGCTCCAGAGAGGCCGACTTGAGCGAGGAGTGGGTGCCCATCAGGTACGACTGAAGGCAAGGGTTAACAATGGTAAACAGCGGATTGGCTGAGATCTAGCTCCAGAGATCAAGCTCTCTGATCTAGCTAGCTGAGATCTAGCTCCAGAGAGGCCGACTTGAGCGAGGAGTGGGTGCCCATCAGGTACGACTGAAGGCAAGGGTTAACAATGGTAAACAGCGGATTGGCTGAGATCTAGCTCCAGAGAGGCCGACTTGAGCGAGGAGTGGGTGCCCATCAGGTACGACTGAAGGCAAGGGTTAACAATGGTAAACAGTGGATTGGCTGAGATGTAGCTCCAGAGATCAAGCTCTCTGATCTAACTAGCTGAGATCTAGCTCCAGAGAGGCCGACTTGAGCGAGGAGTGGGTGCCCATCAGGTACGACTGAAGGTAAGGGTTAACAATGGTAAACAGTGAATTGGCTGAGATGTAGCTCCAGAGATCAAGCTCTCTGATCTAGCTAGCTGAGATCTAGCTCCAGAGAGGCCGACTTGAGCGAGGAGTGGGTGCCCATCAGGTACGACTGAAGGCAAGGGTTAACAATGGTAAACAGCGGATTGGCTGAGATCTAGCTCCAGAGATCAAGCTCTCTGATCTAGCTAGCTGAGATCTAGCTCCAGAGAGGCCGACTTGAGCGAGGAATGGGTGCCCATCAGGTACCACAAGAGTTAACAATGGTAAACAGCGGATTGGCTGAGATCTAGCTCCAGAGATCAAGCTCTCTGATCTAGCTAGCTGAGATCTAGCTCCAGAGAGGCCGACTTGAGCGAGGAGTGGGTGCCCATCAGGTACCACAAGGGTTAACAATGGTAAACAGCGGATTGGCTGAGATCTAGCTCCAGAGATCAAGCTCTCTGATCTAGCTAGCTGAGATCTAGCTCCAGAGATCAAGCTCTCTGATCTAGCTATCTGAGATCTAGCTCCAGAGAGGCCGACTTGAGCGAGGGGTGGGTGCCCATCAGGTACGACTGAAGGCAAGGGTTAACAATGGTAAACAGCGGATTGGCTGAGATCTAGCTCCAGAGATCAAGCTCTCTGATCTAGCTAGCTGAGATCTAGCTCCAGAGATCAAGCTCTCTGATCTAGCTTGCTGAGATCTAGCTCCAGAGAGGCCGACTTGAGCGAGGAGTGGGTGCCCATCAGGTACCACAAGGGTTAACAATGGTAAACAGCGGATTGGCTGAGATCTAGCTCCAGAGATCAAGCTCTCTGATCTAGCTAGCTGAGATCTAGCTCCAGAGATCAAGCTCTCTGATCTAGCTAGCTGAGATCTAGCTCCAGAGAGGCCGACTTGAGCGAGGGGTGGGTGCCCATCAGGTACGACTGAAGGCAAGGGTTAACAATGGTAAACAGCGGATTGGCTGAGATCTAGCTCCAGAGATCAAGCTCTCTGATCTAGCTAGCTGAGATCTAGCTCCAGAGAGGCCGACTTGAGCGAGGGGTGGGTGCCCATCAGGTACGACTGAAGGCAAGGGTTAACAATGGTAAACAGCGGATTGGCTGAGATCTAGCTCCAGAGAGGCCGACTTGAGCGAGGGGTGGGTGCCCGCTACGTGAGGTACGACTGAAGTCAAGGGTTAACAAGTATAGTAAACAGCAGTAGATATAATTTCAAATTACCGGTATTAAAATATGCTTTATAATTATGAGATTGTAAATGAAAACATTTACAACAAGAATTCCAATGGTCACTTCTGTAATATAACTCGGACCCTCCACTCTTCCAATAATAATTGAAAGGTTGGTGTTTCGGGACCACTGTTTTTTCAAATAAACGTTAAGCTGGACCACTCTTCCATCTCAGGGCGAATCATTAATTGTTTCATCATAGCGTGCGACTCGTTCCTATCATTTACTTCAATAATCTATTTCGTGGGCTCTAACATGGAAAGGAGATCGCCCGCCCTCACCCACACACACCCTGACCCCCACTTACCTCGGTGGAACCCGTCAGGTAGGCCTCGGCAGAGTTCCTACCCCCACCCCCCTCTACGACCCCCACTCACCTCTGTGGACCCCCTCAGATAGGCCTCGGCAGAGTTCCTACCCCCCCCCCACCAGGACCCCCACTCACCTCGGTGGACCCCCTCAGGTAGGCCTCGGCAGAGTTCCTACCCCCCCCCCCACCAGGACCCCCACTCACCTCGGTGGACCCCCTCAGGTAGGCCTCGGCAGAGTTCCTACCCCCCCCCCCCCACCCCCTTCACGTCCCCCACTCACCTCGGTGGACCCCCTCAGGTAGGCCTCGGCAGAGTTCCTACCCCCCCCCTCCAGGACCCCCACTCACCTCGGTGGACCCCCTCAGGTAGGCCTCGGCAGAGGTCCGACCCCCCCTCCCCTCCAGGACCCCCACTCACCTCGGTGGACCCCCTCAGGTAGGCCTCGGCGGAGTTCCTCATGGGGCCGTCGGTCGACAGCCGGGGTCCCGTCGCCGTCGCCTGGATGGGCTCGCCCGCTGACCCCCTGAGGGGTCCCAGCGACCCGCCAGACCCCCGTGTGCCCCCGGGAGGCCCGCCCAACCCCCCCTGGATGGACCTCAGGGTGCTGGCCGGGGACGCGTCGGAGCGCAGTGAGTTCAGGCCGGGCTGCAACGGTAACGTGCATATAGGCACATGCCAAAGATCGGGCATTAGTACACTATACTAATGGGGGTGGGATATGGTCAATAGACAGTTGGCAGGTTAAACTCCCTGTCTATGTATGCACGCATGTATGTGGGTATACTATTTGTGTATGTATTAACTAGATAAATGTATTAGCCTTGTCATATAGTTGATACGCATATACTTGTACAATTCACCATCTTGGAAATAAATTATATGAAAAAAAGTGATATTTTTTTTTATATAGGTGAGTATGTGTGTGTGTGGGGGGGGGGGGGGAGGGGGGTACTTCACTGGCCAAAAAGGAGATTTACCAGTATATCCCCTTGATATTAACACACTTTGACATGAGAATAAGTACAAGTAATTTGATGCACTGTAAGTTTTAAAACACCTAATTTTCACATTGATTTTTGAGACCGAATATGTACATGAAATACCTATGCAATTAAATAGGAAGGTTTCGGCAAGTTATTACTATAATATAGTACATTTTCATGTTAGCCGCATTATCTACTTGATATGTAATATATCAGTGGTATGGAATTCATTGCTGCCACAATGAGTGGTATGCAATAATGTTCATGTAAGAAGAATATAAACATAGTAGGGGTGTACCTGTAACAAATAAAAGAATTATACTCTACGAGTTATCGTGAAGAATGTGAGCCAAGAAGCAGGAAGGAAGCGATAAACTATGTGACTATGTGTAACATCTATAAATATTTATCACAAAAAATCATACAAAAGCACTAAGTACTCCAAGCACGTGAATACATTTAACACATGAATGGACGTATGAACCGGGCGGAAAAACAGAACTACCGTAATGTCCCGTGTATACGACACAACTACCGTAATGTCCCGTGTATAAGACACAACTACCGTAATGTCCCGTGTATAAGACGCAACTACCGTAATGTCCCGTGTATAAGACGCAACTACCGTAATGTCCCGTGTATAAGACACAACTACCGTAATGTCCCGTGTATAAGACACAACTACCGTAATGTCCCGTGTATAAGACACAACTACCGTAATGTCCCGTGTATAAGACACAACTACCGTAATGTCCCGTGTATAAGACGCAACTACCGTAATGTCCCGTGTATAAGACACAACTACCGTAATGTCCCGTGTATAAGACACAACTACCGTAATGTCCCGTGTATAAGACACAACTACCGTAATGTCCCGTGTATAAGACACAACTACCGTAATGTCCCGTGTATAAGACACAACTACCGTAATGTCCCGTGTATAAGACACAACTACCGTAATGTCCCGTGTATAAGACACAACTACCGTAATGTCCCGTGTATACGACACAACTACCGTAATGTCCCGTGTATAAGACACCGAAGGTGCGATTTATATACGGCTCAAGTCTAAATATTTCTCAAAATCGGCGGGTGCGACTTATACACCGGTGCGACTTATATCCTGGAAATTACGGTACTAGGGTAATATCTGTAAGCACCAACCAGGAAGAATCATCGTCAAGCAGGAAGAGATCATTAAACTAGAGGTATGTACCTACTGTACATAGAAACACCGACCAGGAAGTGAATACAACACACAAGCTGTAACGTGAGGAATAAATTGGTGTTTTAGGCCGCTTTAGTGCACACAATGGTTATACTGGGCCAAAGAACCACCCGGGACGATGAAGGATGACGTGGATTGAATCAGTGCCCCAGCTTGGTTATGAGTCTCTTAGATTTGTTTTAAGGCCAGGACCTATTGATTTGCGGCCCAGTGCGCTAACCACTACACCAGTGTGCCCCCCCCCCCGCCCCCCAATGTGCTTTTAACATTTTAGAGCTTTTATTATCATGAAGAATCGGACAAGAACCATGAAGGGAGCACTAAAGTATGCATCTGTAGTGTACAGAGACACGTATCAATAGATATACATGTGGCATTGATTCGAGTGTGAGCTGGGTTAACCTCAGCACCAATCTTCAATATCCCAATCATGCTGGGGCATATCATGAGGATATAATAGCAGATTTGTGCTGAGGTGCACCCAATGTCATACTTAATTTCTCGCACAAACGATTGTACAATTTCACAATGGGAGGTGACGAAAACAATTTCTATTTTCAAAAAAACACCCTCGCAGATTGCGGAATGAGTTTGTCTAGCCCAGTGAGTGTGAGATTGGTTGGTTGTACATTCAGGACGCCTTAACCACTTTTGGTCATATCGCGTCAAAGGGAGAAGGAAGAAAGAGTGGAGCCATGTCCCCGGGGGTACCCCCCTACTCTTTGCGAAGAAGGTCATGGGATCTTTATCCTGCGACCACACAGACATGGCCACAGCGGGGCTCGAACTATCGATCCACGTGCCGTTAGGCTCTCAGGTGACCAAAGGGCACTCAATGCGAGCGCTCTATGCCACAGAGCTATTGAGGCGGCCGCCAGTGAGTGCGAGACTATTACAAGCAAGCCGGACACGTGCGTGTACCTGTAACGTGCCGTATGAGGCCCCCAGCGTGGAGTGCCCGGTCATGTCCATACTGCCCCTCATAGTGCCCTGGGGGGACTGGGTCACAGTCTTAATGGGCCCCAAGCCCTGAAAAGGCACAGCAACCATGAACCATCTTCGTTAACAAGGGATCTCCCAGTTAAATTTTGGAGTTTTGTTTGTCTAGCTTCCAATAATAAAAAATGTGCCAGACTGCATAAAACAAAATTAAAGAATTATTCTAATATTCTAAGAAATATTCTAGCCCATATTAACCATGCTCAACACGTTTCAGGATCAATTAAAGATACCCATAATGTACCGGTATTTCAGCCCAAAATATCTTTTGCGAAAATATTTTGTTTCATTTTGTCTTGAGCTAATAACATGAACACAAATGTGGTAATCATAGTATCAGATTAACATTTTCCCTTCCATTCCAAGACCATTATTTACCATATCTGTGAAGGGTACAAATAAACAACATCCATTAACATGGACATCAAAGTGGATATGCGGCAGATATAAATGCGGAGTCTCACCTTCGGATCTTTTGTCGCCGCCTTCGCTTGCTTGACTGGTTCACTCTGCTGCTGTTGCTTTGTGTTTTTCTTATTTTCCTTTGAAACTGCTTTTTTCTTTCCTTTTTGTTGCCATGAATAAAAAATAAAGGATGGTAAAAATAAAGATGAAGTCAAGTGCTCTCACTCAATACACCGTGCCACACTTCACTACGAGCTAAGCCCCGCCAACACTGGAGTCCTTTTTTAGTATGAAATTGACAATCATAGCTGATGGAAGGTATAACAGAAAAGTACTCATGTCTGAAACTGACAAGAAAGTGACATGATGCTTTGTTTGTCGGACATAACGCACGTGGAAGACCTGGTTTCGTCACATGACTACAAAAGCAAGTGACACCAATAAATGATTGACAGCCTGAATCGGTCTATTGTGTAAATAAAGGGACCAATTGCCGGTACATATTTTCATTGTCACTCCATTATAATCGAAACAATTGTCAGCTATTGGTCTCTTAAATAAGCCGGCAGCTTCCCTAGGTCATTCGGCATGCAGGCTGAACTGCAGATGAACAATCTCAACCAGCCTGTCACTGATATTTACCTCCAGGAGGGCCTCTGGAGCTTGATTTCTTCTGCCTCTCATTGTCCACCATCTTCCTGTAGAACTCATCGCAAGGGTGGTCCCAGATCGACTCTCCCGTGGCGAAGTTAAAGTAGTAGATATCGCCTTGAGGATCCTGGCTGTAATAGACAACTATATTTATAAAAGAGAATTCATATAACTTCTCCTTAAAAAATCGTCTGGCGGCACACTATAACCGGATGCTGAGTGCTGGCAAACCTCATTTAAATCAAAATCGAATTAAATCTTTTGAATGGATATAACATACTTTGATAAAGAGAATTCATATACATGTAAGATACCTTAAAGTACTGCTATGACGTCATTCTACTGTATAAACTGTACATTAATTTTCACGAATGTACTGTTTTAGCGAGCTGATAAATTGCGATTGACTCAAGGAGACCAAACAATGTTTCTGTTGAACAATCGTCCTTCTGTTACGAAATCGACAATCGCAGCCAACGCCAATCATGAGCAATAAGTGAGCTTAGTTTAGACAATAGAATGACGTCATAGCAGTACTTTAACGTCTGTATAATGACATATAATCCTTGATGCGAAACACGACTTCATTCATGCAATCTGAAGATGAACTAAACTGACTTGTGGCTGCAGCGTCCGACGTTCTTCCATACCAGGGCAAACCACTGTTTCCGCTTAGCTCACGTATGACTCAAGTTTACCATTGCCACAACAATACATTTCGTGGGTTCTCAGATAGAATATGGACCGACTTAAGTGAGCTATTTTATTGGTTTCGGAAGCGAGAAATGCAATGTACATCTTCAAATAACTCGCTACATTCACCAGGTGAGGCTCACCGACCGTACTTTAAGTCAGAGAATACCCGTGTAACAGTTCATTCTTGAAAAGATATGTACTCTTTATGTTCTTTTTCAAGAATGTACTGTTACATGGGCATTTTCCTTACCATAATGAAGCTGCTTATATAAAAAAAAATTACATTTACACTAAATCTAGCCTTACATGTATACAAATAAAGAAGCGAAGTGGCAATTAGATACTTTGGGTCAAAGTATAAATATACAGTGCAATAAATAAAATGTATGCTGTTAAAGACATCTTTTCTCATAGTACTGGTAGTGCATCTTGTATGAGCAAAAGTGTGGCATTATTGTTTACTACGTCCTCAAACTTCGGACATTGCAGTTGTTTTTTCACATGTTAACAGGAAGCTAGTTATGATAATGCATTCCTTTTTACAAAACGAATCAGACAATGGTATTGCATTTACTGTATTTGATTATTAAAGCCACCACATCTTCATACCCATACAGGCTGTGTGCTATTGGTATAGCTGTCAAAGATAAGGAAGGGCTCATCAAGTAGATGGATTGGTGTCTAATGGACTACACTCGATTGTATAAAGTGGTGTCTTCAGGGGTAAGATCTCTACCAAGAAATCTACCGGGACAATGAGATCGATTGTATAAAGTGGTGTCTTGAGTGGTAAGATCTCTACCAAGAAATCTACTGGGACAATGAGATGGATTGTATAAAGTGGTGTCTTGAGGGGTAAGATCTCTACCAAGAAATCTACTGGGACAATGAGATGGATTGTATAAAGTGGTGTCTTGAGTGATGAGATCTCTACCAAGAAATCTACTGGGACAATGAGATGGATTGTATAAAGTGGTGTCTTGAGTGGTAAGATCTCTACCAAGAAATCTACTGGGACAATGAGATGGATTGTATAAAGTGGTGTCTTGAGTGGTAAGATCTCTACCAAGAAATCTACTGGGACAATGAGATGGATTGTATAAAGTGGTGTCTTGAGGGGTAAGATCTCTACCAAGAAATCTACTTGGACAATGAGATGGATTGTATAAAGTGGTGACTTGAGTGGTAAGATCTCTACCAAGAAATCTACTGGGACAATGAGATGGATTGTATAAAGTGGTGTCTTGAGGGGTAAGATCTCTACCAAGAAATCTACTGGGACAATGAGATGGATTGTATAAAGTGGTGTCTTGAGGGGTAAGATCTCTACCAAGAAATCTACTGGGACAATGAGATGGATTGTATAAAGTGGTGTCTTGAGTGGTAAGATCTCTACCAAAAATCTACGGGGACAATGAGATGGATTGTATAAAGTGGTGTCTTGAGTGGTAAGATCTCTACCAAGAAATCTACTGGGACAATGAGATGGGTTGTATAAAGTGGTGTCTTGAGTGGTAAGATCTCTACCAAGAAATCTACTGGGACAATGAGATGGATTGTATAAAGTGGTGACTTGAGTGGTAACATCTTTACCAAGAAATCTACTGGGACAATGAGATGGATTGTATAAAGTGGTGTCTTGAGGGGTAAGATCTCTACCAAGAAATCTACTGGGACAATGAGATGGATTGTATAAAGTGGTGTCTTGAGTGATGAGATCTCTACCAAGAAATCTACTGGGACAATGAGACGCATTGTATAAAATGGTGTCTTGAGTGGTAAGATCTCTACCAAGAAATCTACCGGGACAATGAGATGGGTTGTATAAAGTGGTGTCTTGAGTGGTAAGATCTCTACCAAGAAATCTACTGGGACAATGAGATGGATTGTATAAAGTGGTGTCTTGAGTGGTAAGATCTCTACCAAGAAATCTACTGGGACAATGAGATGGATTGTATAAAGTGGTGTCTTGAGTGGTAAGATCTCTACCAAGAAATCTACTGGGACAATGAGATGGATTGTATAAAGTGGTGTCTTGAGGGGTAAGATCTCTATCAAGAAATCTACTTGGACAATGAGATGGATTGTATAAAGTGGTGACTTGAGTGGTAAGATCTCTACCAAGAAATCTACTGGGACAATGAGATGGATTGTATAAAGTGGTGTCTTGAGTGGTAAGATCTCTACCAAGAAATCTATTGGGACAATGAGATGGATTGTATAAAGTGGTGTCTTGAGTGGTAAGATCTCTACCAAGAAATCTATTGGGACAATGAGATGGATTGTATAAAGTGGTGTCTTGAGTGGTAAGATCTCTACCAAGAAATCTACTGGGACAATGAGACGCATTGTATAAAGTGGTGTCTTGAGTGGTAAGATCTCTACCAAGAAATCTACCGGGACAATGAGATGGGTTGTATAAAGTGGTGTCTTGAGTGGTAAGATCTCTACCAAGAAATCTACTGGGACAATGAGATGGATTGTATAAAGTGGTGTCTTGAGTGGTAAGATCTCTACCAAGAAATCTACTGGGACAATGAGATGGATTGTATAAAGTGGTGTCTTGAGTGGTAAGATCTCTACCAAGAAATCTACTGGGACAATGAGATGGATTGTATAAAGTGGTGTCTTGAGGGGTAAGATCTCTATCAAGAAATCTACTTGGACAATGAGATGGATTGTATAAAGTGGTGACTTGAGTGGTAAGATCTCTACCAAGAAATCTACTGGGACAATGAGATGGATTGTATAAAGTGGTGTCTTGAGTGGTAAGATCTCTACCAAGAAATCTATTGGGACAATGAGATGGATTGTATAAAGTGGTGTCTTGAGTGGTAAGATCTCTACCAAGAAATCTACTGGGACAATGAGATGGACTTGTATAAAGTGGTGTCTTGAGTGGTAAGATCTCTACCAAGAAATCTACTGGGACAATGAGATGGATTGTATAAAGTGGTGACTTGAGTGGTAAGATCTCTACCAAGACATCTACTGGGACAATGAGATGGATTGTATAAAGTGGTGACTTGAGTGGTAAGATCTCTACCAAGAAATCTACTGGGACAATGAGATGGATTGTATAAAGTGGTGACTTGAGCGGTAAGATCTCTGCCAAGAAATCTACTTGGACAATGAGATGGACTTGTATAAAGTGGTGTCTTGAGTGGTAAGATCTCTACCAAGAAATCTACTGGGACAATGAGATGGATTGTATAAAGTGGTGACTTGAGTGGTAAGATCTCTACCAAGAAATCTACTGGGACAATGAGATGGATTGTATAAAGTAGTGTCTTGAGTGGTCAGATCTTGGTGTGGGAAGGTCATGATGGAATATAGTGGCTTCATTAAGTCTTACCAAGGCTTCCAGTGTTCAGGAAGTGGAGCATTGATTCCTTCCTTGGCAATCCACATCAAGTCTGGTTCAGTCTTTGGATTAATTCCAACAACCTCTGCATAATGGCAAACCTCTGTAAAGTCAAAAGAATTCCTTGAATGCTCCAGGTTACATAATATACTAGCCTCATTGATCTAGACTGCATGCAGCACCCTGAAACCAAAACAGATGGCACAGACATTGTATCAAAGTATAAACATGTTCGCTAAACCAGATCACAAAACAGCAAAATATACACAAGTTTAAAATATAGATGAAAAGAAATTTCTTTATAGATTCCCGGTACACCTAATTTTAATGATAATACAGTGGTCCCTGCGCTATTTGACCTCTGTTCTGCCAGCCCAAAAAGAGTGTGTAACACAGGGAGTCATATAATAAAGGGACCCCCTGAGATGGGCAGTTTTTTTTCTTGTAGCCCTCACATATGTTGGACACCAATAAGCAACCGTCTCTGGGTTAACTTTGGCAGATTCTCCACTCAGCACTCTTGTTTTTATATTGTGGCATCGCTGGAAGCTGCACAGCCACCCATTGGCAGCAGGGAAATCATCACAGCCTAGGTTCAGTGAGAAGAGCAATGCATTCTCCTGTAAAGCTCATCATACTCGCTTCTTTGCTGCAGCTCTGGCTCCTTTTCAACAAATATCCATGATAGCATCCTTCAGTCATTGTGTACATGCATTGATTCAACTACTTAGACAGCCCTAGTTATATCAAATGTAACCAAAAGGTGTGAATAACAATGATGCACACTAAGACATCTGTTCCTTAACCATGTTAACAACTAGCCAAATTAGTGCAATGTCTTGTTTATTTAGATGCAATCAGGTCAACTGCCGCACTGTCACACAGTGAGTTAACAAAATGATTGAATTGTGTGCCAGAGGTATAACAACCTGAAATGTCCATCAAAAGTTGCATTAGCGAGGGAGTCACATAATAAAGGGTCTTTAACATGTAAAAGTGTTCTGTACACAGCAAAAAGACCGGATAATGGATCGGAGTTGTATATTGGAGGGACTACTGTAGTGAGAATGGATGCTAAAGTCAAAGTCATAAATGCCGTAGACTCACGTTTCGGCCCATATTTTCCACGAATTTGGCGCGATCGCTCTAAAAATCACTGACCTGACAAAGCAACACTGTGCAATTTTAATGATACCAAACTTACGTGTGTACTGTGAGCTTATCCTTTTTTAAGACCCAAACAATATTTCTCCGTGCTGACACTCCATTGGCACGAAACGCAGTTTTGTAAACATACTAAAGCACACGTCATACAATGACGTAGTTGCCATGGCGCCGAACGTGCTCTGAGCTATATTTGCACCAGCCACGCACGCCATGGCAACAGCCTTTCATTGTCTGTGATTTAGTCTATTTGTCACAAAGTGTCTGCAACCAATGGAGTGTCAGCATGGAGAAATATTGTTTGTGTCTTAAAAAAGGATAAGCTCACAGTACAAACGTAAGTTTGGTATCATTAAAATTGCACAGGGTTGCTTTGTCAGGTCAGTGATTTTTAGAGCGATCGCGCCAAATTTGCGGAAAATATGGGCCGAAACGTGAGTCTACGGCATTTATGACTTTGACTTTAGATAACCCAAATTATCCAATTACTTGGTCAAAATATATACCAGATCACTAAATTTATCCATTACTTGACCATGTATCTCATGTACTTACCTTCATATGTAGGTTCATAATTTTCATCATAATCCTCTTCAAGGATCATCTGATCATTTATTCGCATCATCTTGAACTCTTTATAGTTTTATTACCACTTTCCATTAAAGTAAGCACTGCAAGATAAATAAAATAGGTGTCTATATTGATCTGTAGTCAGGTATAGAGCAATATATTAAATCCCACAATGGTAATATGCAACACAAATATGTACCATTATTTTTTAGGTTTAAAAGGTATAATATTAGTGAAATAACTTTGTACTAGTTAAGTTTAAATTTACTGGTATTCATTCAGTCGCTGATAGAATTATATGATAGGATAAGAGTAATAAAAGCAGTGAAGTCATTAGGTATCAACTGTTCTGATATATCTGTATGTGATAATGATTATAAATGATGCCAGTATATGAATCATATGATAAAATTTCTACCCATAGTTGCACAAATTTGGCTGCTCAGATTTTGATTAACCAAAATAAATAAAATAGGCTTTATGAAAAATAGCTTATAGTTCCAAGATTTCTTACAAGTAAGCAGATCTTCTGATTAAGCAGAGTTTGATTAAGTGGAATGCACTGCATTTAAATGCTTAGTGTATAAAAATATACTTTTTGTATATAAATAATAACTAGGTATATTGGTAAACTACTCTACACAGATGACTGGAATACCTACACTGACCTAGAAACAAGGTTTTAGACTTTAACTACTATAGAAAATATAGTTTTCTTAAATTATATGTCATCAAAATATAGGTGTCACTGCTACACATTTAGCTTGTAGGCTAATGTCAAAATTATCAATACTAAAATATACTATTTTATTTAAGTCTGCTATTTATATAATCAGTATAAGCTTACTTATAATATCTTCATTATCATAAATATGATATGGATTACATAAGATTTTGCCGATAGTTGATTATTGGCCATTATCCTCACCTAGAATGTCTAGATTGATATATTTGACAGCTGAGCCTTGAGCTCTAGGCCTACAATACTGTCAAAAGACCTAGCCTACATTGAAAATAAAGTCAAGTGCCATATTTATAAACAACATAATCGAGCTAACGCCAAGCTAGTTGGACAGCTATATAGGCCTAATATGGGCGAAAGTAGTCCCAAGCTTGTGGTGCTGTTACTGAGAAAAACGTGTAATTATTGTACAACAAGGCTAAGAGACTTACTAAGTCTAAGACTGCCAAGACTGGCAAGAACTTCTGAACAGATCCTGGCATGTCTGAAATTTTGGCACAAATTTCACAAAGTGCTCTAGCTGTTGGCTATTACAATAATTTACAGTTGTAGCATGCGGAGGATAAACAAAACATATCATTTACAATGCAAAAAGTAAGAATAACATTACACAGTAGTCTTAGATAAGAAGTTATGACATCTTTCAAGTTATTTGTTGTACCCTCAGTTATCCACCGCAGCCATATTTGTTGATATTGGAAATGCGATGCATCATGGGAAATTATGTTGATCTAGTCGCTAGATGGCAGCAGCTCCGATTTCAGCGATCTCACGGCAGAGGGCGTTCCATTAAGGCAAGTTCTGAACCTCTACACCAGATGGCGCTTGGAGGTTGGTTTATCGCTAGAATATGCCTGATTCCCCTGGGGTTATGAATCTCGTTGCGTCTGGGGTAATAGCTATCAACCACCTGCAAAACCTACTAAATTATGCAAACATAGAGAAATTATGCCCCCTCCCTCCAAACACAGAACTAGAGACACTAATAACAGGGGCGGATTAAGTTATAATTGGTCATACGCCACCCATGGTCATCAAACTAAGTACATCCTATTTAGGGCCCCTGAGGGGGGGTAGCCATGTCGCGTGTCGATTTTAAGAAAAGGTCCATGTCGTGTGTCGATTTTAAGAAAAGGTCCATGTCGCGTGTCGATTTTAAGAAAAGTACCATGTCGCGTGTCGCTAAGTCTTATGTCGCATGTCGATTCTAAGACAACCCCAATGTCGCGTTGTCGATTTTAAAAATCGCCGTGTCGAAAAAGTCTCTCTGGGGCCCTCTATTTACCACATTAAAGAGTAGATCTATATCGTTTTCAAAAGTCCGGCATGGCAATTTATCCGAGAAAACTCGACAGTGCATGGTTACAACTACCGGTGTGCAATGAATCTTTCTGTGCTGCGGTTGCGGAAGAATACGCTAGAATATAGGGTTATACAGTTCTCGCGATCGGGCAGCGAGATTTCGGTTTTGGGGACAAACAAACACACGTGCTCCATGTTGAATAATAGGCAGTTATAAGTCAATTTCTTTCCATGTTTATTCTAAAGACTATGAGTACCATTTCACTAAACATGGCTATGGGAGACATACGTAAAAATATTTGGAGGCGATGAAGCGCAGAACTTTGGGAATATACAAGGAAAAATCCGTCTTCAAAACACTCGAAAGCTAAAAATAACGTTCTAAATTTAGCCCTGCACCCGGGCTTTTGCAAGTTCCTCAAACAGCGAGTGACGTCACAGAGTTTCGCGTGCCTCCGCGGTAACAAAAATGGCGAGAGCAAGTGATCGACTTAACCGTTCCGCTGTCAAAAGGTGCAGTGCATGGAGTAACAGCACACGGACGCGTCATTAAACCACATGGTAAAGATAAAATAAGACCAGTTGCATGTTTTCGTATCACTTTTGGATCACGAAAAGACCAAGTTTCTTCACTTTTGTAAGTTTTCTGTTTGAAGCGTTGCGCCAACGTTGTCACCGGGGAGAATCCGTGTGACGTCATAATGCCTCGTTTTCGTAGGAAATGCCAAAAAACGTTAGCCTGTGGGGAACTGCTGGGCCCCATGGTCTGTTGGGAACTGCTGGGCCCCATGGTCTGTGGGGAGCTGCTGGGCCCCATGGTCTGTGGGGAACTGCTGGGCCCCATGGCCTGTGGGGAACTGCTGGGCCCCATGCCCTGTGGGGAACTGCCGGCCCCATGGCCTGTGGGGAACTGCTGGGCACCATGGCTTGCGGGGGAACTGTTGAGCTTTAGCTGAGAAAATCGTTCAAGCCGCCTTCAAAAACGGTTTAGGTTCCCCGTCGGTTTCAGGGAAGTCATAGGCACAATGCGATACCTTGATCGAAGTAAGCAGTGATTTTTTATGTTCAAGGATTATATTTATGTGGATAGTGCCCCACCGAAGCCATAGCTTGACGACCAGAACCATAGTCCGGCACACGGAGCCATAGTCCAGTGCAGCCAGACATAGTCTAGTGCACGGAGCCATAGCCCGGAGCCATAGTCCAGTGCAGCCAGACATAGTCTAGTGCACGGAGCCATAGCCCGGAGCCATCGTTTGCGACGGCAGCCATAACCCGGAACGTTAGGCCTGCGATCGAAGCCTCCGCGCGAAAGGATAGTCTGGCGCACAGAGCCAAAGCCGGCGCTCGAAGCTATAGTCCAGCGCACGGACCGGGCGCCCTGAGCCATAGCCCACGCCCTGAGCCACAGCCCACGCCCTGAGCCACAGCCCGCGCCCTGAGCCACAGCCCACGCCCTGAGCCACAGCCCACGCCCTGAGCCACAGCCCACGCCCTGAGCCACAGCCCACGCCCTGAGACACAGCCCGCGCCCTGAGCCATAGTCCGCGTCCTGAGCCACAGCCCACGCCCTGAGCCACAGCCCACGCCCTGAGCCATAGCCCACGCCCTGAGACACAGCCCGCGCCCTGAGCCATAGTCCGCGTCCTGAGCCACAGCCCACGCCCTGAGCCACAGCCCACGCCCTGAGCCATAGCCCGCATCTGGAGCCACAGCCCACGCCCTGAGCCATAGTCCGCACCCTGAGCCACAGCCCACGCCCTGAGCCACAGCCCACGCCCTGAGCCACAGCCCACGCCCTGAGACACAGCCCGCGCCCTGAGCCATAGTCCGCGTCCTGAGCCACAGCCCACGCCCTGAGCCACAGCCCACGCCCTGAGCCATAGCCCACGCCCTGAGACACAGCCCGCGCCCTGAGCCATAGTCCGCGTCCTGAGCCACAGCCCACGCCCTGAGCCACAGCCCACGCCCTGAGCCATAGCCCGCATCTGGAGCCACAGCCCACGCCCTGAGCCATAGTCCGCGTCCTGAGCCACAGCCCACGCCCTGAGCCACAGCCCACGCCCTGAGCCATAGCCCGCATCTGGAGCCACAGCCCACGCCCTGAGCCATAGCCCGCATCTGGAGCCACAGCCCACGCCCTGAGCCACAGCCCACGCCCTGAGCCACAGCCCACGCCCTGAGCCACAGCCCGCGCCCTGAGCCACAGCCCGCGCCCTGAGCCACAGCCCACGCCCTGAGCCACAGCCCACGCCCTGAGCCACACCCCACGCCTTGAGCCACAGCCCACGCCCTGAGCCATAGCCCACGCCCTGAGACACACCCCACGCCCTGAGCCACAGCCCGCGCCCTGAGCCACAGCCCACGCCCTGAGCCACAGCCCACGCCCTGAGCCACAGCCCACGCCTTGAGCCACAGCCCACGCCCTGAGCCATAGCCCACGCCTTGAGCCACAGCCCACGCCTTGAGCCACAGCCCACGCCCTGAGCCACAGCCCACGCCTTGAGCCATAGCCCACGCCCTGAGCCACAGCCCACGCCTTGAGCCACAGACCACGCCCTGAGCCACAGCCCACGCCCTGAGCCATAGCCCACGCCCTGAGCCACAGCCCACGCCCTGAGCCACAGCCCACGCCCTGAGCCACAGCCCACGCCCTGAGACACAGCCCGCGCCCTGAGCCACAGCCCGCGCCCTGAGCCACAGCCCACGCCTTGAGCCATAGCCCACGCCCTGATTCATAGCCCGCACCTTGAGCCACAGCCCGCGCCCTGAGCCACAGCCCACGCCCTGAGCCACAGCCCGCGCCCTGAGGCACAGCCCGCGCCCTGAGCCACAGCCCACGCCTTGAGCCACAGCCCACGCCTTGAGCCACAGCCCGCACCTTGAGCCACAGCCCGCGCCCTGAGCCACAGCCCGCGCCTTGAGCCACAGCCCACGCCTTGAGCCATAGCCCACGCCCTGATTCATAGCCCGCACCTTGAGCCACAGCCCGCGCCCTGAGCCACAGCCCACGCCCTGAGCCACAGCCCACGCCCTGAGCCACACCCCACGCCCTGAGCCATAGCCCGCGCCCTGAGCCACAGCCCACGCCTTGAGCCACAGCCCACGCCTTGAGCCACAGCCCGCGCCCTGAGCCACAGCCCGCACCCTGAGCCACAGCCCACGCCCTGAGCCACAGCCCACGCCTTGAGCCACAGCCCACGCCCTGAGCCACAGCCCACGCCCTGAGCCACAGCCCACGCCTTGAGCCACAGCCCACGCCCTGAACCACAGCCCGCGCCCTGAGCCATAGCCCGCGCCTTGAGCCGCAACCCACGCCCTGAGCCATAGCCCACGCCCTGAGCCATAGCCCGCGCCCTGAACCACATTCAGGGCCCTGAGCCACAGCCCACGCCCTGAGCCACAGCCCACGCCTTGAGCCACAGCCCACGCCCTGAGCCACAGCCCGCGCCCTGAGCCACAGCCCACGCCCTGAGCCATAGCCCACGCCTTGAGCCACAGCCCGCGCCCTGAGCCACAGCCCGCGCCCTGAGCCACAGCCCACGCCCTGAGCCACAGCCCGCGCCCTGAGCCACAGCCCGCGCCCTGAGCCACAGCCCACGCCCTGAGCCACAGCCCACGCCTTGAGCCACAGCCCACGCCCTCAGCCACAGCCCACGCCTTGAGCCACAGCCCACGCCCTGAGCCACAGCCCGCACCCTGAGCCACAGCCCACGCCCTGAGCCACAGCCCACGCCCTGAGCCACAGCCCGCACCCTGAGCCACAGCCCACGCCCTGAGCCACAGCCCACGCCTTGAGCCACAGCCCACGCCCTGAGCCACAGCCCGCGCCTTGAGCCACAGCCCACGCCCTGAGCCACAGCCCGCGCCCTGAGCCATAGCCCACGCCCTGAGCCACAGCCCACGCCCTGAGCCACAGCCCACGCCTTGAGCCATAACCCGCGCCCTGAGCCAGAGCCCACGCCTTGAGCCACAGCCCACGCCCTGAGCCACAGCCCACGCCTTGAGCCACAGCCCGCGCCCTGAGCCACAGCCCGCGCCCTGAGCCACAGCCCACGCCCTGACCCACAGCCCGCGCCCTGAGCCACAGCCCACGCCCTGAGCCACAGCCCACGCCCTGAGCCACAGCCCACGCCCTGAGCCACAGCCCGCGCCCTGAGCCACAGCCCACGCCTTGAGCCACAGCCCACGCCCTCAGCCACAGCCCGCACCCTGAGCCACAGCCCACGCCCTGAGCCACAGCCCATGCCTTGAGCCACAGCCCACGCCCTGAGCCACAGCCCACGCCCTGAGCCACAGCCCACGCCTTGAGCCACAGCCCACGCCCTGAGCCACAGCCCACGCCCTGAGCCACAGCCCACGCCTTGAGCCACAGCCCGCACCCTGAGCCACAGCCCACGCCCTGAGCCACAGCCCACGCCCTGAGCCACAGCCCACGCCTTGAGCCACAGCCCACGCCCTGAGCCACAGCCCACGCCCTTGAGCCACAGCCCACGCCCTGAGCCACAGCCCACGCCCTGAGCCACAGCCCACGCCTTGAGCCACAGCCCACGCCCTGAGCCACAGCCCACGCCCTGAGCCACAGCCCGCACCCTGAGCCACAGCCCACGCCTTGAGCCACAGCCCACGCCTTGAGCCACAGCCCGCACCCTGAGCCACAGCCCACGCCCTGAGCCACAGCCCGCACCCTGAGCCACAGCCCACGCCCTGAGCCACAGCCCACGCCTTGAGCCACAGCCCACGCCCTGAGCCACAGCCCGCGCCCTGAGCCACAGCCCACGCCTTGAGTCACAGCCCACGCCCTGAGCCACAGCCCGCACCCTGAGCCACAGCCCACGCCCTGAGCCACAGCCCACGCCTTGAGCCACAGCCCACGCCCTGAGCCACAGCCCACGCCCTGAGCCACAGCCCGCGCCCTGAGCCATAGCCCGCGCCCTGAGCCACAGCCCGCGGCCTGAGCCATAGCCCGCGCCCTGAGCCACAGCCCACGCCCTGAGCCACAGCCCACGCCTTGAGCCACAGCCCGCGCCCTGAGCCACAGCCCACGCCTTGAGCCACAGCCCACGCCTTGAGCCACAGCCCACGCCCTGAGCCACAGCCCACGCCCTGAGCCACAGCCCACGCCCTGAGCCACAGCCCACGCCCTGAGCCACAGCCCGCACCCTGAGCCACAGCCCACGCCTTGAGCCACAGCCCACGCCTTGAGCCACAGCCCGCGCCCTGAGCCACAGCCCGCACCCTGAGCCACAGCCCACGCCCTGAGCCACAGCCCACGCCCTGAGCCACAGCCCACGCCTTGAGCCACAGCCCGCGCCCTGAGCCACAACCCGCACCCTGAGCCACAGCCCACGCCCTGAGCCACAGCCCACGCCCTGAGCCACAGCCCACGCCTTGAGCCATAACCCACGCCCTGAGCCACAGCCCACGCCTTGAGCCACAGCCCACGCCTTGAGCCACAGCCCACGCCCTGAGCCACAGCCCGCACCCTGAGCCACAGCCCACGCCTTGAGCCACAGCCCGCACCCTGAGCCACAGCCCACGCCCTGAGCCACAGCCCGCACCCTGAGCCACACCCCACGCCTTGAGCCACAGCCCACGCCTTGAGCCACAGCCCGCACCCTGAGCCACAGCCCACGCCCTGAGCCACAGCCCACGCCTTGAGCCACAGCCCACGCCCTGAGAAACAGCCCGCACCCTGAGCCACAGCCCACGCCCTGAGCCACAGCCCACGCCTTGAGCCACAGCCCACGCCCTGAGCCACAGCCCGCACCCTGAGCCACAGCCCACGCCCTGAGCCACAGCCCACGCCTTGAGCCACAGCCCACGCCCTGAGCCACAGTCCACGCCCTGAGCCACAGCCCGCACCCCGAGCCACAGCCCACGCCCTGAGCCACAGCCCGCACCCTGAGCCACACCCCACGCCTTGAGCCACAGCCCACGCCTTGAGCCACAGCCCGCACCCTGAGCCACAGCCCACGCCCTGAGCCACAGCCCACGCCTTGAGCCACAGCCCACGCCCTGAGCCACAGCCCGCACCCTGAGCCACAGCCCACGCCCTGAGCCACAGCCCACGCCTTGAGCCACAGCCCACGCCCTGAGCCACAGCCCGCACCCTGAGCCACAGCCCACGCCCTGAGCCACAGCCCACGCCTTGAGCCACAGCCCACGCCCTGAGCCACAGCCCGCGCCCTGAGCCACAGCCCGCGCCCTGAGCCACAGCCCACGCCCTGAGCCACAGCCCACGCCCTGAGCCACAGCCCACGCCTTGAGCCATAACCCACGCCTTGAGCCACAGCCCACGCCCTGAGCCACAGCCCGCACCCTGAGCCACAGCCCGCACCCTGAGCCACAGCCCACGCCCTGAGCCACAGCCCACGCCTTGAGCCACAGCCCACGCCCTGAGCCACAGCCCGCACCCTGAGCCACAGCCCACGCCCTGAGCCACAGCCCACGCCCTGAGCCACAGCCCGCACCCTGAGCCACAGCCCACGCCCTGAGCCACAGCCCACGCCTTGAGCCACAGCCCACGCCCTGAGCCACAGCCCGCGCCCTGAGCCACAGCCCACGCCTTGAGCCACAGCCCACGCCCTGAGCCACAGCCCGCACCCTGAGCCACAGCCCACGCCTTGAGCCACAGCCCACGCCCTGAGCCACAGCCCGCACCCTGAGCCACAGCCCACGCCCTGAGCCACAGCCCACGCCTTGAGCCACAGCCCGCGCCCTGAGCCACAGCCCACGCGTTGAGCCACAGCCCACGCCCTAAGCCACAGCCCACGCCCTGAGCCACAGCCCACGCCCTGAGCCACAGCCCGCGCCCTGAGCCACAGCCCACGCCCTGAGCCATAGTCCGCGCCCTGAGCCATAGCCCGCGCCCTGAGCCATAGCCCGCGCCCTGAGCCACAGCCCACGCCCTGAGCCACAGCCCACGCCCTGAGCCACAGCCCACGCCTTGAGCCACAGCCCACGCCCTGAGCCATAGTCCGCGCCCTGAGCCACAGCCCGCGCCCTGAGCCATAGCCCGCGCCCTGAGCCACAGCCCACGCCCTGAGCCATAGCCCGCGCCCTGAGCCATAGCCCGCACCTTGAGCCACAGCCCGCGCCCTGAGCCACAGCCCGCGCCTTGAGCCACAGCCCACGCCCTGAGCCACAGCCCGCGCCCTGAGCCACAGCCCACGCCCTGAGCCACAGCCCACGCCCTGAGCCACAGCCCACGCCCTGAGCCACAGCCCACGCCCTCAGCCACAGCCCACGCCCTGAGCCACAGCCCGCGCCCTGAGCCACAGCCCACGCCCTGAGCCACAGCCCACGCCCTGAGCCATAGCCCGCGCCCTGAGCCACAGCCCACGCCTTGAGCCACAGCCCACGCCCTGAGCCACAGCCCGCGCCCTCACAGCCCGCGCCCTGAGCCACAGCCCACGCCCTGAGCCACAGCCCACGCCCTGAGCCATAGTCCGCGCCCTGAGCCACAGCCCGCGCCCTGAGCCACAGCCCGCGCTCTGAGTCACAGCCCACGCCCTGAGCTACAGCCCACGCCCTGAGCCATAGCCCGCGCCCTGAGCCACAGCCCTCGCCTTGAGCCACAGCCCACGCCCTGAGCCATAGCCCGCCCTCTGAGCCACACCCCACGCCCTGAGCCACAGCCCACGCCCTGAGCCACAGCCCACGCCTTGAGCCACAGCCCACGCCCTGAGCCATAGTCCGCCCCCTGAGCCACAGCCCGCGCCTTGAGCCACAGCCCTCGCCCTGAGCCATAGCCCACGCCCTGAGCCAGAGCCCACGCCTTGAGCCACAGCCCACGCCCTGAGCCATAGCCCGCCCTCTGAGCCACACCCCACGCCCTGAGCCACAGCCCACGCACTGAGCCACAGCCCGCGCCCTGAGCCACAGCCCACGCCCTGAGACACAGCCCACGCCCTGAGCTACAGCCCACGCCTTGAGCCATAGCCCACGCCTTGAGCCACAGCCCACGCCCTGAGCCACAGCCCGCGCCTTGAGCCACAGCCCACGCCTTGAGCCACAGCCCACGCCCTGAGCCACAGCCCACGCCCTGAGCCACAGCCCGCGCCCTGAGCCACAGCCCACGCCCTGAGCCACAGCCCGCGCCCTGAGCCACAGCCCACGCCCTGAGCCACAGCCCGCGCCCTGAGCCACAGCCCACGCCCTGAGCCACAGCCCACGCCCTGAGCCACAGCCCACGCCCTGAGCCACAGCCCGCGCCCTGAGCCATAGCCCACGCCCTGAGCCACAGCCCACGCCCTGAGCCATAGCCCGCCCTCTGAGCCACACCCCACGCCCTGAGCCACAGCCCACGCCCTGAGCCATAGCCCGCCCTCTGAGCCACACCCCACGCCCTGAGCCACAGCCCACGCCTTGAGCCACAGCCCACGCCTTGAGCCACAGCCCGCGCCCTGAGCCATAGCCCACGCCCTGAGCCACAGCCCGCGCCTTGAGCCACAGCCCGCGCCCTGAGCCACAGCCCACGCCCTGAGCCACAGCCCGCGCCCTGAGCCATAGCCCACGCCCTGAGCCACAGCCCGCGCCTTGAGCCACAGCCCGCGCCCTGAGCCACAGCCCACGCCCTTAGCCACAGCCCACGCCTTGAGCCACAGCCCACGCCCTGAGCCATAGCCCACGCCCTGAGCCACAGCCCGCGCCTTGAGCCACAGCCCGCGCCCTGAGCCACAGCCCACGCCCTGAGCCACAGCCCGCGACCTGAGCCATAGCCCACGCCCTGAGCCACAGCCCGCGCCTTGAGCCACAGCCCACGCCCTGAGCCACAGCCCACGCCCTGAGCCACAGCCCACGCCCTGAGCCATAACCCACGCCCTGAGCCACAGCCCGCGCCTTGAGCCACAGCCCACGCCTTGAGCCATAACCCACGCCCTGAGCCATAGTCCGGAGCCTGGAACACTAATCCGGCATACATAGCCATACCCCGTGTCCGGAGCAATAGTCCAGCGCACGGACTCATAGCCCATGCCCGGAGCCGTAGCCTGCGCCCTGAACTGCAGAAATGTTTCTAGAATAAGCCGTAGTGATTTATGTCTGTAAACTGTAGCTGTTCCCTGCTGTTCCTAGCGTCATATATATATAGGACGCCCAAAATATTCATGTTCAAGTAAAGCAAAAGCCTTTTGTCGTTCATGATGATAATAAACGGCCAAAAAATTGAAACTTTGTCGAAGCGGTTTATGCCTGGGCATTAATGGGTTAAAGATAAGTCATAAAAAGCAGCTTTCCGCATCCAACACAGACGAACAGTGTATGTGGTCCAGCTAGTGTTACGCAGGCTGGGGTACTGTGGCCCATAGGTACAACGGTTGCCCTGAGGGTATTTCTTCGCTCCGCGCGGTGAAAACGCCTATGCGCGGAGCGGAGAAATGAACTGCGCGGAGCGGAGAAATGCACTGCGCGGAGCCGTTTTCACCGCGCCGAGCGAAGAAATACCCTCAGCGCAACCGTTGTACCTATGGGCCACAGTAGAAGGGACATACAGGCGTATAGGCGGCGCAGGATCCAGACAGCGCGTGGGCTTAGTGAGTGCAAAGCCAGTACAGTGGGGGAGCGTGTCCCCCTTGCAGTTCGTGTTTACGCGCGGACGAGGGCACTAGTTATGGGGGGACACATTGTCATGGGCGGAATATACCTATGACCGGGTGTCCACTTAGCTTAGCATAGGTTTACAGATCCAGGTGGGTTAAGGGACATGGGGAGGGGGGGGCATGTTATCATGGGCTGAACATAGCTATGACCAGATGTCCCCTTAGCTTAGCATTGGATTACAGATCCAGGTGGTTTAGGGGATATGGGCAGGGGAGGGGACATGCTGTCACGGGTTAAATACCGCCATGACCAAGTGTCTCCTTAGCTTAGCATTAAATCACAGATCCAGGTGGGTTAAGCGACATGGGCAGGGAGGGGAGCATAGTGTCATAGGCTGAATATACCAATGACCCGGTGTCCCCTTAGTCTAGCACGAGATTACCGATCTATGTGAGTTAAGGGACCTGAGGAGAGTGGGGTGACATGTTGTCACGGGTTAAATACAGCCATGACCAAGTGTCCCCTTACCTTATAATGGGATTACCGATCCACGTGGTTTTAGGGACATTGGCAGGTGGGACACATTGTCATGGGCTGAATATAGCTCTGAGCAGAGGTCCCATTATGTTAGCACGGAATTGCCGATCTATGTAGGTTAAGGGACATGAGAAGGGGGGGGGGGGTGTCCTTGCTGTTACGGGTTAAATAGTCATGACCAAGTGCCCCCTTGGCTTATCATGGGATTACCGATGCTCGCATCTGTTGAGGGGTGAATATATAACTCGTGTAGTATATTTAAAGTGTATATGTCGTCCTTTTGATATGTTTGATAGTTGAAGTTTAGAACCCTCTGTATGCAGGTCAACCAACAAGCAGCACTGAAGCCTTGCTTGGCTGCTTACTGGCTTGGCTTCTCTACAGGAAATGTGTAAAGCAACTGTATTACATGACTAACATGCTAACGTCCAAGTTCACCACCAGCAGAGGGACATATCGTACAATAAGGGCAGACCCAGGAATTTGAAAGGGGGGTGGGGTGGGCTCCATTGAACCTGCGACCGGGTGGCGGGGTGTTATATGCCCGAGATAGCGTTCGAACGATCTTCCTTAAAAATGGGAGGGGGTGGGGGGGGGGGGAGTCTACTGAAGACTTGCGATTGGGGGCGGCTCTTAAAAAGTTGCGACATAATAAACATCGCCGTTTGGGCTGAGATATGACAAACGTGTCTCTCCTGAGACACCGCAGAACTGTCGCGGCACTGTTACTTATAACGAAGCATCGCGAAACACTCTACACGCTTACCGCTAAGTTTTAAACCTGTTGTAAATTGACCTCGGGCATGGGCTGGTTATGGGACAGGGCGAGGGAGGGGGGTATGCGTGGAATATAGACAAAAGAACTTTTGAATGATTTATATATAGACCCACATAGATCGGTATAGTCCGGGCAAAATAAGGATATACCCAAAACAAATTGCAATAGTAATGAAACCTGAAACTTCTCATTCCTTAGGTATCTAGGAGTAGTGTTTCCAAAATGTACCAAAATCTATTCTTTGGAACATATTGTTAAGGGGGTGGCTTAATTTACCCTATTAACCCCACAAGAAGCAACGCATTTTTGCATCAACAAAATGACAGGAAGGCGAGGCAGTTGCATGAGACCCGCACTACGAATTGTGACCTACAATACCCATATTTCCAGTTTGCGTGATAGAGAGTTATTTAAACTGCAAAATACAACAAACATAGATAAAATATATTCTATATGAAAGTTTACAGGAATCTTTACATTCGGAACCTCTTTTTCTGTTTTCCGACTGTCGATCGACGCAGTGTATTTAAATGGCGATCCGGATGGGTTTGACAGACTCTTTCATACATATATGATCCGATATTCGCAATTCAGTCGATTGTTGACGCGTTTCATCTTGATCATATGAATAAAATATGTGTGTGGGAGGGGAAGGGGATGTGGGGGGGGGGGGAGGTTAAACGATTTTTTCCCCACCACGAGGACCAATATTGTATATTTCATCATGTCGAAATCCCATGTGGAAGCTTTGAAATACTGCATGGAACATATTTCCATGCCATCTACTTAAATGCACCCCTTTGTGTGTCCAGTGCTTCCTAATGATTTGCTACTTTTTAGTAACTACCGGTACTACTCGCCATCAATAAGTCACTCCTATATGGTGTCAACTACGTGTGTTCGCGGACTTTCTGTCTCACAATGTTACACCGGATGACAATGTCATTAAACCTGCACTCCTTCCTTGCTGTAAGTCTGCATCATAAATATGCCATAGCTGTTTCCATGGTATAACATGTTGTGTAGTGATGCACTGAATACTAAACCATATGCTATGCACCCAAGCAATAAGTACTTTAGATGATGTGTTTACATATCGGCATACCCGAACTGCTGTAACCATATTGCTGGTACCTTAAAACATCTTTGTTATCCCCATTGCAGCTTACTATGTATAATAATAATAATGCATTCCGACAGATTGATATCTTCGGTCGGACACCGAATTTTGGTGCTGTATTTATGCCGTTACAATTTCTTAACTTTCCACGCACTACCGGTAACCAGAAAGATGCAACATGTGGTACGACTGCTACAGTGTTTAGAACACTTATGTGCAGTTGATTTGCATTCATTATACAACATTTGTTTTTTCTCCTTCCAGTTTGTTTGGTCGTCTCCTGTATGGCAGATCCAGCAGTGAAAGAACCTCAACCGAATTAACAGCCCGTTCGGTTGTTGTAGGACAAAGGGCGAACCTGTGGTCTGCAGTCTCAGATCCTTAACCGAATAACAGCCCGTTCGATTAGATTAATCACAACTTTCTCCACCATAGACGAAAGCGCAGACGACGATACAGCATAAAAGGCCAAAATTAGTTATAAAAACGGAGAAAGGAGATGTAGCGGAGATACCGAATTTCATGTACAGCGTGAAGCGGAATACCGCCGTGTTGAGATCGGTGAAAGCATATGCGGCGAACACGATAGCCGATAACGATGAAGAAGACATTACGTACGTGAGATGGGCGTGAAAAAAGAAAGAGATTAGTAGCGCCGAGACACGACATATCTATGCTAATAAAATGAAGCTGTCTGTCCCACTATGCGCTGTCTGTCCCACTATGCCGCGGCATGCAAGAGCCCTTTGGCAGCAGCAGCCGCCTTGAACCTATTAGACCGCTCTTAGATGTGTCAAAGCTATCGCATGTGTCAACACAACCGCTGGGTGCTTATCACCTTATCCCGCGGCATACTATCGCCTGCGGCGGGCTACCTGGCTTGGTGCCAACAGTAATAATATTTCTCCCAACGCCTTATCGCCCGAACCGTCATCAAAACAAACAAATCCCGTACTGTCTCGCGTCCACAACTTCCCATTAGTAGCAAGAGAACGAACTCTGCCCGGGGAACCTTGCCTATTTGAATTGATTTGATCTTTTTGATCTTTGATCCAATTTTTAAGTATAGTTAAGCGGTCTACACGTCAATTCTATAGATCCAACCAGGACGTCAGGCAGACTATATCCACTGAAGGTAGTAGTACTACGTTAAATGACGAACAACGGTCGGGAAACAGCCCCTTTTTAAACTCAATCAACCCTTTTTTTCACTCATTCAATGTATGAGCTTTGGGCCTTAGTTTTACTGGACTGATATTCGTTTATTATCGTGCTTTAGCCGCAATTTGAATATTCCGTACTGGATGCACAATAACTGCACAGGGTTTAAATATCCTTAACATTTATGTCCCGTTATTCCGTAGCTCCCGGTCTCAATTTATGTCAATATAATTATCGATATTATTTCTGCCCAATGTCTACCTTCTGCCTGCTACTATTTGACGTATAAAACAAAATACTGTCATCCTGTAATTTCTTTCGCTTATTACTACGAACGCTAGACGTCCGCGAGCGGAGCGGCTAGTCACGAAAAGAGATGGCGAATTACAGATTGGACGGGAGAGCAGATTAATGGAATGTATAGATCCCCTAGGAACATCTACCAACACAATGTCTATCGCGCCGCCAAAAAGTAGATGTTAATTATTATCTAGTTGCCCACAAAAATATAAACAGGTTATATTATTTAGTTTGTCTATGACCGTATGCGTTATGTTACGATAATAGTTAACAACCACCGAATTCGTAAGAACCACGACCATACCGACAAGACATGTAACTTTTACACGAAAATCGCAAGCAGTACATTCGACGATGCCATGCATACCGCGAAGACATGTACCTTTGTTTTTACACGAAAATCGCAAAGACGCCAGTGTCATGTATACCGAGAAGGCATGTCACTTTTCTACGGTCAGTACCCTTAAGAACCAAGAAATCGCAAGAACCACAGACGCCGATGCCTGCATACCAAGAAGACATATAAGTTTTTACACGAAAGCCCGTATCCGTCATATACCATAAGCTATCCTTTTTGGGTCGCGCCTATAGCCCGGTTCTGGGGAAACCCTGATGGACCGGACTATAGGCGGAATACATGTCCGGCACACTAAAGCCACACAGGGAATTTTCCTCTCCCATTGACTTACATGATAAAGCTGCCTCAAAAAGCAGAGGGCCCAAACGACGCTCTGCCTTGATGCAATGTTAAAAAAGGTGAATAGGAATTTCCAATGCGAAAGCGATGTTATTCTTTGGCAGAAATGATTGACAGGTGGGGTACCCCTTCCTTATATGGCCTATATAATTCGCACCACCCCCTCCTTGTATAGCGTATATAGAGGGAGACGGACCTTCTGGGAATGATTGACAGGTGAGCTCGATAGGGACACCCCTTCCTCGTATACCTTAAATAGAGCGAGACGGTCCTTCGCCGACCAACCTGTTCCGAAAAATTTGCACCCCGCTAGGCGATTCCCATGTTACGGAAACAAGTGAGACGACTCATATATATTATTCGTTTTCTTTATTACAACCGTATATAATATCAATCGTTACATACATACATGTCAATACACTACCTTTAATTAATGTTAGCCGTAATAGTATATTAAAATATTTCGTAATAGTTCAACCTTACAAATCATACATCTAGCGAACTAGTGTTACTATATAGAAAAACAATCTATATTATATCGAGACAGCGCTCATACCTATATCCAGGAAATACGTATACAGAGTACACAGTTTATTTAATGGACATATAATTTCCAGACTTCGTGTCTGCAACTTCCCCACTCCCTGTAGGACATCGTTAGCACATGTTATTCGTTTTCTTAACTACAACCGGATATAATATCAATCGTTACATACATACATGTCAATACACTACATTTAATTAATGTTAGCCGTAATAGTATATTAAAATATTTCGTAGTGGTTCAACCTTACAAATCATACATCTAGCGAACTAGTGTTACTATATAGAAAAACAATCTATATTATATCGAGACAGCGCTCATACCTATATCCAGGAAATATGTATACAGAGTACACAGTTTATTTAATGGACATATAATTTCCAGACTTCGTGTCTGCAACTTCCCCACTCCCTGTAGGACATCGTTAGCACATGTTATTCGTTTTCTTAACTACAACCGGATATAATATCAATCGTTACATACATACATGTCAATACACTACCTTTAATTAATTTTAGCCGTAATAGTATATTAAAATATTTCGTAATAGTTCAACCTTGCAAATCATACATCTAGCGAACTAGTGTTACTATATACAAAAACAATCTATATTATATCGAGACAGCGCTCATACCTATATCCAGGAAATACGTATACAGAGTACACAGTTTATTTAATGGACATATAATTTCCAGACTTCGTGTCTGCAACTTCTCCACTCCCTGTAGGACATGCTATAGCACGGACACGGCTTCGTTATTATACTATCCCACCAAGTCGCCGTTAACCAGTATCCCGTATCTGACGCGGTGCTGTCCCAGCTGTACTGTAACGCGATCATGTCCCCGTTTGCAATTAATCCATTTTTCCTTCCTTCTTTAGCGCGAATCCGAAAGATGTCACCATCACAATGACCATCGTTAGCACATGTTATTCGTTTTCTTTACTACAACCGGATATAATATCAATCGTTACATACATACATGTCAATACACTACCTTTAATTAATTTTAGCCGTAATAGTATATTAAAATATTTCGTAATAGTTCAACCTTGCAAATCATACATCTAGCGAACTAGTGTTACTATATACAAAAACAATCTATATTATATCGAGACAGCGCTCATACCTATATCCAGGAAATACGTATACAGAGTACACAGTTTATTTAATGGACATATAATTTCCAGACTTCGTGTCTGCAACTTCCCCACTCCCTGTAGGACATCGTTAGCACATGTTATTCGTTTTCTTAACTACAACCGGATATAATATCAATCGTTACATACATACATGTCAATACACTACCTTTAATTAATTTTAGCCGTAATAGTATATTAAAATATTTCGTAATAGTTCAACCTTGCAAATCATACATCTAGCGAACTAGTGTTACTATATACCAAACAAATCTATATTATATCGAGACAGCGCTCATACCTATATCCAGGAAATACGTATACAGAGTACACAGTTTATTTAATGGACATATAATTTCCAGACTTCGTGTTGGCAACTGTCCCACTCCCTGGAGGACATGCTATAGCCGGGACACGGCTTCGTTTTTATATGCTGCCCCCGATCCGCCGTTAACCAGTATCCCGTATCTGACGCGGTGCTGTCCCAGCTGTACTGTAACGCGATCATGTCCCAGTTTTCAATTAATCCATGTTTCCTTCCTTCTTTAGCGTGAATCCGAAAGATTTCACCATCACAATGACCATCGTTAGCATCGAAAGAGCCGCCGGGACATGATCGCGTTGTACAACGCTTGCCACGACCCGGCCAGCAACTCAGCCAATTCCAAGAGCAAGAATAGCGAAGCGCCACTTTCTGACCAGACACAATAGCACCGTCGCGCACACCATCCGTTCGTGCAATAATAAATGTCTCACTTCCGTATACACAGTCTTTCCAATTCCAGGTCTTTTCCCGACATTCCTTAGCACGGCAATTCACCCCATCGCCGCAATTAACGGTACAATAACAACTTAAAAATTTATAGTGACGATCTACTTTAAGACTAATCCGATTTCCATCTCTGAGATATGAACATTGTAATTCGTCACTACCGTCTGGACAATGCTTTTCCCCGTCGCACTTTAAATCCTCTGAAATGCAACGCCCAGATGGGCATTTGAATTTACCATATTGTTGATGACAACAGTCTTGCGTATTACACTCTTCGGAACTCACTTCGCGATCTCCATTTGGTTTCGACCGCACGCGTTCACGAATACCTACACTACCAGGCCCATCAGGTGCATACTGGGAGCACGTTTGGCTACAAGACGACCATTCACTCCATGCACCCCATATAAAAACGCATTGCGAGGCGTTACTCCATGATAACACACCATAATTACCCCGCGCCTCGCACGTAACGACTGGCGTGGTTGGTACCTTATTATTCTTACAAGTAATCTCCACTGTCATGTCTTTGTAAGAGTCATACTGCTTACAGAATGCTTGATCGGCGCCTTCGATCACGAGAGGAGGGCACGACTTTCTGCTCCAAAACTCCTTATAGCTCGATCGTCTATGTTTCGAGTCCTGCGCACGCCGTATGTCGCTATCGAAATCATCCCCTGCCGACTGTACCAGAGCATAGGCGTAGGTTAACCAACTTTCCGAAACAAATGCGTCTAAGAATAAAATATATTCTATCATATGCTGTACGTGAGCACTATAGCTCTGGGTGCACTTTTCTTTATCGTCGAAATTCAAGGCGGTCTTGAAAACCGTGAAATGATCTCCGAAGTATTTAGAAAAACTGTAGGTACCTCTGACGACATTCCTCAAATGGCTGATGGCGTTGGGATGTTCGTTCCTTTCTATCGATTGCGTAAATTCTCCTAGGGTTATGTTGCCCGATGTCACGTCCGCGTATTTAATCGCTATCTTCTCGGCATTCGTGAAAGCGTCTCCGAATAAAACAAGAGAGCTCGTGTAGCTATTTGATGCGTGGACATAGTCTTTCAATTCGTCTAGTTTTTTTACAACTGTCCGCATGTCGTAGTAGACGTCCACGATAGTAGGTACCCCGGTAATCCTCGCAGTATGGCGACGTAAATCCTCAATGGTATCGATGTAAACATTCGTCAATGTCGTATTGAGATAGTGTTCGCAATGTTGGCCTATATACGGCTCACCGCATACACACATGTAGCTGTCGGTAAAAGGAATAATTTTACACCGGCCACGACCATTACATGCGCTTTCATTTCGACAAGGATTGTTGCTAAACGAGTGCAATTGGCCAGCTATAAAGTCATACGATGACAAGTGATCTATCCACTTTTGTGTTCCTGCTGATCTTTCTATTTCACCCGTTCTTTCGACCATATCCTTTAAGGCGTTGGGGCATCTTTTCTTCGTCAACATAGGTGCTGATGTCGACATGGTCACTAAACAGCCATCGCACGAGGTGAAGAAAACAACAGTTTCCGCTTCGGCTATTTCGTTACAAGATTGTAAACCTTTCTTGCTATCTTGCCATATGACGGCCACTTTTGCACGACTGTTTTCAACTTGGATATAGCTTTGTCCTTTTCCCAGAACCGTTGTATAATCTGCATCACAAGGACGCTGAAAACATTCGTGTTCTCGGCGCCACCGTAAATTGGGGAAATCCGTGTTGTCGTAGAAAAGAACTGCCCATTCGTAGCGCTGGTTAATCGATACGCTCTGGTATATCCTACGACTCATCGCTTGTTCATCTCCATCTCTATATTGCTCCATTATTTTAGCAACTTTCTTTCTCGTTATCATCTTCATATCTCTGCGGCAATCCCACAAATGATCGGTAAATCGTTTATTTATCCTGTAGACCATATCGTCCACTTTCTCGAGCGATCTTCGAAGGACGTTTTCGTGGCTACCTTTAAATATCAGGTATGCCACTTTTTGTTTGTTGGCGCTGATAACGATATCCGTTATGATCAATGTGATCAAATTACCGAAGGCTTCTTCATCGCATCCTTTTTCCCTAATAAAAAGGCTCATCAAGTTACTGGTCGTAACGGTTTCATGCATGCCCGTGATGCGATCGATGTTATCGAGCTTGCCTTCGATATCATTTCTAAGGTAATAATCGATAAAAACTGTGGCGATTTTCATTTGGTCTCTTTCCGAAGACGCACTGGATAGTTTTTCCATGGTTTTCCGTAATTCTTCACCCCCATTACGAATGGCGAATTCCCAGTCGATGTAACTTTGATGCCAAGCATTAAATTCAATGCTAGATTTCAGTTCTTCACCGAGGCGTGTAACTTGGTCAGAGATATCATCCAAACGTTGATTGACTTTGTCAAATTCCTCTTTTATCACATCCAATTGACTCGGCATGACAAATGTAAAGATGATGTTACAAGTAGTCGAAAAGGCACTGAGTAACGGTATCACCATTTTTAATCCATAGGTCACTTTCAAGACAACAATGCTAGAGGCTGAATGCAAATCCAAGAACTTTGAAGCACGTTTTACATTGTTGTGCAATTCTTCAAATGTCACCGTAACTTGGGCTTGTTCGCCGGGAGATATGGTGGAAGCATTGATTTCGTTGAAGACGAATCCGAGGAAGAAAAAAACCGCTACTGTTTTCAGTACTCCCATTTTGAAAGAAGTTTTCTTAGAAGTTATATTCCGAGCGAGAATGCGACTTGATCACTTGGACTTGGTCACACAAGACAATATCCAGCCCTTATTCACAACGCCGCCCTCTTCCAAGTCACGCCCGTCACTCATGACTACTCGTCCTTCGCCTTGGAAAATGAGGCCAGCTAGGCAACTCGACGGAAAACACTACAGCGGCCGGAGTGGGAGGTAGCGGGGGGGGGGGGGGTGGGGTTGAATGTGGTGGTGGTGAGTAGAGTGGCGAAGTGCCCGGGTATGGAATGATATTAGGGCCAAAATTCCAAATTCTTCATTCTACATGCCATTCATGTAAATTACGCTATATTATGTACTTTTCAAATTCGTTGTCCATCTTTTCAAATTTCTCATGCCATTATTTTTTCTCTTTGTTCGATGTATACTACTGCTCGCTTTGTGGTAAAACAAGTTCCCAAAGTACAATTTGCAACGAAGAATAAAGCATTTGAAATGAACAATGAAGAATAAAGACTATAGAACTTGGAATTATGGCCCTAATATCGCGGGATTCGCCTTAGTCTCTTTTTAATACCAGATGGCGCTGCTGCTTGGTTGTCCAGTTCGGCAATTAGAGAAAATATACTCCCACCAATCACTGTCTCCAAGAGACCCCATCAGATGGCAGCACTTTGTTCTTCGAAAAAGGGGAGGGGTCTACACATTAAGTTAATTTTGCGTAGAAAAATCTTCCTCAATAACGGCCATTAGAAAGTGTTCGCTTTTAACAGTCCTTAACATCCTCTTGCTTGAGTGTTAGGGAGTCGTAACCCCCCTAATCCCCCCAAGCCATAGATCGACCTGGCCTGGTTTGGGGTTGGGATAAAATAGGCTGGGGTTCGGCTAAAAATAGCGATGTTGGGGTCAACGGGACTGCATGAGACGTTATTCATAAATATTAATTGTACGGCAGGGGCGGATCTTTGGGGGGGGGGGGGGAGTAAGCGGGTTGCACCCCCCACCCCTTGAGAACTTGAGCATACACTGGGAAAGTCGAAGACATACAGCAGAAAGTGACATTTTGTAGAGGCAACCCAGAGGCGGATCCAAGGCGGAGAAGGGGGGTGGGGGGTGGGCGTTAAGGGCATGTTAAGGACTGTTAAATTCACCCAGGGCCCCCAAGGGCGGATCAAGGAATATAAAAATGAAGTGGGGACCGGGCGATTCACCAATTTTTTGACGATCGTGGTGGGGATCCAAACCGCCTCGAATAGCGTTCTTCTTCAAAGGGGGGAGGGGGGTCCGGACGCCCTGGACCCAACCCTGGATCCGCCCTTGTATCCCGTCCCCGATTGTGAAAAATTGGTGGACACCCGCGGTCATTTTCACCTCCCTCCCCCCGGTCGCAAGCTTTTTTAGAGAGCCCCCCCTCCCCCCGGTCGCAACCCCCCCGTTTCCAAAATCCTAGATCCCCTGAGCTGAACTGCAGGTGAGGGAAGGCCACAGGTACAGTACATCAGTGGAGGGGGGGGGGGGCGGGTAGGGGGCACCACAACGTCACCGTATACTAAACACACGCTTAGTATACGTTGACGTTGTGGGGCCCCCTACCCCCCCCCACCCATCTCCCCGTGTGTTTAGCATAGGTTGACGTTGTGGGGCCCCCTACCCCCCCCCCCTCCACTGATTTAATGTGCCTATCTGGAAGGCCGCCTGAACTAAGTTAATATTCCGATTAATCTTTGAATGCCTTAGATTTACAATTGATGATTTTTATTCAACAGGGGAAGATCACACTTTGGGGCTTAAATAAATGTTGCTGCCATCCATAAAATACAAAACATTAAAACAAGAGATATTCGACCATAGGTCGAGGACGAAAATACATAAGTACATTTAGGAGCTGTATTAATGGCGACGTTACGAGTCGTCAGGGCCAATTTTGGCTAAAGGGCCTTATAGGGGCAATTTGGGCTAAATGCTGCCTTCGACAGGCAGTGTGGCACTGTAGGCGGAGCTTAATTGGACATCCAGTTTGAAGCCCAGGCGCTTCGCTTGAAGCAATATTAACGGTACTTTCGTATCTTTTATTTATTATGTCTTCGTGACTTCACGAACTTCATTTGACGACCACGACAATATTCGCGATGGCTTCTATTTTGTTAAGTATACCTACTTACGAAATCATGGGTGAACTCATGAACTTGTGGGTGATGGTAGGTATTGCCAAATTAGCTGAACATCAAGCAGGCCCAAACTTTCGTAGGAGCACGTAAGCTATGACGTTGACGCACACTTAGCCCCCTCGCCATAGGTGTCTCTGAAGACGACGTGTTTAAGTGAACATGAAATTTTGTTCTTAAGAGCGATTGCTTGACTCATTATGAATGGCGCTACGAATTTTACTTTTTATCTAATAATACGTCATCGTGACGTGAAGCTGTCCTTGGAAGCCCAAATAACCACTGAAGTTATGTGCATATCCGAGTTATAACCATCCGAGTAGATTTATGTAATGTATGAGCGGTTAGGCCGTTGATAAACCAGAATGCGGTCTCATGAGTAGGGCCCCATAGGGGCTTTTTCGACACGGCGACACGGCGATTTTTAAAATCGACAACGCGACATTGGGATTGTCTTAGAATCGACATGCGACATAAGACTTAGCGACACGCGACATGGAACTTTTCTTAAAATCGACACGCGACATAGACCTTTTCTTAAAGTCGACACGCGACATGGACCTTTTTCTTAAAATCGACACGCGACATGGACCTTTTTCTTAAAATCGACACGCGACATGGCTACCCCCCTCAGGAGCCCTATGAGTGACTGTCAATGTCAGGCGATATAATAAATGTGCTGCCCGGGGCTTTCCATGTCGTATGACGTAATAATCATCATGACGCGCGTGTCTGCGCGCGGTATCTATGGTTACGTAACAACGCTCCTTATATGGACTGAGCAGTTGAGGACAATGGTGCTCCGTTTGTCGTAGAACTGTAAACATCGATGATTTGGCTTAAAATACAACGCTTCCAACAGTCTCATCGAACGGACCACATGCATTATGGAGAGATGTCTTATCTTTAATTATATTAGGATTTTATAGTTAGCCATGACTGGACCAAAGAAAACAAAAAATAGTTTCACACCCACTCGATTCTTCCCGCACAAACCGCGCAGCCGGCCGGTTCCCAACACTAAAACGTTGACTACAAGGAGTGCGTGTCACGCAGTTGCAGCAAGGCACCAGCGTGATGCGCACTCGTTCTAAGAGCACGTGTTTTTTTGTTGGTCCCCAAAAGACCTAAACCGGAAATAGAACCCGCGAGAACTGTACAGCCCTATTGCCGAACTGAACGACCGAGCAGCAGCGCCATCTGGTATTAAAATGAGACTAAGACGAATGCCGCGATATTAGGGCCATACTTCCAAGTTCTATATTCTTTATTGTTCATTTCATATGTTTTATTCTTCCTTTTAACTTTTGGAACTTTGGAGCAGTAGTATACAAAGAATAAAGAGCAAAAATAGTAGCATGAGCAATTTGAAAAGATGGAGAAAGAATTTTGAAAAGTACATGAATATAGTGTTATTTACATGAATGGCATGTAGAATGAAGAATTTGGAATTTTGGCCCTAATATCATTCCATACGCAGGGAGGGGGTGGAGGAGGGGAGGGGCGAATGGCTGTCTGTTCAGCCGGCCGAGGCCTCGTGTTCCAACTGCAGTGTCAGGGGCCTCCCTGGTGTAGTGGTTAGCGCACTAGACCGCAGATCAATAGGTCCTGGGTTCGAATCCGGGCTCGGGCACCTAATCTGGGGCATGTTTCATTCCTTCATCCTTCATCGTCTCGGGAGGTTCCTTGGCCCAATTTAGCCTGTATGTGCACAAAAGTGGCCTAAAACACCAACATTCCATTCCAACTGCAGTGTCGATCGCTGTGTGTACCTCTCCTTCGCTCTGTCCATCTGTCTGCCTCGGCGTCCCTCCTGCTGACTAGCCCATCACTCTGAATCTCGCCATCTTTCGCTCTTGCTTCACTACCGGCTCTGACAGCGTTCTGTACCCACCCACCCCGGCCATTCTCGCTCTCTTTGTTATGACGTAAAATCTTCGATTTTACGGCATCTATCACTCCGTTGGTATGTCTGTGTGTGTGTGTGTGTTTGCGCGCGCTCTGTAGGTCGCAAAACATTTCGTTCTGTAGCTTTACCCATCGATAGGTATTCGACATGGCTCGGTCAAGTTCGTTAGCGGGGTGTGTACATCAAAGGTCAAGGTCACAGGATTTTTTTGTTTGTTCCTTAACCATGGGTTGATAGGTCCAAAAATCGGGAAAGTCGCTATGACGTTCACAGTGTTCATTTAATGACGCTGTACATTATGTCACGTATTCAGCCCGTAGGTAACTTGTATCACGTCGTGGAATTGTGCAAATCGCCTAAGTAGTTTTTCCGCAAATAAATGCTAAACTTTAACACGGGACTCTACGAAAGCTATTAACTATAAAGAACAGCTGGTCGACGTCTGTCGCCCGGTGACCTGTCAGGGCCCCGAAACCACGCATACCGTATCTTGACAAAGCGCGACGACTCATTAATCTGCTTATCAAAACAAACAGCGAGGCGTTGGGCGATCGCCTGCGGTACCGACTGCCGCGGTGCTAGTCCTATGTCGGTGTGTTCGGTTAGTCTGTCTGTCTGCCTGTGTGTCTGTCTGTTTGTCTGTCGGAGCATTATCTGTCGAGTGCCTAAAGATATCGTTCTCTTCTTTTACCAAAACATTCCGACAGCCCATCGACAGGTCAAGTTCGTGAATGGGCAATATAACTCAAAGGTCAACGTCACGATGACGTCATACGTCCAAAACACATTTTCCGCTCTAGCTCTCTTAATATAGCCGCAATTAGTATCAAAATACTCAGCTCCTCAAAATCCTTCTCCTTACTGACATCAGATTTGACGTACGATGAAAAGTTTTCGCGCTACGGGCACTTGAAAATTAGAAATTTTGGATTTTTTTTCTTTTTTTTATAAAGTTTGAGATATCGACTCCTCTTTCTGCACAGACAATGCCACGGCCCAGCGTCAGGCCAAGTTCGTAGATGGGCCATGTAGGTCAAAGGTCAAGGTCACGGGAATGTTTCGAAATTCGCTTAACCATAGAAATATAGGACCAAAAATCGGCAACATCGCAATAGCGTTCCCAGTTTTTACTTACTGACGCTCAAAATGAATTCACGTATTGGGCTCATAGGTACCTTGTATATGGTGTTTCAATTTTGAAAATCGTCTGAATAGTTCTTCTGCAAAAAAATCCCAAAGTTTAACATGGGATCATACGGCAGCATTTTGGCGGGAAAATAGTCTCAATTTCCCCGTGAAGGGTACAAGTGAGACAAACGCCACCTGGCCTGATACATGACATCAGTAATTGAGCACGAATAACTATATTGGTCAAGGTCACGCTTCCAAGGTCAAGGTCACGAAACATGTATTCCCGCGTAACTCCGTTAATATTGCTAACTATATTGGTCAAGGCCACGCTTCCAAGGTCAAGGTCACAGCAAGGTCAAGGTCACGAAACATGTATTCCCGCGTAACTCCGTTAATATCGGGTCTAGAGATTCGCTGTTTGTTTGAGAGTATTCATCAGGGAGAGGCGGTAACGCAGTACTCGCTCAGATTTTCCGGATACTGAACGATTTTCGAGTAATCGGCCAATCAATATTCAGCGTACGTGTCAAGTGGCGTGTTGAACTTTGCAAGGCCATAACTCGGTCAATATTTGAGCTAGAGAGCCCAGATTTGGCATGAATGGACAGATAAATCTGAGCTAGGTGATCGAAACCACGTCAGAATGCTCTAGGACGCTTAGTTTGGCCGCTAGAGCGCTCGCAAGAGGTGCACCCCCCTCCATGCCGACGCTCCCATTACGAGTCAACGGCGATATGGACCAGCATTCTTTCGGGGTTGCGATGGCCGCCGTTCGGGACCGGTTGCAAAAGACGGGCAAACGTCGACTTGGGTATGGAATCCGCCTTCGCTTTTAGCCTATCACGCTTAGTTCCGCCGCTGGGGGGCTCCGTAATTCAGCGATGACGAGTCCGAGAAGAGCGATTAGGGCGTGACCAAGGACACGTAGGAAGTCGGGATTTGAACGTATTCACTCTAAACGACGCCCCCGACCTGGAAAAATAGCCCGCGTTGAACAGCAGCCGTTAGATGACGCTCGTCCAGTACATCAGCCAGCAATTTGGCCTCAGTACTACAGCTTTCAGGGGGCGATATGGTCTCGAACGCCAGGCTGAACAACCAATGAGCAAGCCGCGATGGGTCTTAACATAGTCGAATTGGTCCCATTGGTACCACAATTTTCGTCTGCCTTCTCAAGCTCTGCTTGACCGTCTAGTTAAAACGCTAATTTTCAATTTTCGTCTTATGTCGGTGTGTTCGGTTATTAAGACGAATTTTTTTCAATTTTCGTCTTATGTCGGTATGTTCGGTTAGTTATGACGGAAATCTTTGATTGGAGAAATCTATCAGTTTGTCCGTTTGTTATGACGGAAATCTTTGATTGGGGGAATCTATCAGTTTGTCCGTTTGTTAAGACGAAAATCTACGGTTTTCGTCTTATGTCGGTGTGTTCTGTCTGTCTGTCTGTCTGTCTGTCTGTCGCTATAATGTTCGCAGTTTTCACTTAACCACGCCGCAAATTATTTCACGTATTAGGCCCATAAGTACCTTCTAAAAATTCGCTGTGACTACATAAATGCAGGTAGATGACTCATATGTGGCGGAATATGTACCCATATTACTGGCATCATGTTTGCCAAATTGCATCAAAATCAAAGCAGTGGTTTGGACGCTAGCAAATAATCACACTTTAACATGGCCAAACCCATTACAAGGCATATCACCCTGGAGGCTGAAAGTTTATGGCTCAAATGGACGTCTGCACACTATCATTCAAACCCGGATCTTCTGGGTCAATTATTAAAGGAATTACAACGCAGCTTCCCATGCTGATGCAATCGCTGTCATCTCGACCTCAGGTGGAGGCGCGCGGGAGAAGGGGGGGGGGGGCGCCAGGTTCACGGTAAAAGCACCATGAAGAAAGCAGCTGACCGGCAGCGCAGTGGCCAGCAGTATACAGGGTAGGGGTGTAGGGTAGGAGGTGCGTGCGATTGAAGGGAGGGGAGTGCGCCAGCGAAGAAGTTCACGGCTTGCATGCAAGTGTGTATTGGCGTGCTTAGTCGAGTTACCCAAAAGTGCCAACACTGTGTGTGTATTGGCGGACACGGCCAGGGGTGGGGGTGGCGGGAGAGGGGAGGGGGTCGCGTTAGGCGAACGGAAACGCCGTATAGTTAGTTTACCACTGCAATGGTAGTTTAGTCGATTTACGCAAAAGCGTTAACACGGCGAACTTTAACCATAGTTTTCCCTGACGGGCGATACAATTCCTTAGTGTCCTATACCATTTTCTAGTTTGTACGGTCAATATTGAGGGCACCGTGAATTTCGTTAATTTTAGACTGAAATGACCGTTTACGTGATAACCACCAGTCCGATTTTAGTGAAAATTTAAATATAAGGTCCTAATACATGCCCCAGTATGTGGTAAATATTGGAGGGCGATAGCTTAAAAATTGAAAAAGTCGGGTTCGAAACCCTTACTTCCAGGCGCTCTGGCACCGTTACGTTTCGCGCTCCGGGTTCCAGTTGAGATCGGATCTGGTATAAGCAACATTACTTTTATCCACCAGGGCAAGTTGGATGGTGCTCAGGTGTCTTTTAGTTTTCGAGCTACAACCGAGCACTCGACATTTATAATAGTCACGAATAATAGGACACGACCTTGACCCTTGACCCAGGTTGCTAAAATAAAACCAATGTTAAGATACAACCTTAAGTAATCTTTGTGTCAAAGATGAGTTGCGTGGCTTATAGGTGTCTATGTTCTGAGCTTCTAGTAAATTTCAAAAATGTCTTTTACCATTGGGCAATTTTTGCGTTGCCATGGAAACAAAAAGTAACTGTCCGATCGGGGATGATTTTTGACATACGGTACTTGAGTGGAACCCTTAATGTCCCTGCAAAGTCTCGTGGCAAAAAAAGTGGAAAATTTTGAAAATATTTCAGAGCCTGTAGCGTGAAAACTATTGCTCCTACGTAAATTTGATAGCGTGTTTTTAGCTGCAATATTAAGCGAGTTAGACAGGAAAATGTGTTTTGGACGTATGACGTCACCGTGACGTTGACGTTCGACCGATTTCACCCAGCAACAAACTTGACCTGAGATTAGACTTCTGGCATCTGTAGGCGAAGTTCGACAACGATAGCTGCAAGTGTTCGACAGTTATCGTGTCGACAGACAGACAGACACACACACACACAAAGATGCATGGGGGTTGTCTCGCTGCACATTATAAATCAAACCGGGACCTTCTGGGCCGATCCGATTATTAAGGGAATTACAGCGTATCGTATTTTCCCATGCTGCTGCAACCGCTGTCAACTCGACCTCAGGTGGGGCCTGTGGTGTGTGGGGGGGGGGGGGGGGGTCGGGGGGTTCCCACACCAAAAACTGGCTAATCGAGTAAATGTGCGTGGCGGGCGCCAAAAGTCGCCTTGTAACATTAAATAGTGGTAGGTCATGCTTCGAAAGTAGCTGCAAGTATTTCACAAAGGTTCGTAGAAGGCAGGTAGGTGACTGATTTGGAGATTCAGCCATTAGTTTTGCAAATACCAGGAGTTGAAGTGGGTGTTGACGCTCCGTGGCAGCCGTTGAGTCGTATAACCTGTTCTTATTTAGCTCGTCGCGGCGCATCCCAGGCCTTCAGCATAGCCTTCTCCTATTGGTCTGACGCACCAAAACCGTGGTAAAGCACCCCCTCAGTCCATAGCCCTCCCCCCTGCCTCCAAACAGACCAACTCCTCCCCTCCCTGAACAATATTTTGCCCAAATTAGTGAAACACGCTGTGTGTGAACGAAATAAGGGGCCAACCAGTTCCCGACAGGCCCTGGCACTGGCCTTACTATCAACTAATGAGGCCCTGGCGGGAAATGCACGTGGCGTCTCGTTCCTAGCGGCCTATATTTAGGACACACCAATGTACCTGTCAAACCGGTGTAGAAGTCACACCACACCGATGTAACGTTGCAAATCACACCTGCCCGGCTTCGGATATATACGGGTAGAATGGAGCTGATCTACATGCTCAGCGGTGTGGAAGGATCGGTCGACTGCTCATGTTCTTTGGGCAGGCAAACTTAAGCTTAGACAACTTAGGGGCGTCGGCCCGCCGAGCTAGGTCCGGATCTGGTTGGTTGTATATTCAGGACGCTTTGCCCACGCCTGGTCATATCGCGTCAATGAGAGAAAGAAGACAAAGTGGAGCCATGTCCCCGGGGGCAACCCCCTACTCTTGGGAAAGAATGGCGTTGGATCTTTATCCTGCGACCACACAGACATGGCCACAGCGGGGCGCGAACCACCGATCCATGTGCCGTTTGGGCGTGACCAGTTAAGGCACTTGAGGCAAGCGTTCTAGCCTCCTGAGCAATCGGACCGGCCCCTGGTCCGATTCTGGTGTTACGTGTATCGCTGCTAGAGATCTGCGCGGGGCGGGCATGCCCGCGCGGGCTACGGGTATCCGCGCCCGCGGGCGCCCGCAGTGCTGGTTCGCGGGTGCGAGGAGGGACGGTCGGATCCATATATGTGCGGGGCCTGCGCGGGGCGGGCGCAGGCAAGCCTTTGCGGGCACTGCTCGCATTGCGCCCGCAGCGATTCGCTGCATTGACATGTTTTAATGACTGACATTGGAAAAATATGCATCAGATAAGATACGATAAAAGAACATTTTATTTTACGTCGGTGCAAAGGGTTAACAGGGTAACATTTAAGCACTTGCGCTCTGTTAGCCGACAATGTATATATGTAGCCTACAAAGGATACTAATGACTAACGTTGTGTCAAAGAAACAACTGAAACATATTGACTAGGTACGGTATATCACGTGAGAATGTAACGTATTGCACATTGTGGCTAACTAAAAGAAACTATCTTATAACAATATAGAACTATTATTTCATATTACATGCATGCTAAGGAACATATTGCACATTACGATCATTCATACACGGGTCCTTTCCATGAAGAAATTAAAGGAATATGTTCTATAATTTGTGTATTATCAATCTCTTTCTAATGTCAAATGAGTATATTCTGTCTTGACTATAACTCCCGAAAGCCCGAAGCAAATTTGTTCACAAAGAAAGGAAGTTGGCGGCCGGCTTATAGAATCCCTGCGCGCCTGCATGGGGTCAAAGTTCAGAGCAATTCACGCCTTTAACGTCGACCAAACGCAAAAACGCAGTTGGAACGTGAACTCCTCTTAATCAAAATCGAATGAATTCGTCTGGTACGGTACCAGTACCACAGTAGATGCTAATCAGTGGTGTATTTGATGCCAAACTGCGAATATATCTTCGACTAGATTCATTTTTAAATTTCGCGTATTATATATCTACGGCCAATGCAGAAAGGGACCGTCTGGTGTTAGATGCTTGATACCATTCAGCGACAGTCCCGACACGGACCTCTTCAACTCCACATGCGACATGGACCGCATCGACATGCGATAGGTGTATAACCCCCCCCCCTCCCCCCTCAGGAGTGACTGATCCTGAGGCTGACTCTGTCCTCAGCTGATGTACAGCAATGTACCGCAACGAGAGGTTCAGCTCTGCCCTCACTCAGAGTAACTGATCCAGAGGTCCAGCTCTGCCCTCAATCAGAGTAACTGATCCAGAGGCCCACCTCTGCCCTCACCCGCAGTGACTGATCTAGAGGTCCAGCTCTGCCCTCACACGGAGTGACTGATCCAGAGGTCCAGCTCTCTCCTCACCCGTAGTGACTGATCCAGAAGCCCAGCTTTGCCCAAACCCGTAGTGACTGATCCAGAGGTCGAGCTTTGCCCTTACCTAGAGTGACTGATCCAGAAGCCCAGCTTTGCCCAAACCCGTAGTGACTGATCCAGAGGTCCAGCTTTGCCCTTACCCAGAGTGACTGATCCAGAGGTCCAGCTCTGCCCTCACCCAGAGTGACTGATTACCATCGCGACCAGTGGCTGGTCACTCATCGCGAACAGCGGCCGGTCACACATCGCGACCAGTGGCTGGTCACTTATCGCGGCTAGCGGCCGGTCACACATGGCGACCAGTGACCGGTCACTTATCGCGGCTAGCGGCCGGTCACTCATCGCCACCAGCGACAAGAGGTCATGAATATTTGTCTACAAAATATGTGTCGACAAAAGGCATACGTCTAGAGATGTGTAAAGTCGCTGACCCATCGGTCTGATAGGGTCAAGCTTTTATAAATATTTAAGTTATTGAAATATTTATATATGATAATTTTTCTTAGTGCTTCTCGTTGTTTCGCCGGTACGTCGGTTCGGGCAGAGCTTGTTCCGTCTTCTGGACGTGAGTTTCACCACCGTTAATAATAGTAACATTTATTTAAAAGTTCTCCACTTTGTTGCGCTTGCTTCGTGCCACAGTTCCGTTACAATACGAGTCCATCAAACCGTAACAAGCACACTCGCAGGAGGCTGACACGTACTCGCTAAGTGACCGGCTGTCTCTCCTACTCCCTGGTCTTGGTTCTCTGGATCCGCGCAGACAACCGGTCAAGAGCCCCTCCCTTTGGCTAGTTTTATTTCACCCCAGTATGACGCTATTAGCAATGAGATCCGTATTGAGTAGCGATATTGGGAGCCAATGTTTCACGAGAGTTATATCTTTTCCCACTTTTGGTTTTAACGTTATTACACTCATTCTATGAGTATTCGACATGATGCCTCGACGACAGGCCTCATTAAAGCAGTTTACCAAGAGTACATTTATGTCGTCCCAAAATACCTTATAAAGTTCATATGGTAGACCGTCGGTCCCTGGTGATTTTTCATCTTTTGTATCGTTTTTATCGCTTCTAAGGTTTCTAAATTCGGCGAAAAGATGTTTTCATCCTCTCTCTGTAGTTTGCGCGTCCCGATTTCAGACTTACTGGCGCCGAGTGTCACCTTACCTCCCGTCCTTTCACCAACGCAAACATCACGTTCGCCCGCCTCCCTTTAGGTACACAGTTCGTTAACTGACTCATGCGTCGGGAACCTACTAAAACCTATGACTAAGCATATAGCCTACGTAATATATTCAGTACAGTGGTACGCTACGCTCCCTCCTGGGTGCAGATTAGTCACGACGTCAAGTTCAAGCCAATAGAGGATATGTTCTCAAAAATATATCAGTTGACATATTTGTGGTCGTAACATTAAAATATAACAATGTGAAAAGCGGACTATAATGATGGGGAATGCGTGACAGACGCACATGCAGGCCGTAATTTGCTGGCTGAGAAAACACTATCACTTTCCTTTTACGAACCCCTACATACCCCCCTCGTGCGCTACCGCCACCCCTACACCCACCCACTGCGCCCCCTCCCCTCTTCTGTCCTACTTCATAACATCACACGCCACACGCTAACTTACTGCCGTACAGCATAAAAATACCGAGCTCTGTGTATTTAATATAGCACAAAAAATCTTGTACCTTTTCGAAAAAGTTATAATTGTGACTGAACTCTTTCTTTTCATCACCTGATACCGTGTGTTATTAGCTTTAAGCAGGGTCCCGAGCACTATTTTTTATAAATACGCGGCGCATTTTTCCTTTCCTCAACTTGCGCAGCGCCGCCGTGGCGAGTGAGTGTGAAAATGCATTAAGGAAGTAGGCGACAACAGATATATAATGGACCCCTAGCCGACAGGCGGAGTGAGTGGAAGGCAGAGAGTGATGACCTACATGTTTAGCGGGGTGGAAAGGGAGGTTGGCTGCTCGTGTTCTGGGGGCAGGCAACCCTATACTGAGGCGACTTGGTGGCGTCGGCCCGCCACGCTGGGTGCGGTTTTGGTGTATCGCCGCATGGGTCACATAGGCGGACGCCTGTTGGTTGGAGGGGTGGGGGAGGGGGGAGGGGGTGGAGGCGTTGCATCTACAAACAGTCGTTTTGCTCGGCTTTTACACTGTACGCTCAGATCCACAAGTGGGGAAGGGGATCTGCATATCCCTTGATCATGTCGGCTGAGGGAATACTTCCACTGAATCGCGAATCTCCTGTAACAATTAGGTGTGGTAATAACGGATCTCCGTTTTGGAATCTTAGATAAAACTCATCAGTACGTTTTGACAGCTGGTGGTCCTTTCTGAAACCTTGTCACCATATTTCGCGTACCTTCCTTTACAGCACCAATAACAATCACTGAAACGTAATTAGTTCTTGAAGGGCACAATGTCACACCGATGTACAGGCACCTCAGGTGCAGGCGCGCGTGGGGGGGGTGGGGGTGCCAGGTTCAGGGTAAGAGCACCGTGAAAAAGCAGCTGACCGGCAGCGCAGTGGCCAGCAGTATACATAGTATACTGGGGTGTAGGGTAGGAGGTGCGTGTGATTTAGGGGAGGGGAGTGCGCCAGCAAAGAAGTTAACGGCTTGCATGATAGTGTGTAACGGCGTGCTTAGTCGAGTTACCCAAAAGTGCCAACACTCTGTGTGTATTGGCGGACACGGCCAGGGGATTGAAGGAGTTACAGCGTTTCGTAGCTTCCCATGCTGATGGAATCGCTGTCACATCGACCTCAGTTGGGGCCTGCGCGGGGGGGGGGGGGGGGAGGGGGGAGGCGGCTCTCGGTTCACTGTAAGAGCACCATGCAGCAAGCAGAACGGCAGCGGCCCGGTGAGCAATACACAGGGTAGGGGTGTAAGGTAGGGGGTGGGTGTGGATAAGGGCAGGAGTGTGCGCCAGTGAAGCGCATCAAAGCCAGAATGCGTGTGTGTATTGGCAGGCATGGAGAAGGCCGCGGTCGGGGCGGCGAGAGGGGGGTGGCCTTAGGCGTACAGAAACGCCGTATAGTTTACCATTGCAATGGTATTTTAGTCGATTTACGCAAAAGTGTTAACACGGCGAATTTTAACCATATTTTTTCCTGACGGGCAATAAAATTCCACAGTGTCCTATGCCATTTTCAAGTTTGTACGGTCAATATTGACGGCACCGTGAATTTCGTTAATTTTAAAATGAAATGACCCGTTACGTAATAACCCCCCATCCGATTTTGGCGAAATTTTAAATATAAGGTTCTAATTTATGCGCCAGTCTGTGGTAAATATTGGAGGGCGATAGCTTAAAAATTGAAAAATTTGGGTTCGAAACCCCTACTTTCAGGCGCTCTGGCACCGTGACGTTGCGCGCTTCGGGTTCAAGTTGAGACCGGATTTGGCATAAGCTACATCACCTCTATCCAACAGGACAAGTTTGGTGCTCAGGTGTCTTTTAGTTTTCGAGCTACAACCGAGCACTCGACATTTACAATAGTCAAGGTCACGACCTTGACCCTCGACCCAGGTTGCTGAAATATAATCAATTTTAAGATACGACCTTAAGTAATCTTTGTCTTAAGGATAAGTCACGTGGCTTATAGGTGTCTATGTTTTGAGCTTTTAGTACATTTCAAAAATGTCCTATCTTTTACCATTGGGCAATTTTTGCTTTGCCATAGAAACACAAAGTAACTGTCCGATCGGGATGATTTTTGACACACGGTACTTGAGTGGTACCTTTAATGTCCCTGCAAAGTCTCGTGACAATCGCTTTGAGATTAAAAAAAAACAATTGGTGTGGAAAATTTTGAAAATTCCAAAGCCTGTAGCGTGAAAACTATTGCACCTACGTTAAATTTGATATTCATGAGCTGAGAATATAGATACTAATTTTGTGTTTCTAGCTGTAATATTAAGCGAGTTAGACAGGGAAATGTGTTTTGGACGTATGACGTCACCGTGACGTTGACGTTTGATCGATTTCACCCGGCAACGAACTTGACCTTGGATTAGATTTCTGGCGAAGTTTGACAACGATAGCTGCAAGTGTTCGACAGTTATCGCGGGCACAGACAGACAGACAGACACACACACACACACACAAACAGATCTGACCAACATGATGGCGATTTTCGCAATAATAAAGCCTCGACACGCCAAATGACTGACGGCGTGCCATGCCAACGTCATGAAATGGGTCATAACATAATCGAATTGGTCCCATAACCACAATTTTCTTCCTTCCTTCTCATATGTACATCTGTCTGTGTGTCGGTCTGTGTGGCTGTCCGGCTGTCGCTGTCTGTGTGGCTGTGTGTCGGTCTGTGTGTGGGTGTACCTGTCTGTGTGTGTTTTCTGTCTGCCTGTATGTCTGTCTCTTTGTCTGTCTCTCTGTCTGTCTCTGTGTCTGTCTCTGTCTGTGTGGCTGTCCGGCTGACGCTGTCTGTGTGTCGGTCTGTGTGTGGGTGTACCTGTCTGTGTGTGTTGCCTGTCTGCCTGTATGGCTGTCTCTCTGTCTGTCTCTGTCTGTGTGGCTGTCCGGCTGTCGCTGTCTGTGTGGCTGTCCGGCTGTCGCTGTCTGTGAGGCTGTCCGGCTGTCGTTGTCTGTGTGGCTGTCCGGCTGTCGCTGTCTGTGTTGCTGTCCGGCTGTCGCTGTCTGTTTGGCTGTCCGGCTGTCGCTGTCTGTGTGGCTGTCCGGCTGTCGCTGTCTGTGAGGCTGTCCGGCTGTCGTTGTCTGTGTGGCTGTCCGGCTGTCGCTGTCTGTGTGGCTGTCCGGCTGTCGCTGTCTGTGTGGCTGTCCGGCTGTCGCTGTCTGTTTGGCTGTCCGGCTGTCGCTGTCTGTGTGGCTGTCCGGCTGACGCTGTCTGTGTGTCGGTCTGTGTATGGGGGTACCTGTCTGTGTGTGTTGCCTGTCTGCCTGTATGGCTGTCTCTCTGTCTGTCTCTGTCTGTGTGGCTGTCCGGCTGTCGCTGTCTGTGTGGTTATCCGGCTGTCGCTGTCTGTGAGGCTGTCCGGCTGTTGTTGTCTGTGTGGCAGTCCGGCTGTCGTTGTCTGTGTGGCTGTCCGGCTGTCGCTGTCTGTGTGGCTGTCCGGCTGTCGCTGTCTGTGAGGCTGTCCGGCTGTTGTTGTCTGTGTGGCAGTCCGGCTGTCGCTGTCTGTGTGGCTGTCCGGCTGTCGCTGTCTGTGTGGCTGTCTGTGTGTGGGTGTACCTGTCTGTGTGTGTTGTCTGTCTGCCTGTATGGCTGTCTATCTGTCTGTCGCTGTCTGTGTGGGTGTCCGGCTGTCACTGTCTGTGTGGCTGTCCGGCTGTCGCTGTCTGTGTGGCTGTCCGGCTGTCGCTGTCTGTGTGGCTGTCCGGCTGTCGCTGTCTGTGTGGCTGTCCGGCTGTCGCTGTCTGTGTGGCTGTCCGGCTGTCGCTGTCTGTGAGGCTGTCCGGCTGTCGCTGTCTGTGTGGCTGTCCGGCTGTCGCTGTCTGTGTGGCTGTCCGGCTGTCGCTGTCTGTGTGGCTGTCCGGCTGTCGCTGTCTGTGTGGCTGTCCGGCTGTCGCTGTCTGTGTGTCGGTCTGTGTGTGGGTGTACCTGTCTGTGTGTGTTGTCTGTGTGCCTGTAGGGCTGACTTTCTGTCTGTCTCTTTCTGTGAGGTTGTCCGGCTGTCGCTGTCTGTGTGGCTGTCCGGCTGTCGCTGTCTGTGAGGCTGTCCGGCTGTTGTTGTCTGTGTGGCAGTCCGGCTGTCGTTGTCTGTGTGGCTATCCGGCTGTCGCTGTCTGTGTGGCTGTCCGGCTGTCGCTGTCTGTGTGGCTGTCCGGCTGTCGCTGTCTGTGTGGCTGTCTGGCTGACGCTGTCTGTGTGTCGGTCTGTGTGTGGGTGTACCTGTCTGTGTGTGTTGTCTGTCTGCCTGTATGGCTGTCTATCTGTCTGTCGCTGTCTGTGTGGGTGTCCGGCTGTCACTGTCTGTGTGGCTGTCCGGCTGTCGCTGTCTGTGTGGCTGTCCGGCTGTCGCTGTTTGTGTGGCTGTCCGGCTGTCGCTGTCTGTGTGGCTGTCCGGCTGTCGCTGTCTGTGTGGCTGTCCGGCTGTCGCTGTCTGTGTGGCTGTCCGGCTGTCGCTGTCTGTGAGGCTGTCCGGCTGTCGCTGTCTGTGAGGCTGTCCGGATGTCGCTGTCTGTGTGGCTGTCCGGCTGTCGCTGTCTGTGTGGCTGTCCGGCTGTTGCTGTCTGTGTGGCTGTCTGGCTGACGCTGTCTGTGTGTCGGTCTGTGTGTGGGTGTACCTGTCTGTGTGTGTTGTCTGTCTGCCTGTATGGCTGTCTATCTGTCTGTCGCTGTCTGTGTGGGTGTCCGGCTGTCACTGTCTGTGTGGCTGTCCGGCTGTCGCTGTCTGTGTGGCTGTCCGGCTGTCGCTGTCTGTGTGGCTGTCCGGCTGTCGCTGTCTGTGTGGCTGTCCGGCTGTCGCTGTCTGTGTGGTTGTCCGGCTGTCGCTGTCTGTGTGGCTGTCCGGCTGTCGTTGTCTGTGAGGCTGTCCGGCTGTCGCTGTCTGTGAGGCTGTCCGGCTGTCGCTGTCTGTGTGGCTGTCCGGCTGTCGCTGTCTGTGTGGCTGTCCGGTTGTCGCTGTCTGTGTGGCTGTCCGGCTGACGCTGTCTGTGCGTCGGTCTGTGTGTGGGTGTACCTGTCTGTGTGTGTTGTCTGTCTGCCTGTATGGCTGTCTCTCTGTCTGTCTCTTTCTGTGAGGCTGTCCGGCTGTCGCTGTCTGTGTGGCTGTCCGGCTGTCGCTGTCTGTGTGGCTGCCCGGCTGTCACTGTCTGTGTGGCTGTCCGGCTGTCGCTGTCTGTGTGGCTGTCCGGCTGTTGCTGTCTGTGTGGCTGTCTGGCTGACGCTGTCTGTGTGTCGGTCTGTGTGTGGGTGTACCTGTCTGTGTGTGTTGTCTGTCTGCCTGTATGGCTGTCTATCTGTCTGTCGCTGTCTGTGTGGGTGTCCGGCTGTCACTGTCTGTGTGGCTGTCCGGCTGTCGCTGTCTGTGTGGCTGTCCGGCTGTCGCTGTCTGTGTGGCTGTCCGGCTGTCGCTGTCTGTGTGGCTGTCCGGCTGTCGCTGTCTGTGTGGCTGTCCGGCTGTCGCTGTCTGTGTGGCTGTCCGGCTGTCGTTGTCTGTGAAGCTGTCCGGCTGTCGCTGTCTGTGAGGCTGTCCGGCTGTCGCTGTCTGTGTGGCTGTCCGGCTGTCGCTGTCTGTGTGGCTGTCCGGCTGTCGCTGTCTGTGTGGCTGTCCGGCTGACGCTGTCTGTGCGTCGGTCTGTGTGTGGGTGTACCTGTCTGTGTGTGTTGTCTGTCTGCCTGTATGGCTGTCTCTCTGTCTGTCTCTTTCTGTGAGGCTGTCCGGCTGTCGCTGTCTGTGTGGCTGTCCGGCTGTCGCTGTCTGTGTGGCTGCCCGGCTGTCACTGTCTGTGTGGCTGTCCGGCTGTCGCTGTCTGTGTGGCTGTTAGGCTGTCTCTGTCTGTGAGGCTGTCCGGCTGTCGCTGTCTGTGTGCCGGTCTGTGTGTGGGTGTATCTGTCTGTGTCTGTTTGTGTGTCTGCCATTTGGCATTCGTCAGGCTAAGATCGTAGATCGGTCATGTAGGTCAAAGGTCAAGGTCACAGGAATGTTTCGAAATTTGTCTAAACCATTAAAAGATAGGACTAAAAAACGGGGAAATCGCTATAACCTTCGCAGTTTCCATTTAATCACGTGGCAAATTATTTCACGTATTGGGCCCATTAGTTATTTCCCTACTATATCGTCTTTCATTTGGGCAAATCGCCCAAATGGTTTTCCCGCTAAAAATTCCCAAAAATTAACATGGGACCCTACGAGAGCATTCTGGCGGGAAAATGGCCTCCTAATTTTCTCCATGAAGGGGACATGTCAGACAAACGACACCTTGCGTGAGACATGACATTAGTATTTGGGCGCAAAGTACTATATTGATCAAGGTCGCGCTTCCAAGGTCAAGGTCACATCAAAGTTAAGGTTACGAAACATGTTTTTCCAAGTAACTTTGTTAGTATTTGGTCTAGAGATTCGCGGTTTGTCTCAGAGTATTCTTCAGAGACAGACACAAAAGTAACATGCCCTCAGATTTCACCTCACATTTATAGTTTTCGAGTTATTGGATGATCAATTTTGACATTGACGAAAGTGCAAAAAAATCGCTGTGACTACATAAATGCAGGTAGATGACTCATATGTGGTGGAATATGTACCCATGTTACTGACATCATGTATGCCAAATGCCATCGAAATCGAACCAGTAGTTTCGACGCTGGCAAATAATCACACTTTAACGTGGCCAAGCCATTATAAAGCCTCGATACGCCAAATGACTGACGGCGTGCCATGCCAACGTCATGAAATGGGCCTTAACATAGTCGAATTGGTCCCATAACCCCAATTTTCGTCTTCCTTCTCAAGCTTTGCTTGACCGTCTAGTCTGTCTGTCTGTCTGTCTGTCTGTCTGTCTGTCTGTCTGTCAGTTTCTAAACAGTTTTCGCGCCACAGCCTCTTGAAAATTGATTCTTTTTTACTTTTTTTATTTTTTATAAAGTTTGAGATATCGACTCCGCCTTCTGCACAGACAATAGGGCTGTACAGTCACTTCGGGATCTTATCGAGACCCCACGAGACAGGGATACCTATGCTCTGCGCCAATGCCTAGCATCAACGGCCTGTACGTGTTGCCTACCTTCCGGTTGTTTGCCTTCACTCGCCTCACACACAAGATCGGCTAAAGCTGTCCTTGGAAGCACAACTAACCACTGAAGTTCTGTGCATATCCGAATTATAACCATCCGAGTAAATTTATGTAATGTATGAGCGGTTAGGCAGTTGATAAACCAGAATACGGTTGTCTCATGAGTGACTGTCAGCGTCAGGCGATATGATGTGCTGCGCGGGGTTTTCCATGCGGTATGACGTAATAATCATCATGACGCGCGTGTCTGCGCGCGGTATCTATGGTTACGTAACAACGCTCCTTATATGGACTGAGCGGGTGAGGACAATGGTGCTCTTATTGTCGTAGAACTGTAAACATCGATGATTTGGCTCATAATACAACGCTTCCAACGGTCTCATCGAATGGACCACATGCATTATGGAGAGATAAGTGTCTTGTCTTTAACTATATTATGGTTTTATAGTTAACAATGCCTGGACCAAAGCAAACAAAAAATAGTTTCACACCCACTCGATTCTTTAGGCACAAACCGCGCAGCTGGCCGGTTCCCAACACTAAAACATTGACTACAATGAGTGCGCGTCACGCAGTTGCAGCAAGGCACCAGCGTGATGCGCACTCGTTCTAAGTGCACGTGTTTTTTTGTTGGTCCCCAAAAGACCTAAACCGGAAACAGAACCCGCGAGAACTGTACAGCTCTATGCCACGGCCCACCGTCAGGCTAAGTTTGTAGATGGGCAATGTAGGTCAAAGGTCAAGGTCACAGGAATTTTTCAAACTTCTCTTAACCATTGAAAGATAGGACCAAAAAACGGAAAAATCGCTATAACGTTCGCAGTCTCCATTTAATCACGCTGCCAATTATTTCACGTATTGAGCCCATTAGTACCTTCTATATGGTCTTTCATTTATGCAAATCGCCCAAATAGTTTTCCCGCTAACAATTCCCAAAGTTTAACATGGGACCCTACGGGAGCATTCTGGCGGGAAAATGGCCTCCCCAATTTCTCCATGAAGGGGACATGTCAGACAAACGACACCTTGCGTGAGACATGACATTAGTATTTGGGCCAAAGCACTACATTGATCAAGGTCACGCTTCCAAGGTCAAGGTCACAACAAGGTCAAGGTCACGAATCATGTTTTTCTTCGTAGCTCCGTTAATATTGGCTCTAGAGATCCGCGGTTTGTCTCAATTTATTCTTCTGAGAGAGGCACAAAAGAAATTTGGTCTCAGATTTATAGTTTTCGAGCTATTGGATGGTTAAATTTGACCCGAATAAAAATGGAGAAAAATCGCTGTGCCTACATAAATGCAGATAGACTTCCTGTATGTCGTGGAATAGGTACCAATATTACTGACATCATGTGTGCCAAATACCATTCAAATCAGACCAGTGCTTTGCACGCAAAAAAACAAAGACATTTAACATGGCCGATCCCCTTATAAAGCTTCGATACCCCAAATGACTCACGGCGCGCTGATATTTCGGCCTATACTCTGTCAGTAATGCATGTACATAGTCGGCACTCGCTATATATATTCCAGTTGCACTTATCCCCGGATTTTCGTCTCCTTCTCAAGGTACGCTTGACGTTCTCGTGTATTGTTGTCTGTGGTCAAGGCGGGGGCAGGGGGGTGTGGGGGGGGGGGGCGGGGTCAAACTGGGGTGGTGGGGTGATTGCGTTGTTTGCTATGAAACTAACGTGCATGGTAGGGATATAGAAATTAGAAATGTAGACGGAAACTGAATAAACGAGCAGTTTGGTCTCAGATGTCTACCGAGTGAGATCGTTGAACCTGGGGGCTAAACTGAAGAGTGACTTCTACTTTTGGGATGGGGCTAACAATTGAGAGGATGCTCACTATAACGACAGTTATGGAGCTGCCGGATCTGAGGGGTCAATATGGATGAGATGTCAAATCTGGATCTAAGGAGCTAAACACGGATCTGAATGATCAAATCTGGATCTCAGGGTGTGTCTGTGCACTCTGTGTAGGCCACAAAACGCAACATTTCGTCGTATAAATTTACTCATCGACATCCGTTGTGCGAGATGGACCGATCAAGTTCGTTAACGGGGCATGTAGGTCACAGGTCACAGTCAAGTCAATTCTTAAGGTCAAGGTCATTGTAGTGGACCGAAGACATAATCCGGATTTTACATTTTACGTCTTCTTACCCAACGGGTGACGCAATCATGCGCGACGCAATCTCGTAATTTCCTTTCAGCCATTCCGTGGGTGGGATACAAAGAATGTTTTCTCTTGAGAGAGAGAGACCACAAAGCTAATTTTGTATGGCATGGTCAATTTCATAATGACAGCCACATCACGAGTCACATTAACGCCCCATAGCCAGCTACTGTTCCTGTCGTGAAAACTGTTTTCACGCTGTTTACAGTTTTGACGTTTTCCCCGACAGATGAGTTGCTTCCGATAATTGTCGTTAAATTTAAACAGTATTGTAATATTCCATTGCGTGACTCCTGTATCTTTCTGAAACACTTCGTAAATCATAATAACTGGACAACATCGATCCCAATCTCCCGGTAGAGGGCGCTCCAGATACATTCGCGGTTTGGCATCAAATACACCACTATTTACTGTGCTATTGGTACGGTACCGGACGAATTGATTATATTTTGATAAATTAGAAGATGTTTTTATGTTTGATCGAGGTCAAAGGCGTGAAGCGCTTTGAACTTTCACCCCGTGTTAATTTGAAATATTTTTTCGTTTAATCCTTCTATTTTGATCGTACGAGAACGGAATGTCTATATTTTCAAATTCTACATCGAAAATACAAAATTCAACCAAAACAAAGCTTTAAAACCATTTGCTACTCCAGCACCGTTGAGGTCAACCGTGAATTGGCGGTTCAGGGGGCAGAGGTGATGTTAGGGACTAGCTCCCTCTGCTGGCTGCGTGTATCGATCCCAGAGTGCCTTGCGCGAGGACGACCAGTCCGACTCCCCAAAGCCAAGCCTGTTCCAGCACTACAGATACGAGTGTACACATTAAGTATTGAGTAGCGGCAAATTGGTATCGATTCGTTAAGGATGGACGTGTGTAGATATAACGTATCATAGCCCCATTATAAACCTGGGGGTCTGTGGTCAGGGGCGGATCTAGGATTTGGGGAAAGTAATTGCGACCGGCGGGAAGGGGCTCTCAAAAAGAACTTCCAACCGGGGGGGGGGGGGGGGGGGCGGGAAGGGGGCTCTCGCGACCGGGGGGAGGGGGGAGGGGGCAGGGAAAATGACCACACGGGTATCCACCAATTTTTTTTACAACCGGGGGGTTGGGGTGGAAAATCTTCGACTTTAACAGGATGATTCGTACATATATGTATAACAATCCATAGGCGTAGAAAGGCTTAAACAGAGGAGAAGGTGAGCATGAACGTAGGAATCTACCCCCCCCCCCCCCCCCCCAACAACAATTGGTCATCCCCTGGTTATCAATTATTGGAGTTTACCCTTCCGTCTCGGTCGTTAGTTTTTGGGCCGTCACACCAGTCCTATTGCCCGCCCCCCCCCCCTCCCCCGGCCACACATACACATAGCAAAGTGTCCACTTGATATGAACATGTGCATCACTGAGATTCCGCCTTCCCGTTTCAGACGAGCCGTGAGTCATTGCTTGACAACAGGTGAATATCCTCGTAGCACCGTTACCATGACAGCGTCACCATGATTGAGGGGGGTAGAGGGTTACCCCCCCCCCCCCTGAATCGCGAATCCTCAAGAATTTGGGAGAGTAATATCAAATCATCAAGATGAGGACTGCTCAAGACTGGGCGCGAAAAAAGCACCTTAACGGTGATAAAGCGAGTATCGGGGAATTCACAGACTGCTATAACGGATCGCGGTAGAAACGGTCTTCGCGTTGAACCAGGAATCATAACCAGGAAGTAACAACAAATGAGAGTATAAATATAACAGCTGACACAGTGTTCACTTAACTCACATCGTTTATTATTGAACAATGGACAATATCATGGTATTACATCTCAAATAGCGAAGAACATTCATAAGACGTTGGCATACAGCGGGAGACACCGCTACAGACACGGGGCGCTCCTTACCTTATACGGCCAGATAACGTACGATAGGCCGCGCACACTTACGGACACACAGAACACTCGGTATGTACATGTCATTGATGTACCCTTCGTATTGTACAGATAATATAGCACAGTTAGTTATGTACAGTAATGGCAGGTGGCGTGGCGAATAAATATATATAGTCATTAATAATATTCATATATACTCCATATTTTACGTTGTTCGCGTGATTTTGTCCAAGAGTGTATTGTATTACACTCTTTGATTTTCTTTTGTGAAGAGAGATTTAATGGCGATGCATCTGTTAAATCTAACCGCACAGTGTTCGTTAAAAGGGTTCGTGTAACGTATAAAAGGAGACATGTCGTTAAATGGATGGCAGGTCACGTCAGCATGCGCACTTTAACTTACGAACGATAGGTTATTCACCAAAAAGCCTCGAACGTTAATTTCAGCTCGTTCATCACCATTACACGTTTAGAAATCTCTCCATATATGCGTTGAAGCCAAATTTACTTGTACCACTGTTTCGGTCACTCACACATAGGATAACACAACACTCACGTGGGACTTAATTAATAATATTTACCACAGACAAGGATAAGGTTGCATTTTTGTGCCGGGCTAAAACAGTTACGACTTTTCCCATCCTCCATCTTGGGACATTACAACCATTTCGTACTCGGGGATTAATTAAGTCATTTTCGGCCAAAATAGTCACGATTACAATCAAAGCTACTTTTTTAATTTGTACAATATATGTTCAATACTCACACACCGACATTCCAGGAGAATCTTAAGTCCACAAATGACCCATTCAAGACGACACTTTGTTGGTTGGCACAGATACACTTTTAAAATATCATTGCCGGGCATTTCAGTCAGCGCAATCCGTATTTCAGTTCCGTCGTGTTCAGGAGATCAAAATGAATAACGATAATTTCTGTAAGTGCAATTAATTCCGCTTAATTCAGTAATGAATCACTTTTTAATGCAAGACTAAAAAATAATGCCGGCAATGAATTATCACCTATTATTTTATATAGCAGCATGTAGTAAAAGCATCACACCAATCGTTTGGTCATTGAAGTCCCCCGGGATAATGATGTTGTTATATATAAGGATACTAATGATGACTTTTTTTTGGGGGGGGGGGGGAGGGGGGGGGGGTAATTAAGTGGATAAATAAGATATGTTGAAGACGATTTGATGGAAGGAGTCACTGACATTATATTTAAACAAATCTTTTGATTGACTCCACACACTGTACATTATTTGTACATATACGCTCGCATGAAATCACGCGATCGTCGCAGGGCGCCATGCTATACACCACCGATATTGAATTATCTTCTGTACACACACATAATTGTGTACATATGTGCACGCAAGAGTATTATAATGAACCGGTTAGAAGATATCAAGGTTGATTTTGTACCATAGTTGTGATGGAATCACCGCTCACTTTTTATCGTATGCAAAACCAATATCATGCAATAAAGTACCAGTTAGCCCGGTTGTGAGTGGAATTATTTTGATTTCAGCCATTATCCCCCGGTTATATAAACTATATAATTTGTCCGCGTATTATCGTATGATAAAGTACTTGATTAACGGTTGGATACCATTATTTAAACTATGAATTTATCTGTCGTGTCGTGGCTTCCTATCGACCAAATAAAATGCCGCAGTAGTGACAGCTGCGATCAGTATTTATTTAGCTTCAAATATAAACTTGTAGCTATATTTCTTTGCATTATAAGAAGAGGATCCACAATTCATAACACTACCCACAGGCAGAACCACGACTTGGCGAAATTTGGGGGAAAGGGATGAGATCAGTGGGCTCTCGTACCTTACAATCCACAATTACACCTGAGGGACTTCGAACTAAGTCTCCATATAAACGGACCATTTGTATCCAGCTCTAACTTAGAATACAAACACAGCATCTTTGGTATAAAATAACTAGCAGAGAGGCAGTGATTCGTCAAACACAAATGAAATATAAATATATATATAATGTTATAATATATGTATAACATGTCAACTCTTTCCTGGCACGTGTACAGCTAATGACGTTCGTGTGACTAGTAGTGGATTCCTTCTGGATCAGCGTCCTCCTGGAGTTCACCTCATGGAATGCATATTCATCTTCACAAAACGTAGTTCCCGTTCCAGAGATTCACAGAAAAAGACTCCTTTAGATATCAGCCTAATGCATGATATCGTTTGAGAAGCCGTTTGTCTTCCTTTAAATCTCGTGATTTCAACTTAACATACCTTGTACGTGATAATCCACTGTGAAAGTTCATTAGTCACTACTTTTCTATGTTAGTAATACTTGGTCCAACATTTTCGTTCGAGACAAGTTTTCACAGAGGAAATCATTTCGTCCCGCGAGATTCCGCCTGATGGACAAAACCATTCACTTAAGCGCCAATCACGCGTTCAGTTATGAGAAGTTGATTTTTCTTGTCGGCAACAAACGGATGTCAATATAGGCGCCATCTAGTGGCCGTGTAAGTGGAAGAGTCCCTCTGTAGCCATGTTGTTGTAGTTGACGGCATTCTCTCCCCGCACGCAAGGGTGGATCAGTGATAGTCATGTATTACTCCACGCGGACTATGATGTCGCGTGGTGGTTGTGATGCGGTTGGTATCCAGGCAACTGAACGTGAAAGTTGTCGTTTTCCTCGGCGTCATCAATGTTTTCCTCGCTGTGGTAGCCGTCGAGGATGTCCTGGTAGGACACCCTATCCGCGTCCAATTCCCCCACATCCGGTTGATTATCCAGCAAAAACGGCGGCGGCGGTGGCAAGTCCATCATGGGAGTCAGCTCATCGGCCGATTCCGCCGCAGCAGCAGCCGCCGCTGAAGCCGCCGCCGCCGCCGCCGCCGCCGCCGCCGCCGCGCGTCGCTCCATTTCCGCTTCCGGTTCGTCGATCTCCATGGCCTGGTGCTGCAGCATGGACTCCCACGCCACGTTCTGGATGCTGTAGGGATTATTGGCTCCCAGCGCCGACATGGCCGCTCCGGCCGGCGGGCGGCGGGCGTCCAACCGCGGCGACCCGCTCGCAGCGCCCCCAAGCGGGATGCCTTGCGGGCGTTGGTAATGACCTCCACCGCCGCCGCCGCCGCCGCCACCACCGGATTTCGACGCCTTGCCGGTAGGGGGCGTGCGCGGGCAATTGAGGTTATCCTTGCTCCGGCGTAGCTCCATCATCGGCGAGCGGCACTTCTCGGCTGTCATCGGCTTCCCACCCATCATGGCGCTCTGCAGCACGACATCCGGTTGTGAAGGGTCGCGGCGGATCTCCAACTGGACCTGGTCGATGTCCTTACTCTCGCTGACGCAGACCACGCTGCCGTCGTTATGTAAAGATGGCGGCTTCCGGGCGAACAGATTCTTCCACGCAGGCGCGTAGTCGTTGTGCTTCCGCTTTCGCCGGATGTAGACGGCGCCACCGACGATGATGATGACGATGATGGAGAGGACGGCGGCCACCCCCACTACCAGACCCACCATGTTGGACTCGCCCGTGTTCTCGTCGTTGGAGGTCACCTTGGCCAGACCCATCTTCAGCTGCGTCTCACGGTCGGAGGATGTCCTGTGGAGACCCGGATGGTTGCCGCTGGGGACGTCTGTAGGGTGAGGGACGAACAACATTTAGACTCCGGAAATTATTTATATACCGACAATATACAACTTTTTAGTGCAAAAAATAATAACGTATAGCGAAGTAATGCCGTGATATAAATTGTATACCGATAATATACGACTTTTTAATGCACTAAAAATAGTAACGAATACCGATTTAATGCCGTGATATACATACTAAGCCATGCAGTGAGGTGAGAGGGCGGAGTGATCTCGTGATACAGACAAACCCAAGCCATTCATTAAAGGTAGTGGAGAGAGGGGGGGGGGGTTAGCGGAGTGAATTTGTACATAAACACAAAGCCATTGACGCATTGACAATTGCTACGGGGCCGGAGCAACGCAGGGGTTATGGATCCAAAACTCCCTCGGGTCACCTTGTAAAGCAATGATGCAAATGATAAACACGACAGCTATTTTGTGTAATCAAACGAGAACAGGCTTCAACACGCTCAGGGGCAAGACACTGACCCGCTTGTTCAGCTGGTAGCTTCCTGGGAGTGTTGACCTTGAACTTGACCTCGTTTCCATAACCGACAGCGTTCCCGGCGGCGATATGCAGTGTGTAGGGTGTCCCGGGGTCCAGGTCCGTCACAACGATGGGGTCAGCTGTAGACCAGATATGTACATAGTGAAACAGAGAGTATGGTAGCCGACATATTCATTCCGCATCATTATGCGAATACGGAAAGTAATTTAATAAAAGAGATTTCAACATGTATTATGTGACATCTGTGTTGTAATATCGTTTTGTAGTGGTCGTTTTTTCATATTAATTCTCACATAACGTTTTTTTGCAATATCTTCCATCGGTAATAATATTGTAGTAAACTAATATTAAATTGATTAATATCGCGTATAATGTTGCAGTCCCTGGTCTCAAGCTACTAGTATAGTAACATGATAAACTACCGTCAATTATGATTATGACGTAATCATCACCATTAATTAGCCTAATCATCCTCAATTAAAAACTAACACCAGTGACACCTACCGGCGCCGTAGAGAAGTGTCTTCTCGTGTCCGTCCTCGTTCAGCGATCTCGCCGGCTCGTACCACACTCGCCATGACGTCACCGGAAGACCCCCGTCACTGGCCGGCAGCGCGGCGGTCAAGGTCACTGTGGTGGGCGTTTCCTCGGCGACGGAAACATTTCTCGGCGGCTCCGGCGTTTCTGAAAGCGAAGAAAGATTGAACCATGTGTTGATTTCTTGGGTCTTTTTGTGATATCATTGTATTTATTCGGTTCTGCAATCGTATGTTACCCCAAGAAATCGAAGGCCGTATTCATAAACCAAACTCGCCCCGCTGTGGCCATGTCTGTGTCGCCCCAGGAGAAATATACTATGTCTTTCTTCCCAAAGAGTACGGGGTTACCCCGGGGATATATCTCGGTTCGTCCATTCCTTCACGGTTTTGACCAAACCAGTTTCGGTTCTTCTCGTGTCCGACAGCCAGTTCGGCAAACCGGTTTTGGTTCCATGTAAATCGCATTCGCCCGTAGCCGACGCACGATAAGTGCATTTTCGCCGTAGCCTCACCGGCTCGGCGTGATGAGTGTATATGGTATATACTCACTGGCCTCGCGAAGGTACACGACCTTGGTCGACATGCTGTAGCGGTTCTTAGCGATACAGGAATAGCTGCCGTAAATCCAGGGCTGGGCACGGTCATCGTTGACAGTGATCTGCCGAGAGAAACTTTAGATTTAATCTCACATAGCAATGGTATAAAGAGGTAAAAACATCGATCTGCATGGAGAAGCGCGACTTTAATCCCACAAAGCAATGGTATATAGAGGGAGACAAGTGAATCATAGGACCCATAATAGACTAAAACTTCATCAGAATGTACTGTAACAGAGGACGAAATGTGAGTGATAGGACCCTTATCATAAGACTACATGGAGGCAGGAAAGTGATACTTCTAGGTTGTGATAATATTAACAGGTAGTAAACATGCATGTGAAATACTAGGTTGTGATAATATTGACAGGAAGTAAAAATACATGTGTCAGGCGACTGCAAATTCTACAGGTTTGGGATTGGCGCTGGTATTTTTAATTTGTTTCGCGGCGCGATTGGAGCACATTATGACGACATCAATCACGAAATACGAGTGCAGAAGCAGCAAAAATCGCGGAATCGTTTGAATGTTGACAGTAAGCGGACAGAAAGCGGAACGTTATGACGTTATCAATACATTGTCGTCGGCATTCAGTTGGAGAAACAGTCACATTACATCTTACAGGAAGATCACTCATAGGCACTGATTTAAATTAAAAAAATTATATTTAAATTTAAGTCACATGCAGCGGAATGAGAATACATACATACCTGCAGTGTTGAGACGATCACTTTGGACTTGTCGGTGAATACCTTGTAGACCTCCGTGTCCACGAGATGTTGACCCTCCCTGTACCAGTTGAGGGTCGGCAGAGGGTTGCCGAAGCCCGTACACGTGAAGTTTCGGACCTGACTCTCCCAACCAAACTGTTCGTACTCCGTGGTGTTCACCGTGGGTCGAACTGCAATGAATTGCTCATGTATTACTCATGCGTAGAATGTTTCACTATAACCCTCTTGATAAGAAAGATTTCGCGGGGGGTTCATACGGTATGTGTAAAACAAAATATACGCGACATTCCGACAACAACACGGCTGCCAAAGCCATTTGGAACAATTACAACATGCAAAAATGCATGTTATCATCAATCAGTGCATATAGAGATTGCTAACTGACAATATATAAAACAATAAAGTAAAATGCATAAAAGTGTAAACTACCCTTACATTCTACGTTGACAAGTCCGGTCTTGACGTCTTGACCGACGCTGTTTCTGGCAGTGCACGAGTACTCGCCAGCATGGGACCTTTGAATATCATGAATATTCAGTTTGCTCATCCCTGGTCGGCTGTTGTCGATGGTGATCTTGCGGTCTCCCTGGATGGCACGACAGACGATAATATTTATATATACAGATTAAAGAACTGCGTACATAGCTCAAATGACATGGGCCGCCATTATTACTGTCGTTTAACTAAAGCTAAAGCTAAAGCTGCCTTTGGTCAAGAAACCTTGCAGGACAGAAAGATTGGGTGAGCTGAGACCTGTCCCAGATGCAAGGGCCGGGGTTCGCATATCCCACGACACGTTAATCGTTAGCTGAGCCTGCTTACCAACTCCGACAGGGAGACTCCTCTACTGCTAATCACTGCGAGTCGTTAATGGTATTTTTTACATTTACATTTACATTTGTTTTCACGCAAAAGACAGACTTGAACAGTAATACACAATCAAAGAGAAGATACAATACACGTTAACAGTTTAAAAAAAAGTTTTATTTTTTGACAGTTAACAGTTTAGCGAAGAATGTAATCATCATCAACACACTTTAATGATACAGACACTCTGTACATTTACTTTTTAATTCATTAGTTAATTATGTTAATTAACACGTGTCCTCACTGGATGTTGGCTACAGTACATTTAATAGTTAATTATTTAGGTTAATTAGGTTAATTAACACTTTTGCTACAGTACATTTACTGGTTAAGGAGTTATGTTAATTAGGTTAATTAACACGTGTCCTCGCCGGCTTTTTGCTACAATACATTTACCGGTTAAGGAGTTATGTTAATTAGGTTAATTAACACGTGTCCTCGCCGGCTGTTTGCTACAATACATTTACTGGTTAATTAATTACGTTAATTAGGTCAATTAACACATGTCCTCACCGGCTGTTTGCCCTCCACAAAGGCGGCGTCACTGCCGACCTTCTGCCAGAGGATTTCCGGTTCCGGTACACCGGTGGCCGAGCAGGACATCATCAGCGTGTTGGTCTCGAGAACGACCTTGGGCTGCAGGTCTTTGACCTCTGGCGGCACTGGTGACAGAAGGACATTGGTCCCCAACATTAAGTGGCATTCTTGTAAATTCAAATAAGTCCCAACCCCCATGTGTGTATTACGTGCCACACACGGAAATTACTAATTCATCTTGTCATTTAGCGTCACAAAAGCAATACCAAAAACAATTGTTGTAACAATTTTTTTGTAAAGGTAAAGGCAAAAGCTTGTAAGTCATTACCACAGAGACAAGAAAGCGACCGCACCGCTGATACCGTAGCCAGGAATCTCGCATCGGAAATGATAAATGGAAAATCTAGAAATTTACCAATGGAGAGGATGGGGTGGTTGATCACATGCCGGGGTGTGGTGTGTGTGGGGGTGGGGGTTGGGGGGGGGACATTACTTCTCACCTAGCACTTTGATCTCCGTCTGCGACTGCTGACTGCCCAGTGAGTTGGACAGCTTACAGCGGTAACGACCTTCGTCGGCCTGTGTGACCTTGGACAGCACCCACGTGTCGACGCCTTCCGCCAGCCGCACCTTGATGGCCGCCATCTGCGACTCCTCTTGTTCCTAAAGGGGGTGGGGTGGTAGAGGGGGTGGTTACACGATGAGGAGATATATCACATGCGCATATAAAAGTGGTTGCATATTCAGGACGCTTTAACCACGTTTGGTCGTATCGCGTCAATGAGAAAAGGAAGAGAGAGTGGAGCCATGTCCCCGGGGGTAGCCCTCTACTCTTTGCGAAGAAGGACGTGGGATCTTTATCTCTGACGGGTTGGCTTTGGCTTTGTTCCGCCAGCCATACGCGCCAACATGGCCTAAAGAAATGCATATTACATTGGTTCGAACGCGAGATGGGTTCATGACTGATCCTTTAAGCCGTGCTAGAGTTGCAAAAATCACCCTAAAACGTTACTAAACGTGCATCTGTAGCAACAGGCAGTCACGGAACGCATTTCATTTATCACGGATCTGGTGTCACAATGGGCCGTAACCAAGGGAGCGCGGGAAGCAATACGACCACCTAAAATACAAAGTGCAGCGTTTTACGGAAGCCGTCGTGCGGTAAGTGACACACATCTCTTACCTGAAACCATTCGTATTTGACGGCCGGGTTTCCGTGACCGTCACACCTGAGAGTGACGTCACTGCCCAGGACGGCGTAGGTCGTTTCGTTCAGGCCGCGGGAAATCACGGGCGGGTCTGTTTGAAATAGAGGAAATAATAAGTCGCTCGTAACACCATTAAGAAGGGTCTGGAAGGGGTAAATGGCGACACGCGATAGAGGCATATTTGAAAAATCAACATTCGACATTGACCCCAAAATCCCGACACTTAGGATCTGAAAAAATCGGCATCGACACAGATTTGTGACAAAACGATACTAAATTTGGCCAAAACGCGACACGGAACGTCGTGAAAAATCGACATTCGACACTGGGCACTGTTACCCCCTTCCCCTTTATTAAGAATACAGCATAATCATTTTACCCTTGACATACTGGAAACGGGTTAATTGTTTCTTCTTGCGATCCATCGGTGTATCATATGATCTGCACTATATATATATGCCGATATGCCAGGTGATAACGTATGGCATAATCGCTAGATTAATGTTAGGATGGCTATCACAACAGAATAACATGTACATGCACATGTCATTTTCAATTTAACTCATTATTACGTATCTCAGCCCCTATATATATCGTGGGTATAGTGGGTACTATATAAACATGTACCCACATAGCAGAAAAGTGGAGTGTTTATTAACGTGGTACATGGCATAAATGACTTTTGGGTGCATCAGCAGTAGTAGGGAGTAGAGCTATCACAAGAGAATAAATATTTACATGGATCGCCCAATTCGTAAGCTTTCTGAAGCATAGATATTTGTATGAATTTCCCAGCATAACCTTTAAACCGTTTTTTTGTTATAGCATGTGATTAGTGCTAATCGGTGAGAGACATGTAATTTTTTTTTGACAGTAGCATTTTATTAGTAATTGCAGCTGTTACATGGGCTTGGTGTACGTATGACGTATGACGCTTTAGCCTTTAATATATTCCTATACACGTTTTCCTGCACGCGTAAAAGCACAACTGGCATAACAAAGCGCCTATTGTTATATATATCAACAAAAGTATATAAACCAAGCGTCTTCGATACAATCGCGATTGTCAACACCAAACACAAACATTGTCAAAAAACAACAACAGGAATTCATATCCGTTATTACGACCGGAAGTACTCACATTCAATGTCCAAGGAGATCAGCCTCACTTTGAGGTGGCCCTGTGACATCACTTCCGCTCGGCATTCATAGTCGGCAGCATCTCGTAGATCGATGTCTGAGATCCTCAGACCGTTATCGACGTAACTAAACTTTTTGCCGTCTGACGGGGAAGGAAAAACACAGTTAGGCAAGACCAGGATTAAATTCATGTACGCGTCATTTGGTTGCCTTATTTAATCCCGTTTTTTTCAATGCTGGGTCAGGGGTTAATTAGGTTTTCTCTGAGGTGTAAGTGCAGTGCATAAATAAATAAATATCTCAATGAGCTACGGGTGTTTTGAATGTTAAATTAGATTACCACCGCCGTGCATAGATTATCGTTATAATTATTCCCATATTTAAGAAATTAAATATCGGTTTATAGGCCGTTTTGAGCACACGAAGGCAAGAAAGTTTTGGCTCAATGAAATGCGCTCGGGGGGAAAGTTGCCCGAGATGCAGGTTGGTTGGTTGGTTATTCAGGACGCTTTAACCACTTTTGGTTTTCTCGCGTCAATGGGAGAAGAAAGGGAGAGTGGAGCCATGTCCCCAGGGGTAACCCCCCTACTCTTTACGAAGAAAGACATAGGATCTTTATCCTGCGACCGCACAGACATGGCCGCAGCAGGGCTCGAACCACCGACCCACGTGCCGTTAGGCTCTCAGGTGACCAGAGCACTCAATGCGAGCGCTCTAACCCACTGAGCTATCGGGGCGGCCCCGCCCGCGATGCAGATGTCAGGGTTCGAACCTCCTCCTGCTCCCAAGATAGCGAGGTTCCTGGCATATTTCAGAGGATAATTAAATTGCTTATAGTTTATAATGGAGTGACATTCGTCATAGCACAATTGGGGATCATCCGCATTTTCAATTCGGTACCAAATGCCGTACTAGCCACATGGACCAGTGGTGCCACCTGGTGAATGAAGGTCATGTTAGAACCAACAAAATCTATTATTGCAGTAAACGATAGACGGTTCGCCCTTGCATGGAAGAAATACCTATATACCTTAGTAGAACAGTCTCCACCCAATGAGAGAACGACTTTATAGTTGGTAGAGGGCATTATAGTGCTATGCGGTATGTTACGGAATTGAGCCGTGAAATGAAAATAAGTGATCATCCGTCATTCGTTGTTTCTAACGTCATTAATTGTTATCATTGTTCATGCATAAATCGAACTGTAAATGCGTAGCTTACCCGAAGGAATCTTGTTCTTGCTCACCCTCCAAGACATGATGGGTGCGGGCTGCCCTCGGGCTCGACAGGGCAGAAGCACGTCTGAACCTAGAGGGGCGCTGACGGCTGTTGGAAGATCTTCAAACGAGATGGTCTCTGAAGCAGATATCAAAACAAAATGGAGGATTTGACTTTGACTTTGACAAACAAGATTAGTGACGTCAGTGCCTGGAAGATTTGATTTACCAAACAAGATTAGTGACGTCAGTGCCTGGAGGATTTGATTTGCCAAATAGCATTAGGAACGTCAGTGCCTGGAGGATTTGACTTACCAAACAGGATTAGTGACGTCAGTGCCTGGATGATTTGACTTACCAAACAGGATTAGTGACGTTCGCTCCTGGAGCAGGGCGCCATCGGCTGTCGTCTCACATGTGTAGACTCCAGCGTCCCCATCCATAATGCCCAGGATGTACAGGCGGAACTCCAGACTGTCCTCGCGACGGACGAACATTCTGGATCAAAAGATAAGATATGACGTCATCAACGGTTATCGTTTTTTTTTCTAATTCGGCGTCGTTCTTCAAATTTGTAATTGTGTAGCTTACGAACGGTTAACCCTTAGCATTTATTACAGTAAGCTATTCGTGGGAGATTCGGGTTCAGGTGAACAATTGAGAAATTGAGAAATTGCATGGTATGAGTGTCACGTGATTGACGCAGCGTTCATTTGTACCGCGTCACTCGAATTCGGATTGTTGTTGTTTGTTTGACTTATGGAAAGAAAAAATATATAGATGTGTTTATATGTGTGGGACCAAGCATATATTGCTTACATCACTAACAAAAACAACATGATCAGGGAACTTGTGGAGTAAATTCCAAAACGTGATGCGAGTGGATTATACTGGTGGCCCACATGATATATGAGTAGATTTGGTACAATAATGGCGGAGACGTACATTGCTCCGCGGCCTACATCAGCCTGAATGTTTCACACACATATAAAGCTGGATAATATACCGCCTTGTAAATCAATTTTCTGGGGGAATAAAACTAATTATAAAACCCTAAGGCGTTCATATAAAGCTATTACAAGTACGAATCAAACGACTGATTTACGAAACGTCTTGGCGTCCGAAACGATGAGGAACGCGCTCTTTCTTTTACGACAATGAATCGCGCATTTTACGACATTGGATTTCGGCCGGCGTCGATGGTACCCGACGGGGATCAACGACCCATTTACGGCTAGACCAGAAGATCAGATGCTTTATATCGACAGCGGGGACATCAATTCCAAGGGTGCTCTCCTGGTCTCAACCCCCCCCCCCCCGCCCCCCTCCACCCGCGGGCCTCCCCCCAACTTGAGTACGGCGAGCGCGGGGGGGGGTCTCACGTGTGCATGGCCTACACACGCCCCCAGGGAGTCCGAGGGTTGTGTGTGAACAAGGTAGTGTCCGTGGTGCCTGCAGCTAGTGAGCTATTGATCACTCCTCGCGGGGGGGGGGGTTAAGGAGGTTGGGGGGGGGGGGGGGGGGGGAGGAGGTTGTGGGGGGGGGGGGGCAGGCACGGCTAGCTACAAAACTCCATTTGCCCCCAGAGCAACAAAGGGACGCATTTTCACTGATGGCTGGGCAGGAGGCTGGGTCTGGAGGTTGCAATGTATAATCTAATAATGTTCCATAGTACACTCGTTTCTCTTGCCACTGCTGTGGGAATGTATGCAAACTGAAGCATTCATACAGGGATCGCCACCCATGAATAAAGTCTGAAGCTTTGCATCGCAGGTTGTTGGTTGTATATTCAGGACGCTTTGACCAATTCTGGTCATATCATGTCAATGGGAGAAGGAAGGGAATAGCGGAGGCATGTCCCCGGGGGTAATCCCCTACTCTTTGCGAAGGACATGGCATCTTTATCCTGCGACCAGATAGACGTGGTCACCTTGCACAAAACAGTGACACAAATTCAATATAGCTGTTTCTATACGCCTCTTGAAATCACTTTTCGATCAATCAAAACCAATACAAGAATTAGTGGCGCCCTCACGCGAGCCATTTCGTAGTTAGACAACCTGATACATTTTGCTGCGAGTCTTGTTTCTGAACCTGGTTTGTTCACGGAATTAATTTATTCAAGTCAAGAAATCTTTGAGAAAATACACTTTTAATAGAAAAATCCTCTGATAAAGCCCGGGGTGGGAACATGTATGATTAGGAGAGGGGCGGGGCAAGGAAGGAGGGGGGGGAGGGGGGCAAGATAGTCGCCCCCACACCGCCCGGCTCCCCCGTCGATACAACTAAAGTAATTAGACTACGCATATAACCGGCATACATGTGTATATGACATTTTTCCAGGCGTTCCAAGATTTAAATTAAAGGCTTTCAATTCCAGACGCCGTTCTGAGGTTTAAATACGCATGGATTAATACTGACTAAATAATTTAAACTTTAACAGGCTATAATTTAAATATCAACAGGCTATAATTTAAATATTAACAGGATATCATTTAAATATTTAAAAGATATAGTTTAAATATTTAAAATATGTTATTCAAATAGTTAAAATATATTATTTAAATAGTTAAATATATTATTTAAATAGTTAAAATATATTATTTAAATAGTTAAAATACATTGTTTAAAGATTTAAAATATGTAATTTGAATATGTTTTTTTAATATCAACTTGCTGTATAAACAGCTTTAATGTTCGCCTTGTTTTGCCTATTCAAAGGACCATTTGTCAGGAAATGTTGTCAGGTGAACATTGAAGACCGCTGTTATGCACACGAAGGTCAGATCGTGCAGACCACCAAGGTGATGACCAAGGTGAGGCATCACACACAACCCACAATTACAGTCGTCAGGTCACGACTTTCTGTGTGTTTTTCCCGCCGATGCCGATAGCCACAAAGACTACATCTCCACGACGTCATAATTCCAGGAAAGGATTGAAGTTGAAGAGACGTCGTCGTCCTATCTCAGTCGGCCGACAGACCTGCCTTCATTAGTGTCACCTTGGTGACGGCGACACGTACGAGACTTGAGACGCCACGAGACTTGGGGCGGCACGAGACTTGGGGGCACTTCGGAAGAGGCGAGTCTGTCACTTCTCGGAGGTGGAACTGTCACTCAGAACCGAGGGAGGGGCGGGAGTAGTGGTGTGGGTGTGGGGGATGGGGATGGAGATGGGGATGGGGATGGGGATGGGGATGGGGATGGGAATGGGGATGAATTTGGGGTTGGGTGGATAGTGGTGGTGGTGTGGTGTGGGTATGGGGATGGTAATGGGGCGGGGGTGGGGCGGGGATGGATGGATATGGATATGGGGTAGGGATGGGACAGGCTTGAGGAGAGCTGCGCAGCAACCGGGCTACTTCCAGGCGGAAAGAGTAAAAAAACAGAGCAACATGAGGGCTACGAACTGAGGTTGTCGCCTTGCGGGCTCCGGCGACAGTTTTTGCCGTGACTCAGAGGGCAGAACATAACTGTCTGGCTGCCGGAGTGGGGGAGTGGGTATCCCTGGGTGATGGGGAGGAGGAGGGTGCGGGGAGGGTGGGAGGTTGTTGTGGGACTGGGGTAGAGGCAGGGGGCGGGAGGGGGGGGGGGTGAGGTGAGGCCGGAGAGGGGTAGAGGGAAGGGAGGGCTGGGAGGATGTTAGGGTGGGTGTGAGAGGGGCAGAAGAAGGGGTGGTGGGTA
>OZ025250.1:30891965-31240076 GCA_964019135.1 Arenicola marina
AGGGGGGGTATCTCAGTTCGTGTGCTACCCACGAACCCCCCAGGACCCCAGCTGTTTGTACACTGCCGTCTCAAACACATATGACCTCTTCGGCGGCCGGTAAATGGTAAAATGTTTATTCAGTGCTTTGGGCACAACGCCGTGATTGTTGCACGTTCCCATGTATTTAACTTAAAGCTATGACTCATAGAACAAAACCCTTAACTAGGTGTAGTCATTTGCACAGTAATCTTCTTTATTACTGTCCTGATGTCCACGCAGTCCATATATGGATATATATTGATGTCTGGAACTCCACTTCATTCGGTGTGGAGTGGAGTAAATTATTTTGATGGTACACTGTTTTGTATATCGCATGGCTAACGGAAATAAAGGTAAACGAACCCCGAAAACACTACAGCACTAAAAACAACGGCTGATCTGGCTGATAACAAAATAGCTTTGCTTTACCGTAATGCCCCTTATATAAGTCGCATCAGGTTATAAATCGTACTGACGCTCGAGATGCGAATGTTAGTTACCGTGGCGAAGGATTGGGCGGAGGAATGGGGGTGGGGATGGGTGGGGGCACGGCGGGGAGAGGGGGAGCAGGGGGGGGGGGCGGGCAGGGGGTGCCGAGAGAGGTGAGATATACAGGGGACGCAGGTGACAGACACACCGTAATGAAGAGTAATTTCCTCTCTCTACCCACACATCGAGAGGGAGAGGGGGGAGGGAGGGAGATAGGGAGAGGGAGGGAGATAGGGAGAGGGAGGGAGAGAGGTAGAACACAAGAGAGGTGGAGAGGGGGAAGGAGAGGGAGAGGGAGAGAGAGATGCAGAGAGAGAGAGAGTGGAAGAGAGAACAAGATACACAGAGAGAGGAGGTTGATGGATGATACGCCACGAATAGAGTCAAGGTGACTGGTGCATTACGGAGTCAGGGAGCCATTACTGTATGGCCACGCCACTCTGGATGGATGCCGCACTTAACGCGTAATACCTTCAGAATGGCCTGGCGTCGGGAGGCCCCTCGTGGCCTCAACACACGGTGAACATTGGGATTAGATACAGCGACAACCCATGTCGTGGCTGGTGGCCACAACAAAATGGCGCCGACGTCCATGCTTTGCTCTGTCATGACACGATATTTTTTACTCTTTGTGTCTCCCATGACCTGGAGGAGAGCCTCGATCATATTAAGATGATTGTTATCAAGGTCCGGATATTTTGGGCGCTTATGTGCTTCGATGATTATTTCCCATCATTTTACGGTACAGTTTTAATATTGAAATTTCCCATTACCTGAAAGATCAATATTATCAAGCAAATATGAGCGTCCATGTATCTTCACTGTTATGGCATGATAATGGAGCGGCGTGTGCCATGTAAGCTTCCGTAGGACTTTACATGAGATAGCAATGCAATGTTGACGTTTGGATCACTTCTGTTAAATTAGGCCACGAAATATCCTGGAAGAATGAAAAGACGTTGGATGTAACATGATCCAGAAGCGTCCCGCGAGCACGAACCGTTCTGTGCCTAATTAATTGGCTATTCATTCACACTCTCTCTGTGCCTATGGCGAATGTATAATATAATATAGTTGCATATGGCTAGTTTATCACACAATATTTGTGCCTATTATTACCTTAACACACGCTATCAATGCCTATTATTAATTTATAACAAGGTATGCTCTGTGCCTATGGCGAATGTATAATATAATATAGTTGCATATGGCGAGTTTATCACACAATATTTGTGCCTATTATTAATTTAACACACGCTATCAATGCCTATTATTAATTACTCACAAGGTATCAATGCCTATTATTCATTTATCACAAGCTACCAATGCATATTATTAATTTATTACACAGTATCTCTGCCTAGGCATAATTTATCAAACGCTATCTGCATATGACGAATGTATCAAATGCTACCTCTGTATATGGCTAACTTATCACACACTGTAGCCATAGGCATAATAGCGTGCACACTCATAACGTACACATACATAACGTACACTCATAACGTACACGCACGTAACGTACATAACGTACATAACGTACACAACGTACATAACGTACATAACGTACATAACGTACATAACGTACACAACGTACATAACGTACATAACGTACACGTACATAACGTACATAACGTACATAACCTACACAACGTACATAACGTACATAACGTACATAACGTACATAACGTACACAACGTACATAACGTACATAGCGTACACGTACATAACGTACATAACGTACATAACGTACATAGCGTACATAGCGTACATAACGTACACGTACATGTTTGAAGTTTGGTTACAGGTTTCAGCTTTAATTTCCCTCAGGAGCCGTCAACCATTGCATTCACTGACGGTTTCTTCTTTCCGATGTCATCCCCCTCGGAACGGATAACCACAAAGACTGGTCTGGAGATAAGAAGGATAAAAGATAAAGTTTTGTGTCTGCCATCACCGTCCCCGAAACCAGTTTTAAGCAGTCTATGATGCACGCAATCGTGTCCTCAATGTCCCCATTGTAGGGGGTCTGGAAGGGGGGAGGGGAGGGGGGGGGGGAGGGGGTTCAGTGTCCAGTGTCGATCTTTCAAAATTAACAGTGTGGAATGTCGATTTCTCACGACCATCCGTGTCGTTTTTTGGCTAAGTTTAGTGTCGTTTACTTCACAAATCTGAGTCGATGTCGCCTTTTTAGATCCCCAGTGTCGGAATTTGGGTTTCAACGTCGAATTTCAATTTTTCCAATATGCCTGTGTCGCGTGTCGTCATTGACCCCTTTCAGAACCCTATTGTATGTCATGCCGCATCATGCCAACGTCTAAAGAAGCTCATTTCACATTGCCACGGTCCTCACCATTTCTCTCCTCTACCCAGTCTCCCTGCCCTTTCTATTTTCCAGTCCTCTGGTCGCCCTGGGTGACCATCTTGCCCACGGTCTTTTTCTTCCCGCCTTTCCCACCCTCCCGAGCCCTCCTACGCTGTCTGCCTTTAACCCTTTCTCTGAAAACGTGCCTCATATGGTGGTAGGCTCACCCACCTTAGAGAAAAGGCCGGGGCCCTCCGCGTCTGGCTTTGATAGGGTCTGTCCCTCGCCCCCTACTCCTCCACCCCCGCTTCCCTCCTTTATTTTAACCCCCGCCCCGCCACACACTGCTTGCAATGTTGCAGTGTATTGATCAGGGCTGGCGGCGCGAATCAACAGGCTGCTGGAGCCACTGACACATGCCTCACTGCCACACACAGCCACCAGAATGGCCACACACAGCCACCAGTATAGCCACACACAGCCACCAGTGACACAAAGCCACTAGTATAACCACACACAGCCACCAGTATAGCCACGCACAGTCACCAGTATAGCCACGCACAGTCACCAGTATAGCCACACACAGTCACCAGTATAGCCACACACAGCCACCAGTGACAGACAGTCACCCGTATAGCCACACACAACCACCAGTATAGCCACACACAGCCACCAGTGACACACAGTCACCAGTATAGCCACACACAGTCACCACCAGTATAGCCACACACAGCCATCATTTAGCCACACAAAGCCACCAGTATAACCACACACAGCCACCAGCATAGCCACACACAACTACCAGCATAACCACACACAGCCACCAGTATAGCCACACATAACCACCAGTATAGCCACACACAGCCACCAGTTCAGCCACACACAGCCACCAGTATAGCCACACGCGAGGACTTACTTGCCTGTACATTAATTGTTAATGCTATTAGGCTTGGTTGGCATGAAACCTGTTGGCATTGACTCCAGACATGTGGGCGTTATCTGCCGTGTCAAAACAAGGCTGCAAATCTATCGTCTTTCGCAGACGAGCGGATGCCAACCAAGGTCACTAAGGTCAAGGCACATTTGGTGACGTATTATACGCAAGAATTAACCCAAGATTCACCATTGTGGGACAAGTATGTCTTTAAAAATACACCGTTTTTAAGTATTTGTATTTATGCAATAATTAAAGACCTTTAAAAACACATTAATTCCATTATTCTGTTAAATACAAAAGTTTCTCAGGATAATTTTTGTTTGTAGTAGCACTGCCAGGCTTCAACCTGAACAATATGGTGGTCCAGCAAATCTAGCTCATTCGGGCTCAGTTCAGTTTTTGGCTATACATATAAATAATCCCGTATATAATCTTATGTATGTTAATAAATCTTACAGATGAAGATGGATGAATGCATATATTGCTGTTTTGACCGTTGTGTGCATACATATGAAAAGTGGCCATTCTTACGAATTGAAATGAATTAATGTTTTGGGCGTGTGGTGTGGGTGTGTACACAACGGCTGAAGTGGACCAGGGAACATCGCGAGATGACGACTGAATGAATAGATGAAAGACGCCCCAGACTAGGTACTGGAGCAGGGATTCGAACCCACGTCCATTGGATCTTCGGTCTAGTGCATGACCCGGTGCATATCGCCGTCACAGTGCTAACGCCCTAACTGTTAGGGCAGGGGGGGGGGAGGGGGGGAGGCAAGGAGAGGTCGTGTTCCTAGATAACAAAGAATACATTTCTTAATTGCCATGTCAAGGTGAATTATAAAGAGAACTCCCCGCATACAAAGGAAGGGCCGATACGTGATACAAAATTAACGATTTCCCGATTCACCGATTCATTTAATATTAAAATTCCTCCCATTTTAAAAGTTTCTCAGAATAATGTCCCAGGGGGCAAGGGGGGGTCGTGTTCCCAGATGACAAAGAATACATTTCTTAATTGCCAGGTCAAGGTGAATTATCAAGAGAACTCCCCGCATACAAAGGAAGGGCCGATACATGATACAAAATTAACGATTTCCCGATTCACCGATTTATTTAATATTAAAATCCCATTTCACGATTGCCAGAAATCCTTGACCACGGCGGTCGGTTAATACCCCATTGCGAGTTCACGAAAGATAATTTTCCTCATTCCCGTTTCACGGTAAAATGAAAAGTCCATATCAGAGGAACAGAAATACCCATGGCCACCCCCCCTCGAAATGTTTTATTTTCTGCGACTGATATATCATGGGCTACATGATAAACGTCCGCTTTACGCGCCCCGGAATGACGTCATCAGTGTGGCAGACGACATTCGACTCAGATTTCGAACCGGGAACTATCCAGGGAAGAAGTCCATCTCGCTTCATTTGTCTCCACAACCTTAAAATAAAATATCTGACAACCTCACGTGCCTTGCTTCTCCGCATGAAGGCGTGACAGTTTTCCTAATTCTATTCTACCGTTTAACCAGTATGGCGCCTTCAGCCACAATTCTGCCGCGCCTTCCGAAAAAAGGAAAAGAACTCTGTTGCTTTCTGCTCAGATTCATGCCCATGCATCTTATCTTCTAAAATGTGTGTTTCTCATTAACAATTTTTGCTAGTTCTTGTGAATTTTTTCCGCTTTTTTCTCGGCGCCATTGCGTATTATCCATTCCGGCCACAGGCGCTATTTCCAATCACGCGCGTGTCTGGGCAATAAGATAAAATGGAGTCGGGGAAAGTACGGTTTTATCTAGTTATTTTTTTTTCTTTCTGTTTTAACCCGTTTATGCTGACCCCCATGAGAAAAACACGGCCTGGGTTGTAGGGTTCTTTTCATACGAAGTAGCAAACTCCATTCGTTATCACGTAGCACGGCGCTGTTTGCGATGGCTTCCTTATCACAGTCCGTTTGACTGATGCCGATTGATCTCACTGAATTAAAAACATCACTGTAGCGCGCGAATCACGTGGTAATGTATGGATGACGTATAAATGCATGGATCACGTGGTAGCGCATGAATCACGTGGGAATGTATGGATCACTTATTAATACAAGGGAAGCTCAAACCACCACGGCGTGACTCCGAACCAGCCCCAGTACCCTCCACACACCCCAAGACAAGTGTTACCAAGTCACCAGCGCGAGGGACCACAAGACAAGACAAGCTCCCATTGCACAACGCAAAACAAGAAATTCCCCGATCGCCCAGCATGTATAACACCCCAACAGCAAAACACAACGCAAGGAAAGGTCCAATTACCAAAAAATACAGAAGAAAAGCTCCAAGAACACAAACCGCCACAAGAAAAGCTCCAATAGCACTGCGTAAGACAAGACCAGAAGCGCTCTGAGATGGTACAAGACAAGCTTCAATTGCAGAACCGAACACATTCAATAAAAGCTCCAATGGCACAATAAGGCTGACGGATTGGCGAGAACTATATTATCCCAAAGGGTAATACAGCAACAAACGACCTTTTCCTCACCCCGGGGAGGAGGGTGGGAGGGGGTGGATGGGGGGGGGGCGGTCTGACTGATTACCAGCGGACGAGACACTGGGCGCCGTATGTTGCCTGCAGAGTCCGTGTCTGCATAAAGCGGGGACAGGCAGGGAGGGGTGGGGTTGGGGGAGCGGGTGAGGGAAGGGGAGTGTGGCGGGGGGGGGGTGTTGGAGGGGGTCACAGGAAAAACATACTGAGCGGTGGAGAGAGAATGTAGGATAGAGAAGGGGGGGGGAGTAGTGAGACAAGGAGAGATTGAACGACATATAGGCCTATAGTGAGAAATAGGGGGGGTGGGGGCAACACCATAACACCAGATAACACCAGAAACAAAGACACAATGGGAGTAAAAGGCAGATAGACAGGAAGAGAACAGTTAAAAAACACGGAGATAGCCAGAGAGAGATGCAGATACAGAACCAGAAACATACATAGAGAGATGCAGAAACACAGCCAACCAGACACAATAACAGTAAGATATGCATGGAAACAGAGCGAAACAGACAAAAAAACAGACGGAGACAGAGACACATAGACAATGATAGAATTCAGACACAGAAGTGCTGAAAGGCACCTAAGAACAGACAGAGACAGAGATCTATGTGGACATAGGCAATGAAAAAAGGTCAGACACGGATACAGCGGCGCGGAGACAGGGACAGAGTCACACATACATACAAACATACACAGAGCCGTAGAGACAGAGGAATGGAATGGAATGTTGGTGTTTTAGGCCACTTTTGTGCACATACAGGCTAAATTGGGCCAAGGAACCTCCCGAGACGATGAAGGATGAAGGAATGAAACATGCCCCAGATTAGGTGCCCGAGCCCGGATTCGAACCCAGGACCTATTGATCTGCGGTCTAGTGCGCTAACCACTACACCAGGGAGGCCCCCCGAGAAAGACAGAAAGCCAGCCACTGTCACAGCACAGACGGCGCCACGAAGCAGCCAGACAGACAAATTACGAGAAGCAGTTTTTTCTTCCCGCAATTTCGGCTTCAGTCTCCACGGCGAGGTGTCAATGCAGCACCAACCGGCAGCCATTTGTAATCACACCACGGAAACGATGGACTGTGCTTCAAAACACAAAATAGAAAACTGCATATCGTGTGATATTTAGCAGGGTTCAGTGGGCTGGGGTCAGGCGAAACCGGGTGAATTATCTGTGAACAGAAACCTACGCCGAGAACATATATCCCTGGACTGGGAGTTAAGGCGTTGGGGCCACGTCATTGTTTGGTTTGAATGGTACAGGTTACAGTCTTTTTTCCATGAAATCACCGAAAAGGTAGTCATCAAAGTATCACAACTGAGGTCCGACCTGTTATTATTTTAGAGCACTTATGACACCACAATGTGTTATTTAAAGAAGCCTATTTACATGCGCCATCTTGGATTCTTTACATTTTAGAATCAAGACTAAAAGTATCTCAACATTATGATGCATATGTTTTATGTTTTATCTTTGAGTCTGTAAAACAACAATTTCAACATGAAACTGCGCGGTTTATTTCGATAGCACGCAGAATACCGAACAGCGAGCAGGCGCGCAGGGATATAAAAGCCGGCCACCAACTTCTGCTCCGGTGAACAAATTTGCTTCTCTCCGGATAGCTCTCAGGCTATCAGGATTTAAATTTAAGACATACTATACTTATTTGACATGGAGAAGAGGTTGATAATACAAACAATTAAAGGAATATATTACTTTTAATGAAGATTAGACGGGGTAGATTTTAGTCTTTATGATGACACTACATCTTAATATTACACAAATCGACATATACATATTCAAGTCAAAAATAAAGAAGAATGAAACTTGATATTATCCTGTTGTTACTACCTAATAGTGCACTGATGTATTTACTGTATTATGGATAGTTTCGTATCATGTACAATACATATTAATATTTTATATAAGATACACCACCATGATTTTTATTGTTACGGTTGCTGGGTAAATAGTTACACAACAAATGGTGCGAAATCTTAAGGATTGAGATTTTTCTCACTACAACAAAAACATCCATGAAATAAATGACATGAGGTAACGTTTCCCACAAGTAGATATTTATCTAGAAAAAAATGCTCTATATGAGACGAGGCTATGGATGAGATCATATTTGGTGCGAAAATCGATACCATCATTGGACAACACCGCCGTAAATCCCCCTCTATGAGTCACATAGGCACATAAACTTACAATAAAAGCAGATTCACGCACCGACCGGCAAAAGGGGGGAAGGAAAAAGGGCAGTCGTTTTCTTTCCATATAGATTCTGGTGATAATATACCTAGGTTGCCATGGTAACAATGTGCACCCTCTGGGGGTATGTCACTCGTAGCAAAAGCTGGTTTATGCACATAATAGGCATATGGGGAGTCTGGGTAGGTGGGTTGATGGGAGTGGGTGGCTTTACTCAAGAGGATGGTGAGTGGGAACCATACATCATGAATTGAGACCAATTTTCCGCTCAATCTTTTCTTCTTTTCCTTACGATAGGGACGCCTCCATAAGTCAGTTGGTAGGCAGGCTACGCCGCACACCAACAGGTCGCGGGTTCGAGCCTAGCTGCCTGCATCTGAGGCGTGTTTCGTCCAACCCCCTTTCGTCGTGCCCTGGGGGGGGGGGGGGGGGGGTCTTGCCCTCATTTAGCCTCTTAGTGCACAAAAGTGATATAATACGCTTTTTATTTATTTTATTTAGAATGTTTATATTCATGCCATCATACCATACACGTGTTGTTTCAATCATGCTCACAGTTGTTTGTAAAGCAATGACGCTTTGCAGACTAACTTGCTACATTACAGGCTTCACGGTGAAAAGAATGTGAAGTAAGCACCGGGGGAAACATAAACTAAGCACAATATGTAATTAATGCATTTATTTACGAATTACTTATACATCTGCCCATTACTATTCAGATTTGGAATCGATATTTTCATCGTGTATGGGAGAAATATCATGGGCTTATGCCCTTTTGATATTATATATATATTGGCGATTAGCAGTGTCATAAACATGACCAGAAACTACCTAGAGCGTATCCAGGATTTGCCACATGGGCATGAAGGGGTGAGGGGCACACTCCACTCAGGGCACACTCTGGCAAAATATGCACATTTTCAACCACACATAAATGACATTTATGTTTCCCCAAACCACGGACAATCGGAGAGTGTAGGCGGAGGGTTGGGGCTTTTTAGGGAGGGGGGGGGGGGCTTCGGGAGGAGGGGGGCGGGGTCTTTACCATTCACGCCGGGCGATATAGGCCTATATGGCCTCGTTGTGAGCGATATGCGCTCATTATTGAGAGCGAACCGCGTCAGATTTAAAGCATCTATACAGAGGATGGTTTGCAAATAACGCAATCCCGGCATTTTATAACTGACCATAAAGGGGGACACCGTGTCGCAAAAGGCAGACCGTTGACCGGCCATTTTAATCGCAGCAACTTCATCAACATCACCCCAGGCAGAGCAATTACCAATTACCATAAATTACAGAATAGATACCGTCGCCATCGTTTATCTTGAACACATCAATGTGGGCATAAATGTAACCCGACGTGCTGATACCATAATTATTTATATGACATATATTACTCAGTGGCATGTATGCAGCATGCCTCGGGATTTGTTTATTTCAAGGCGCTGAGATAATAATAAATTAGAACGGGATCAGATAATAGGACATTTACGGTAGAGGCTGGGGAGTGACGTCAGCGCTTGATGGACTAGATGCCCCTTTCCCCTCAAACAAGACGCATTTTATGTCTCCTAAAAGACAGAATGCCCTGAAGCGGAAGATTGCTTTCAGCGATGGACTAGGACGGAAGGAGAGGCAGACTAGATAGGTACTGGGAAGAGAATTAGACCAATACTCGGCTCTGTATCCGGTGGGTTCTGGAGGGAAAAAAATCGCATTATATTTCAAGAATATGTGCCTGTCAAGTGAATGTCTTCCATGAATGCTATTCTGTATGAGTACTGAAGGTAGCTCCTTCTATATATATGATAAAATTATTATTGAGTGTATATAGCTCCTTCCACCCTGTATACTATTCTAGCATTAAATGTTGCTGTACGTCATCTGTCTATCATGTATGCGTCCGCGTGTCACGTACAATGTACAGGCAAGAAAATAACAAGATATAGAGGCATTTTGGGATATTATTAGGGGGGGCAGTTTTTCGCCTTGGCTATACTAATATTACATGCCATTTCACCTTTTTGGCGTCCGGGCTTCTACATCTACATCTAATGGATGCAGCGTATAAAGAATGGATACGGCTTTAGTTCTATGGCTCCTGCCAACCTACATCACCTATAAAACACTTGGGTGTACCTCATCAAGTGGGGGGGGAAGGTGTAGGTGGTGAGCCGTGTACGTATGTCTGAGTGAAGGGGTGGAGGCGGCGAGGCCAGGGAGAAGGGCGGGGTAGCCATGGAGGGGGACTGTGGGAGGGGGGGGGGTGAAGGAAGGGGTTGAGTGGATGGGAATCCCTTTTTAGTGAAACACACCACTTAATCCGCCAAGGTGGTCTTTTTTCCGTCCAAGCCTTTTTTCTTTTTGTCTTCCCTATGCCATTCATCCTGGTGTGTCGGGCTAATTAGGTATTGTCTGGCAGTCTTCCTCTTCGGCGGGCTTCTCATTCGCTAGGTGGCGCTCGATCCGATCAGAACACTGCTGACTTTGAAGTTAACCAACCATAATTGTTTGCTCGATCAACAGTTTCCATCTTTTGCTAGATCAACAGTTTCAATCTTTTGCTGGATCAACAGTTTCAATCTTTTGCTGGATCAACAGTTTCAATCTTTTGCTAGATCAAGTTTCAATCTTTTGCTGGATCAACAGTTTCAATCTTTTGCTGGATCAACAGTTTCAATCTTTTGCTGGATCAACAGTTTCAATCTTTTGCTAGATCAACAGTTTCAATGTTTTGCTGGATCAACAGCTTCAATCTTTTGCTGGATCAACAGTTTCAATCTTTTACTGGTAAATCACGTATTTGGTTGATGATTGCAACCTGATCGCCCTTCCAGACAGCCCTACCAGATAGCCCTGCCAGCTATCCCTGCCAGACAACCCTGGCCAGACAGCCAGACAGCCAGACACTCCTGGTCAGACAGCCCTGCCAGCTAGCCCTGCCAGACAGACAGCCAGACAGCCCTATCAGATAGCCCTGCCAGCTAGCCCTGCCAGACAGCTCTGGCCAGACAGCCAGACAGCCAGACAACCTGGTCGCCTTTCCAGACAGCCAGGCAGCCTGACAGTCCTGGTCAGACGGCCAGACAGCCCTGGCAGACAACCTGATCGCCATTCCAGACAGTCAGACATCCAGATAGCTCTGGCCAGACAACCCTGGGGCCGGTTGCACCAAGCGGTCGCAAACAGTGGTCGCAAATCTGAAACGCCGGACGTACAAACGCCGGACATATCACCGCCCTCTCTAACGTCGGTTGTTAATGTTAAAATTTGCTTATGACAATATTGCACCATCGATGGAAACCCTTATTATGTAAAATATCTATATATTGATGATTTATGGACATTACTGGCCTAGATATTCAATAAATTAGTAGAATACTGCTTTTATTTCGTATTTTGGCTGGTGTTGCAATGAAACTGCTCCTTCTACGACTGATATATTGCTTTCCCAGTGCTGTAGAGTAATACCAAGGGAAGGATTGGTCAACCAATAACAATGAGTATACGATAAATTGTGCACAAAAAAGGTACGAAATAAAAATTGCATAAATAGTCCCGAAAATTATTTCACAATATATTCCACCTTTAAACTAATTCGTTAAATATGCTTTAAGTCGATGCACAAATGATGCAAGTTAAGCTTGAAAATATTTACTCATGTAAATATTGAGTTTAAACGCAAGTTAAGCGTAGAAATGAGATGGTCTTGGTGGCTTTACTGATAAACGACCACGGTACGCCTACCCCATAGCGGTCGTATATTTACGCCCCCTTTTGCGACCGCGAATTTCCTACGCTTTGCGACCACGTCGTGCAACCGACGCACGGAGGGCGTAGCGTATACGACCACGATACGACCAGCGTAAATTGTTTTCGCTGGCTACAGTAAGCTACAGAGCACACATCTGTGTGTATGCCAAAATAAAACTCACATTGACTTGTGTCAAGTGGTCCAGTTACCATGTAGGCAAACAGATGATGACGGACCTTTGATCAGATAACAGGAGCTGTTCGGTTAACAGGCGGCAGTAGTTTTCGCGGCATCTATGTGAAGTATAGTAGGACCGGGTGAGTATTTGCGCTTCGTGTTTCTTGTCAAATTAACGTTGCCATGATATGACAGCACGTGCAAGCGGCAGTAGCAAACTTTAAAGCTCTTCATACAACCATTTTGCACATATGTTAAGATCTGTTGGAGATACCTGCTTGACATATTGTTTGACTGTGTGAATATAAACTGCACGGGAAATAGTATGTAATCATACGATGAAAGACAAAACAGGCAGCGATGTACGAATTATTATGACGCAGTACACGCGAAAGCCACAATTTCACTGTTGTATATTGCATGCACTGTACAAGATATGTGTTCTGATGAACCTAAATATATCATTTTCATTCAAAACCTTTTCTCTTCTCGGCGGAAAGTGAAAAGTGATATGCATAATTCAAATGTTACAAAGCTCGTTTACGAAAGTGTTTTTATAAACACACCTGTACCGCTGAGGAGAAAGTGCACGCCCGTAATTTGCGTCAGCGTGTAGCCACATCACTGCTGTACGCAGACCCTGGCTTACTCAGCCCCAAACTGATCAAACGCACCAGAATAACTCCTACGTCACACACACGGCATAGCCACCCCGACCGCTCACCAAGAGTTTCTGTAGCCTGGTCCGCGGCCCCCAACTTCGTTTGTATACTTGTACCAACTTAGAGGTTCTCGATGAGTGAAGTGCTGCCACCTAGTGGGGTATCCTGGAGACAGATGCAGACCAATATCGGCCCAATACAAGGGCCCCCAAGTGCGGGGGGCGGAGGGGAGGGGGTGGGGGTAGCCATGTCGCATGTCGATATTAGGAAGAAGTCCATGTCGCATGTCGATTTTAAGAAGAAGTCCAAGTCGCGTGTCGCTTTGATGAAGATGTCCGTCGCATGTCACTAAGTCTTGTGTCGCATGTTGATTTTAAGGCAGCCGCAATGTCGCGTTGTCGATTTTAAACATCGCCGTGTCGAAAAAGGGCCTCTGGGGCCCTAATACAGTGGGGCCTGTATCGGTCCAAAACAGTAGGGCTTATATACGAATTCCACCTCGCTATAACACTTAGGGATTCCGTGAGATGACGTAGCGGTCACGTGATTCAGAACGTATAGCGTGTTCAGGATCAGAAGTGGACGCTTTATAAAACCAACATTTCAAAGTTCAATTTCACCGGGATTAATTATCAGACGGGCCGGAGAATACTGCGGTATTACTCGTTATGTCACATAGACATTGAAATACGTAAGTCCCGTCGACGGCGTTTGCGAACGCACGTCATATTGTCACTGAGAAACCTTGGGGAGTTTCCCCTTGGGAATGTTTTCGGGTGCACGGCCCCACAGAGATCTAGCGGCAGTGCGCTGCCAGCTCAGGTTGCGTGCGCTCTGTGTGACAGTCCTGTCTGGCATTCCAGGCTGTCTGGAACGGCAAACACCGACTGCTTACTGTACACTGGCTAATAATAGCACAGGGGACGCCGTTCGCTCTGTTCAGGATCAGACCGGGAGCGACACCGCCAGTGTTCGCTCTGTACGGTACCAGGCCGGGTGAAACGGAAAAGAGGTCAATGTTTGGTATCCGTCCGTCTGCGATTTGCAGCTTTGTTTTTGGCTTAAGTTATACGATGTGCATCGCGGCATGTGCGCTTATGACGGAAAATAGGTAAGTGACAAACAAACATTGGGACAAGTGTAAATTGACCACCCTTTGGGCTCAATGGTCCGGCAACCATTGCTCCCGAGTTGCTCAGGAGAAAACGAGGCTTCGGTGGGGATATCCCCCGAGGATTCCCACGGAATTTCCGCGAGACCTGTGACGCGCTGGGCGCGGTTGTGGCACGGATGTAAACATAAACACTGTCAGTGAGCAGCCTGACATTCCCAGTGTTTTGCAGGGTTCATAAAGCAAAAAACCCAATTTATGACATGAAATGGCGGGCCTGTCCAGGAATGCAAGCAATTACAGCGTCATACATTATGTGTCACCGTGAAACTGACGCTGATGTGGTGAGTCGGAGGATGACTTGCTTGCCTCTGGTCGTGAGGGTGAAGCCCCACCCCACAAAGACACACTAGCAGTATAGCTGTGGGGAAGGCTTTAGTGAATTGTTGGGGGACATGTACAGACATGGATATCTGCCCACCTAGGCGGCGTTTGCGAACGCACGTCAATTATTCCCTGACATACTTCGGGGAACGTCTCGGGAGCGGGGCACAATTATATCCGTCTGAGGCGAAGTGTCGGCCTTTCTCCGGAATCCAAATTAAATATCTTAGGGAAAATACCTGCAGTCGAAGAACGGCGAGGCTATGGTTGTGCCCATGGTCAACCCTGTAATTAGCTCTGACATCAAAACCGCCACCAAGGTGGCGGTTTTGATGTTTTGAATAGCACAACACTTTTTGATGTAGAAAACAAGCATGGCAGCGTGCGCAAACTGAACTCTTAAATGGCTTATATGTAAGATATTTTGCCAGCTTTCGACTTCAGTAAAGGCGCCGGGAGTAATAATACAGTTTGTAGATTGCAAAAATGCCAATATTTAAAAAATTTGTTGACACGTTTAGCGCCGGGAGCTTTCGAAAGAACTCTACACAGAACAGTGTTGTGCTGTTCAAAACCTTCACTTTGGTGGTGGTTTTGATGTCAGGGCTACCCTGTAATATGCAACTCACTGCGGTCACATAGCCGGGCTCCGTATTTACAGGTGCAGCGCTGTATCTGGTTACAGTCATTTGTATTCAAAGTTATCTCTGTTCCACATTGGCTTTTCAAGTCCATTGGCTGTAAACATTTCGCGAATAGTCTCATAGATGAGACAATATAACGCATTGTACAAAAAAGTGTGTTTGCAAAGTGTGCACAGAGTGATGGTGAACTTATTTCGTATAATTTCATGAGACCAAAACACAATGTTCAGGTATGTGTGATCTGGAATCTGAAATTGTTGAATGGTTACTTCGAAAAACATAATTTTAACAATGGATATGCTTCCAACTGCTCTTACATTACTGAAGCGCAATTGTTTATTTGCATCAGTGAATTTGAAAGAGGCATAATACTCTGTGAAAGTGAAAGAAACCAAGGAAGAATTTCTCTTCGATTTGTGTGGAAGCGACAGTTGTTCAAATTCCTTTGTTTAGCCAACGGATTGTCATCAACACCTCGAGTATTCACCCACCTATTAAAACCAGTTCTTGCAACCCTACGGAAATAGGTGTTATACCAACATGGCTTATATTCAGGACTGCTGCAGTCAGCATCGTGTACAGATTGTTTAATCATTGTGCGAGACACAATGAGTCTTCTGAATTGCTTATGCTTTACGCGACACCCCGATAAATCGGTGTTGGATCTCTCACCAATCATACAATTTCTAGGTTTCATACGGCATTCCATAAACATGACCGTTCAACTGACACCAGACGGGGCCAAAATGAAATATTGGTGTTTTAGGCCGTTGTTGTGCACATGAAGGTTAACTTGGGCCAAGGAACCTCCCGGAACGATGAAGGATGAAGGAAGGATGACAAGGCAAAACATGCCCCAAATTAGGCGCCCGGGCTCGGTTTCGGACCCATGACCTCCTTATCTGTGGTATAGTGCGCTAACCAAAACGCCAGGGGGCATTCTCGATCCTCAGATAATCTCATCTCCCCTAAATTGCAAATAAGAGAAAACTAAACCTGTCATTTGATTTGTATAATATTTATATTGCAGTTGCACCGAAAAAAATGGACATGTTTTTATTTTTGCCAGTAGGCTAAATATATCTAGAGCCAGTATAAAATTTATTCACTTGTTTATATGTGCAAGATTTTACATACTGTACCAGTACGTGGCAATGTGACCTTTTCATGATGGACAAGCCGCGAAGTATGTCATAACGTTCCATGCAAAAAAAACGTCATAATGTAACCGCTTAGGTTATCGATTTTCCGAACATTTTCTCACTTTTTAAATGAAATGGCTTGCCCTTGCACAGTCACGACGTACTAACCCTGTCCACCCCCAACTCCCCCCACTGTGTGTATCAATTCTGAAATAACTACAGACGGAATCGAAGATGGCGGCTAGGGTGTCGGCCCCTCCACAAGAAGTTATGCCTGGCCTGGTAGACTGGAGCACGCTACACTCCCCGAGCTCTGACCGACTCTTCACCCAACCACAGGTCAGTTGTACCAGCAACGCTTTTATATTGTGAATTTGTTATTTTCGTCAAATATCTCGGCGTAACAGACAGAAAATGTTTTGTATTATAAATGCCCTCTTGTATATAACGCTTTCAAATGCGAGGCGTGTAGTATTGTACAGTAATGCAACTCCATATTTGATCGTAAATTAAAACACGGTTCAATGATGATAATGAGAGCTTATCCAAGTGCCCCGAGTTAAAGCTTGAGGTTGGGGTGGGGGGAGGGGGAGGGGGCAGGGGGCGGGTGGGGGGGGGGGGGTGCGTATGTGGGGCAGGGAGGAAGTCGAGCCTGGTCCTGGTTTGACTGCGAAATCCTTTTTGGGGTGCATCTATAAATATATTTTTGCCATGGACCCTCCTCCTCCTAGTCGTTTTCTTAGAAATCCCCCACACCCACACATAACCCCCCCCCCAACCATCTCCCCGCCCCAATCTTGAGCCGTTGAGCATACACGACTACATATCTTGCAGCATATAACTATTGATCAAACCGCAGGGGCTTAATGTATACATCAACGATGCGATCTGACCTTTAATTATGTGGAGGCTTAAATTTAGGTTATCGACTCGCATGATAAGTTGATATGATTTGCGGATCTACTCGCGACACTTTGACACCGTGTGGCTCTCAGCAGAGAGAAGACTGGCTCGGATTTCACCTGAGCCAAGGACAGGTAGAGCAGTTCTGGACACGAGGCTTCCTCAGTAACATCCCGATATTAACCTCGGGGCAATGTGACGAGATCCTCGAACATTACAAGGAATTCATGGTGAGCGACAAAGATATATATCTTAATAATATTTGTATATTAACAGATTAATGTGTGATCGGATAAAATACAGTATTCTCTTTTTGACTCTTTGAAGTTTAACTCCTGACTTTAACTCGTACCATTTAATTTTTTTAGAAATAGTTTATTTTTATATTTATTTATTCCGTGTACTCCATTGAGAGAAAACCAAGTCTGCATTACACAATTATATACAACACTATATTATTTTCATTTATATATTTCGTGTGCGTAGGTACACCATTGAGAGAAAACCAACTATGCATTATACAATCTTATCTTAGTCTAACACTTGGTATTAAATTTAGTGAGAGCGCTTACACAAACGATTGATGCACATTATCGATCCCTCAACCCAAGTGTCTGCAAATATAGGATTTTTATCCAGCTTCCAGTTTGTCTTTATCCCTTACCTGGATCTTTGAAAAACTAAAGACAAAATATTTAAGCTAAATGTATCGCTCTTTTCCAAGCAGATTAGATTCATGGAGTTTTACACACTGTAATACATCAGAAGTAAAGCAATTCTTTGTCAGAACCCGTCTGGACGACATCCGCGCCATGACCTTCTCTACGAGTTCCATAGCAACCAGAGTGGTGACCATGACAACGCGCTGATGCACTGCCTGGGTCAGTGGAGAGTGTCTCCCCTGTTTCACGATCTTCTGTTCCATCCAAAAGTAGTGGTGAGTGTCAGGAAGCCATATATATAGGATCCATAACTCTATCAAAGGAATATCTGGATTTTCTTTTAAAGATATGTAAAAGAACGGGGCTCGCAAATAATGGCAGGGCCGCCCCGATAGTTCAGTCGGTTAGAGCTCTGGCATTTAGTGCTCTGGCCACCTGAGAGCCTAACGGCACGTGGGTCGGTGGGTGGAGGCCCGCTGTGGTCATGTCTGTGTGGTCGCAGGATAAAGATCCCATGTTTCGTCGCAAAGAGTGGAGGGTTAACCCCCGGGATATGGCTCCGCTCTTCCCTTGCTTCTGCCATTGACGTGATATGAACAAAAATGGTTAAAGCGTCCTGAATATACAACCAACCAACTAATACTAATGTATGGATGTATTTGCTACCACCCTAACATTGTTTGATTTCTGATATTATTTGATTTATTTGGCTCTTTTTTGCCTGATTTACGCGTAATCCACCGCATTCCGCGTTTTATGCGCAACCTATATCTTGCTCTTGATCTGGACGTCCTTGACCTTTGCGCTTCGGGATATCGGGGAGAACAGGTAACAATATGAAAAGTGAATTACGTTTATACATCCGTTGTTAGTTCCAACTTTAGGTCTCTCGAGAACTCTCGATTTTTTTCCGTTTTCGTTTTCAAAGTTGCGTTTAGTATTAATTAAGAATTCGCAGATCATGGAAATGATGGGGTAGGTGGTAAGGGGGGGGGGGGCGTGGTCCAGGTTGTCATGTATTCTAAATTAGGTATATAACCTCCTGTTGGCTTTCTGCACCCCCGTCCCCTTTCCCGATATTTTGGTTCGACTCCCCCCTCCTACGCCTGTCTCCATTCTTGAGAGACCCCCCCCCCATCTTCCGTTGCACAGCTCGCTTACAAACCCCCACCCCACCGCCTTCCTCCCCCGACATTGGATCCACCCCGGCCCTCGCCCCATTCCCATCAACACTCATCTGGATCCGTGTTTGCAGGTCCCGTGTTCCCGGTTGCTAGATCCGGATCGGGAGAGGTCAGTGCGCTTCTGGCACGATCAGCTGTTCGCCAAGCCGGCTCATCACGGCGGCCCGGTGGCCTGGTAAGGGGGGGGGGTCGTTAGTTATCACAAGGGGAGGGGAGGGGATGTCGGTAAAATGAGATGGCACTCCCGTGGCCTGGTAAGGGTGGAAGCGTTATTTATCACAGGGAGTAGGGGAGGGCGTGTCGGTAAAATGTGACTCACCAGTAACCTGAGATTTAGCTAGGCGGGTAGGGGGGGGGGGGGGAAATGAAGGAGACTAGGGGTCCGGTATTATTGTATAAGATTTTAGGTCATTTTAAAATGAAAAAAAAATTTAATTGTCACGAATATCGATCAAATAATAGATAAAGAAAGATGATGTAGAATAGATAATGCGCGGACTGTTTAATAGCGTCATTGTGCATGATTTGAGCTTTTGCACCTGCAGGCACCAAGACTACTCTTATTGGACGAGAACCAAACCTTGTGCGCATGTCACGGTACGCAGTAAATATCAGAACGTTTATGATTGGCGACGTGTGTAAACTGACGTGTATTGTCATTCCATATTATTTTAATTCTTATGTGCTTGATAGTTCTCGTTGAACTAGCTATTCCTGCTCAGTTTATTGGTATGAAGTCTGAACTACGATACATATGTTTACACTCAGTTTATTACTGCACTAGAGCCAATGACGAATATTCTTTCAGGTGGAGATAATACTAGTCTAGGCGAGGAAAATTATTAAACCGCTCTCGAATTGTCTCAATACCATAACCGGTCATTTGGCTGAGTACCTTTCAGAGTAATCTTAAATTCAGTTCGACTTTACTTTTTAAAATTTTACACGGGCTGAATTAAAATGGATGGTGGTTACGCTTATAATCGTATTAGGACGGTTGACATACGTTTTCTACCGTTGTAATATGTATCGACGCGTTGGCGCGTTCACCAGGTTCATATTGCGCTGGACGAACAGACAGAAGAAAATGGCGGTCTCCTCTACATCCCTGGATCTCACAGGTGACTCGTTAAGGGTGCTGCAGTGGTAGGGTGCTCGACATTAGGAGGGACGGTCCCGCGAAGAGGTGTCAAGGGCGCTCTTACCTTTAGCAGGTCGGCGTGTCCGTTATGGATGGCTTAAAGCACATGGGCCGTGTTCACAAAGATTTTTAAATACTTTCTTGAGCAAATGCTTAAAATTCATTTAACAGTGCAGTATCTGCTATAATACAGCTGTTTTGCTGTTTTCTGTGTTCGCGTCCAATTCTTGCGCTGAAGAATTCTCAAAGTTCTACCCTATAAATAACTCTTTTTTCTGTCTTCGAGAATCGATTCTTGCTAATTTTCTTTACGGAGCAAAACTTTTTGCTCAAACAGAAAATACTTTATAAGGAATTTACATACCGTATCGGGTTATCATGTTATATTGATAATATCACATGTATGGCACTGCATTGCTAAATCAACACACAATTAAAGTTATTAAAGCCACCAAGCAGGTTGTTTTTGATGATATAATTGACCTTGAATGTGTTTTAATTATCCATTGGTTTGTTGACCCAGATGGACTCGAGGTGGCGCTCCGCTTCCGGTGTTAGACTTTAACTTCAAGGACATGGAGGGAATCAAGGTGACGTCATGCGCGTTCAGTTAGCAATATGCGCGTTCAGTTAGCGATGTGCGCCCTGTCCTAAAGACTCCATGAGAACGGAAGTAAACATATTATTAATTAAAGCAATTACGACCTATTGCTGGTCTAAGATGTCCATTAGAAAGACTTGTTTTATATATTCTTAGAAAAGGACTATGTGTAAACATTTTATTTATTTCTCGCAAGATCCTTACATTTAAATTCATATAAGTGCAATATAACTCCATTAAATTGTCCTATACTTGTTCCATTGTGACTATGCAATGATTTTGGTGTCACTGATTTTTTTTTCGGGGGGGGGGGTGAGGGGATGGGAGTGGGAGGTGGCTCCTATGCTAGCGATCTTCGTGATCTTAATATGAGTCTCCGGAGTAAGAATTGTTTAAGTTATAACTTTTTTTGTATTTTATGCTTGTATACCTTCGATCTTCCTAAAATAAATGATATTGAATTACTGAATAGCAAACACGATATTTGGAGATTGTACAATTTACGACTATTCAAATATGACGTCACGTACTGGATGCAAAAAAAATGGTGACACTAGGATGCGCGGGAGATTTTGTCTAGCGATTGTGGTTTCAACACCAATGAATATGGTCAGGAAATAGATACACGGAAGCAGACTCTTTATGCGGCTATAGTTCTCGATCTATTTGTACAATATGGAGCTCCCACCTAGACGTCACAGATGCAGCCCAGGGCCCAAATACGAGAATATCTTTCGATTAATTCCAGGTCATGACAAATTAAAATGATAACTTTCTGCATGCAAATAAAGGGTGGATTGCATGATATGAATTAGCGATTTCCTGATTCACGGTTACTTAATACATGTATTAACATTCCCAGTTCATGGTAAATGAAAATCCTTGATCACGAGGGTCGGCGAATATCCCATTCCCAAATCACGAAGGATTATTTTCCTCATTCCCAGTTCCCGACGAAATTAAATGCATACTCCCGAAACGGAAATCCCCCCCCCCTTCACCACATCAGTCGTAAGTCATCCATGGTGTAACGACAAATGAAATGACGTCATATATCGTTGGGGGGATCTAGTATTCCTAAAGAGGGGAAGGGTACCCTACGTCTCGTGCGAAAGGGAATAGCCCACCACGCCGGGCTGTGGTTGGAGAAACTGGATTTGAAACCTAGACCTAACGACAGGTAATCGATGCGACGACCGCGGTATGCTCTGTCGGTTACAGATAGGGTTATTAAGTCGAAACAAATCTTACTACTTGAACCATAACAAAAGATGAAAATTCATCGTCTTTCGCAGACAGACGGATGCCAACCATATATCGTTGCGACAAATGCCGTTGATTGCGACGTATATCTGATGAATGACGTTGTTATTGTACCATAATAGATATTAAATATATGTGAGATATGAACTATTATATAAATATATATGTATCCATATCGATATATCAGACGATTCTGACGAAGGAGGAGCTGGCAGCCTTTAATCCCGAGCCGGCGAAACTACGTAAAGGAGAGGCCAGTTTTCACCACCCACTCACTGTCCATGGCTCATACGAAAACAGGTCAGTCGTGCAAACACTCACATTATCGCTCTCCCGCTCATCAGTTTTTATCATGCCGGGAGGTTCCACGGCCCAGCTTAGCCTTTATATGGACAAAAGAAGTCTAAAACACCTTTTCTTTCATTTGCTATAGCTTGCTCTCTCTCTCTGTCCGACATGCATCTTTTTTTTCCTTCCGTGTTATCGATTGTTGCGGATGGCATAAAACATTGCTTCACTGGTACTAAAGTTTCTGTTCTAAAATATACATGAATAGAAATAAGGACGATATAAATGTTTTTCAATGATCCAGTGTGTACACATCGACAACATAGATATCAAAAAGACGAAAAATAACATGGCGGCTGAGTGAGCTCGATGCGTTGTTTGCTCTGAACAATTTCCCTGATTACAGGTGTTTAAACAATGAGAGCGTAACAGAAAGTCACCAATAATGTTAATATAACCTCAAGGAATCTGAATTGGAAGAGACATTGCGCTAAAATCAAAACGCGGACGCTACAAAACTGGATATAAGTACTTACAGGATATCGGTCACAGTTTGGAAATCACAGCCAGTGGTCAACCATCGAGCCTAACAGGTAGGCCAAACCAACTAAATCTTTATGAGTGTGCGCTCTAGGTCGGAAGCTTTCTCATCCACATCTTCCACGGAAGATCTTTTGGAATACAAAAAGACCTGCCTCAGAGACTCAGGAACACAACAGGCCAGTATGACGACCCCGAATCTAGAAGACGTAATTGCCCGCTTTGAGCGAAAGCTCGATGATAAAATGGATGATATTGAAAAAACTATTAAGATGGAGGTGGCGACAATTAAAGACTGCATTGGAACCCTAGAGGCAACACTTGGATGCAGAGTGTCAGCATTAGAAGAACAAAATGCTTCACTAAAAACCGAAATTAACAGTCTAAAAGAGGAAAAGGACGACATGAAAGCACAGATGTCATCGTTAGCCGAGGACGTCAAACATACCCGGAGAGAATCCATTGAAAATGCTCAATATTCAAGAAGAGAATTATTAGGATCTTCGGGCTACAGACACCACCGGCAGAAAACTGCTGCAAAGCAACTGTGCTGCAGTTCCTTCAGACAAAGTTAGCGTGCTCCATCAACGAGAGCAATATCATCAAAGCTCATCCACTGCCCAGCAAAACTCCTATCAAACCTATCATCGTACGACTAGATTCAGAGGAAACCAAAGAAAACATTCTGAAAAGACGACCTTTGCGATGAACTTCACAAGCTGCTTAACCAGGTGAGAAGCGGCGATCACATCATCCAGAGCTGGAGCTGGAGGGGTAAATGCTTCCTCAAGGACAAGCGCGGTACAGTAGCTCGCATCCGCTGGGGCGAAACAACAGATGAAGCACTGGCAAAAGCTTATCAACGAATCGGACCTGACCAGACAGACTGACTGTTATTTCGGATATTTCGTTAGACTAATGATCGTCGTATATCATGAACAAATTGATTTACGGAGCTATCCATTTGCTAAATGTGTGAAGAGATTCATGTAGAAATGGTAAGAGCAAAAACGGTTCCGGTTAACCTTTAACATTTTCGTCTTCATCCTTTCGTGTTCGACTTTTGACGTACGCGGTATGTATCATTGAAATATGTAAAAATTTGTGCTAGATTCTAGAAAGCAACTAGTCTTTTTCTTGGCCTAAGAAACACAAACAATTGTATGCTTGATCAACCCATGTGGCCAAATAAGGCCGCAATGACAGTTGTTGGAAGAGTGAAATTGACGATTTTTAAGGTAGTCGTTATTTCCTTGAGCGATTCTCAGTAGGACTCATAGAGTTAACGTAGGGGTGTGTTAAGAGCAACGAATGCACACAAATCCTCACTCCACTTCAGCCGCTACTAGAAAAGCAATTAGTGACCAGCTCAACGATCGACTTTGGCAGTTCAACAATAATCGCCCACGGGGTTGTGAACCTTGAATAGCGGGCTTGTCATGTCGCCTTACAACATACAAGCCTTAGTTGAACTACCCAATTTGATTGTGGAAAAGTGGTATAGGCTCACTACCAGCTATATGAGGCATGCGAGTTATTCGGAAGGTGAAGGCAGTCATGGTTTACTGTCAGAGATTGCTACATTCTGTTTTAAATATAATGCTGGATAGAGTTAAATTACTCTCTTTAAATGTTAAAGGGCTGCAAAAAGAAGTCAAGAGACAAAAACTATGGCATTGGTTGAAAAAGGAAAAAAAGGTAGAGATAGCTTTCCTGCAAGAAACTCATAGCACAGCACAATGCGAGCACAAATGGAAAAGAGAATGGGGAGGTGAAATCTACTTTTCGCACGGCGCAAGCAATTCCCGGGGAGTAGCCATATTAATAAACAAGACATATGTTTTTGAATTGTATTCTTGTACTAGAGACGAAAACGGACGATATCTAATATTAGACCTGATGTTGAGAGACATGAAATTAAATTTAGTAAATATTTATGGTCCAAATGAAGATAACCCTGATTTCTATTTAAATCTGTTTAATATATTAGAAGAAGAATCAACCTCGGTAAATCAAATTATTGGGGGTGATTTTAACTGTATTCTGGACAGGGATTTAGACAAAAAAGGTGGAAAAAAAGCCCATATGAATATTCATTCAAGAATCGCAATTAAAACATATATGCAGGAATATGATATGGTCGATATATGGAGAGTACAGCACGCAGACAGACGAGAATTCACATATTTCACCAGATACCCGGAGCTAATATTTTCTCGTTTAGACTTTTTCCTTATATCAACGAATTTAGTTAATTTAACAGAGCAGTCCTCTATACTACCTAAATTTTTATCCGACCATTGTGCGGTGATAGTTACGATGTCTATTAGCGTTTGCCAGAAAGGAAAAGGTCTTTGGAAATTTAATTGTTCTCTTCTAACAGACCCTAGTTATATTCAAATCGTGAAAAACACGATATTACAGACTGTGGATACTGAGGGGCCGATTAATGATATGCTATTATGGGATACTATGAAAAATAATTTAAAGGTGGTTACCATACAGTATTCAATAAGGAAAAAGAAATCTGAATCAAATATATTGACAGTATTAGAAAGAAGACTAAAGAGGTTAGAGCAAAGACTAATCGACGGAGAGGAGGGGGTATCAGATGATATCAAATTGGTGAAAGAAGAAATGGATAGTATACTGGCAGCTAGGACAAAGGGAGCTATCATACGAAGTGAAGCTACCTGGTATGAAGAAGGGGAAAAACCTACCAAATTTTTCCTGAATTTAGAAAAGAGGAATTATAATAAAAAAGTCATAAGCAGATTGATAAAAGCCGATGGGTCTGAAAGACAAGGTAAAGAATACATTCTTAACGAACTAGAGGCTTTTTATACGAACCTGTATAGTGGAAACGTAAACCAAAACATTGAGCCAGCCTTCTTTGAAAATACCCATCCTTCATTAACAGACAACGAGAGAGACGATATGGAAGGAGATAGATAGAAGGAAATGAGCTCACAGAAGCGTTGCGCACGTGTCAAAATAACAAATCTCCTGGCCCAGACGGCCTTCCCTCTGACTTTTATAAATTCTTTTGGGGGGACATTAAGCCCTTCGTGCTAAATTCGGTTAACCAAAGCTACCAAGAAGGCAAATTATCTATTACTCAGAGACAAGGAATCATAACACTGGTACCAAAAGAAGGTAAAGATAGTGCTTATTTGAAACATTGGCGCCCGATCAGCTTGTTAAACGCCGACTATAAACTTATGGCAAAGTGCATAGCAAATCGAATTAAAGCAAAATTACCGGCGCTGATTAACAAAGACCACACGGGTTTTATGAAAGGAAGATATATTGGTGAAAATATCTTTAAATTACTTAATTTAATGGATGCAGCAGAGGAATACGACATAGAAGCTATTTACTTATCTGTCGACTTTGAAAAAGCGTTCGATAAACTAGATTGGGATTACACTCAAAAAAGTCTTGAATACTTTAACTTTGGAAATTCAATTAAACGTTGGATCACAATACTTTATAATGAGATACGTAGCAGCGTGATTAACAATGGTTGGACAACCAATTCCTTTGCCATTTCAAGAGGTTTACGTCAGGGATGCCCATTGTCCCCTTACCTCTTTATTATCGCAGTCGAGGTCTCCGCAAATAACATCCGTCAGGATCCAAAAGTCAAAGGGATTATATACCAAAATAGAGAATTTAAGATAGTTCTATACGCAGATGACTTGGGATTAATGCTAATATATTCTGTACATGTGCTAAAACATGTCCTTGATCTATTCGATTATTTCTACAAAGTGTCCGGACTGAAAGTTAATTATGAAAAAACTATTATATTGCCTATTGGAAAAGTCAGAAGTCATTTTGAAGTTTTAATACCGGAATCTGGCATTGTTTGGACGAAGGGCTCAGTAAAATCCCTCGGGGTTCAAATATATACAGATAAAGCAACAATGTTACGAGAAAACAATAATGGAGTTCTCAAAAAGATCACTGGGCTCCTCAATATGTGGAGACAAAGATACCTTACATTGTTTGGTGAGGCCGTCATCGTTAAGACGTACGCGATATCCCAATTGGTTTATTTGATGTCGATATTGCCAACGCCAGACGGTATAATGTTAAAAACTATTCAAAACGAAATATTCAAATTTATATGGAGTGGAAAACCGGAAAAGATCAAACGAACTGTATTGTATAACAATAAGCAAACTGGAGGTATATATATCCCAAATCTTACAATTAAAAGCAAATCACTTAAGATTGCATGGGTACAACGTATTGTCAGTAATGAATCGTGTGCGATATTTGTTCACAGTTACTTTGGCATTATAGGCGAACTGTTCTGGAGATGTAATTTGGACGCTAGAGACCTAAAAACTATCCCTTTTTATACAAATATAACTAGCGCCTTCACTCGAGAAATTATTGAAACTTGGTGTGAATTTCATTTTTGCACACTAGACGATATAGTTGATGTACCAGAAGAGGTCTTATGGTATAATTCCCACATAAAAGTTAATAATAAGGTTATCTGTTATGATAGTTGGGTGAAATTGGAGATACTTTTTGTCAAAGATCTTTGTGATGAACAAGGCTCTTTCCTGTCGTATCCACATATTTGCCAAAAGTATGGAAGTAATATAAATGTGTTACATTATTATGGTATTATACACAGCATTACAGAGAAGTGGAAACCTTGGCTGGCATTTGGTACAGACATTAAGACCTGCACGAGATTTCAGAAATATATAGAAGCAACACATGATAGTAAACTTGTATATAAGAGTCTCATTAGTAAAATTGCCACAGTACCGACGACCCCATTCCAAGCATGGAGAGCTGATATAGATATATCAGAAACCGAATATGTAGCTTCTTTTCAAAAGTTACTTAAAACAACACAGTGTGTGAAATTGCAAGAATTCCAATACCGGTTTCTCCACCGTATCTTATCAACGAATGAAAGGCTATACAAATGGGGTCTAAGGGAGTGTGATTTATGTTGTTTTTGCAATGAAGAAATTGACACTTTGATGCATGGTTTTGTTGAATGCGAACCTGTAAAGACATTTTGGCAGTCTGTGTACCTTTGGCTTGGAAATAGATTGGGAATTTTGATAGAGTACGATGTGAAATATATCCTATTTGGTGCTAAAGATATAACCATTGATTTTGTCCTGATGTTGGGAAAACATTATCTATATTCTTGCAAATGTAATTCAAGATTCCCGGATTTGAAGACATTTTTAGCACGATTAAGAGTATACGTTGACTTAGAGTATCGAATAGCAAGAAACAATGATCGATTAGGGGAATTTGCAAACCGTCTCGGCGCCTTGTGTTGACCCATATGTAAATCAGTAAACTAGACAAAACGCTATTAGTGCAGCCCTTGCACGATATTATGTAATAGACAATTATGTATCCTATGAACCATGCCAAGCCTTTCCTGATGTTCTCGCATTTTCTTGTATACCATTGGAGCCAATAAATATATATATATAAAAAAAAAAAAAAAACAAAAAAAAAAACAACATAGATATCAAAATACACATATTGCTTAGCTGTACCTAAATCCTCAATCCACCGGAAGTAGTTACATCACGAGTGTGTGGGTCTAATTTATGCGAAATACCACCCAGATAAAGGAGTCGAATTTTTGTTCTCGTAAGATGGTTTTCATCATATCATTATCATCATATCAAGATCATTGTTAATATCATATGCATACTATTGCTATTATTCATGATGTATTAATATCACATTCTTGTGGGCAATTATACTGATACTACTATGTTGAAATTATTTTTGGGAGATATATTATTGTTCATATTAATGGTGCATAATATTATTTTCAGTATTAATATTTGTTTAATTTCTTTTATTTACTAAAGCATTCGCTATACATACGATAGCCGCATATGCACTGTACTTATACAATAGCGTTTTCGGTATTTATATTATTATTTCGCTAGGTCCTCCAAGCCTAGGCGAGCAGCCGTGTTGAACTATCTCGCGGACGGCGTGGTATCAGATACCAATGACGTCATGCTCACGCACAAGTCTCACTGCCCATTAAACTATGACGTACTACACACTAACGAAAATATACCCAAGGTAAGTTGCCCTTCATCAGTAGTCATACGTACATCGCGCAATTCTGGCATTCGCACCAGCAAATGTCCTTCGAAGCAATTGGGGCGTACATTTTCTTCCATGTCAATGTCGAATTTTGCTCAAATCACGCATGCGTGGACGACAAATGTTTAAGGATGTCTACTTACGCATAATAGGTTACATGTCGTTGCTACGGAATTTGGAACCAATTTAAAATATGCTGGTCATCTTGCATAGGACTGGCCAGTTTTCGTGGATTCTATTGCCGGTGTATGTGCTCTCTGGGGACCAATATACACGCGCTCTTAGAACGAGTGCGCATCACGCTGGTGCCTTGCTACAGCTGCGTGACGCTCACTCATTGTAGTCAAGGTGTGAGTGGTGGGAACCGGCCGGCTGCGCGGGTTGTGATTACAGAATCACTTGGGTGTGAGGCCGCATATATGTTAATCAACCGTGTAACTGCTCATATAATACACAAACATACTCTGGTAGCTATACTTCTGATATGCCATTCAATTCAGTGCGTCGTTTTGTATTTAAGGATAGTTTCAGCAGATTTTATCTGGATCAAAATTGCCTTTGCGCATGTCAATTATGTTAAAGTCGTGATAATAATTCTTTGTTGACACTTTTGCATATTTCTGTTCCAGGGAAACAAGATGGAGGGGCAGTTTTATCCGCTTGTGTACGACCCAACCTGGACAGAGTAACAGGACATTTCTTCATGGAAGTTGATCAGTACCATAAAAATATGTAGAAAAATGAAGCAAACTCCAGAAAAGTGATTCAGGGTCTTTATAGTGATTTTCGTTATACCGTGGTTAAGCTGATCATGCAACAACTCTCCGCTGAGATATAACAAATTTGATTGAAAACGCCGTCTATCTGTAAATTGATGTCACATGGTTATCAGGTGAGCTTTGATGCAATGTGTAGGTATCTGTTGTCGAGGGCGGGTATTGTTCTCATGGTTGATCAGGGTTGCTTTTTTTAGTTCAAGCCAATGAGCAGAGGGAAACTGAGCATCAATGTAAATACACATGCGTTTGTATTTCTCTTTGACGTCACTTTCCTCGCTCCCGAAATTTACATCTGTATGCACGCAAATGAGTAGAAAAAGTAGTTCCTTCCATTATTTAAGGTGTTATAACTCAGAAATGCAAGAGATAAACACAGAAGACTACTATAAGCTAAAGTTGCTTTGGCATGGCACCAACTGTATAAAGAAGGTCTAACAATTAAAACATAACTATCCGAATACAGTTCTATGCATTATAAATGATATATTAATATAACTACTTATAACCAAATACTTGAATAATATTAATAATGACGAATAGTATTACATATCTTGAAACAAACCTGTATTAGTCACGTCAGTGTAAAGATACGCTAAATGTTGTATAACCACTGACTGACACTTGAATATTAGCCTGTGTTGCATAGCCACTGACTGACGCTTGAATATTAACGAATATTGTATCCAAACTGACGGACACTTGAATTTGTTTTGACGAATATTGTATAACCACTGACTGACACTTGAATATTGACGAATATTGTATAACCACTGACCGACATTTGAATATTAACCTATGTTGTATAACCACTAACTGACACTTGAATATTAACGAATATTGTATAACCACAGACTGATACTTGAATACTGACCTATGTCTTATAACAACTAACTGACACTTTAATATTGACCTATGTTGTATAACCTCTGACACTTGAATCTTTGCATATATCCTATAACCGCTGACTGAAAACCTAAATAGTGGTACAAATGACGGATATACTTCAACCAAGTTTAACCCACAAATAAATGCAGTTACACCAAATATATGTGTTGTGTAACTGCTGAATGATAACCAATAACAATATAACGATGTATGAACCGCGTATGTGCGAATCAACATCATGCATTGTTTAACTATTAATTAAGTTCTTGAGTAATGCAATAAATGATGGATATTTCTACTATAATTACAAGCAGGCTTTATGTAATACAATCAAGGCATAATGCTTTGTTGTTCAGCTGGCGGGAGGGGGGGGGGGAGGGGGAATGGGGTGGTAATCACCCCGAAAACTGATGACCACATTAGGCGGGACACAGTGATTACGAGGGTATGCTTAGGGTGGAACGGGGTATGATGTAAACGAAATGCAACAAGCAGTATATGTATAATTATTAATCATATACACTTATATACTGGGGAATAGTTCCCTGCAGTGGTGGACAGTTGTCATCTTCAACTGACTCGGTGGCACCGTGTTCTCCGCCAGGGTGCGCCGCATCCATTGCTTCGGGGTCCTGCACGTTGTTCGCCATCGCCATGGGAACGATTGACGCGGCGTTCTGGTAGAGCGCCGCACCGCCACCTACCGGAGTCGGATAGGTGTTCTCCATCGACAGGTCCTCATCTGGGTCGGGAAGGGTGTGGCAGATGACGGATACAGGCGATCCTGCCAAACATTCGTCGCTACACGATGCGGTCATGTCCGGCGTTATGTAAACGTCCTCCGTGGACATGTCATCACCAGCGTCTGGAATGGTGTGGTCGATGACGTGGACACGCGATCCTGTTGGACACTCGTTATGTCCGCGTGCGTCACTAGGTGAGGCTGCCACGTCCATGGTCAGGTACGCGTCCTCCATCCTCATGTCATCACCAGCGTCTGGGATGGTGTGGTAGATGACGTGGACACGCGATCCTGTTGGGCACTCCTTATGTCCGCGTGCGCCGCTAGGTGACACTGCCACGTCCGTGGTCAGGTACGCGTCCTCCATCCTCATGTCATCACCAGCGTCTGGGATGGTGTGGTAGATGACGTGGACACGCGATCCTGTTGGGCACTCATTATGTCCGCGTGCGCCGCTAGGTGACACTGCCACGTCCGTGGTCAGGTACGCGTCCTCCATCCTCATGTCATCACCAGCGTCTGGGATGGTGTGGTAGATGGGAGAGACACGCAATCCTGTCTGGCGCTCGTCATGTCCGGGTTGGTAGCCAGGGGACGCTGACCAGGTAGCATAAGGCGACAACGCTTGACCAGTCACATCGTCACGTGACCCTCCCTCCGGACGTGTGTCTGACTCTCCGGATACAGACAGCGGTTGCCTCCGTGGTGCTATGATCAGAGTGACTCCGATGATGGCCGCCATTAAAATAACCACCACCGCCGTCCCTATGAGGATCTGCCACAGGGTATAGGACTTGCCCCCTGCCAATGTGAAGTCGGAGATTGTAGCGTTAATGAATGTGACATTGGCGAATGTCTCGTTACGGATGTAGATGTCCCAGACAGGACTGCTGGTTGATGACGTCAGTCGGTACTCTCCGGTTTGACAAGACATTAACACACACTCTGTATCACGGTAGGACACCGTGTTGACGGTGACGTCATCACACGCTGTCTTAAGACACCCGATTTTATCTTTTCCGTAGATGTTATACACTGTTGAACAAGCTGGGGGTTCTGGTGACGAAAAGATGAAGTGGTATTCTTCAACACACCCTGAAATAATGATAGGTTTCAATATTAACCATTTTATTTTCATAACGCTTTTGATGCACATGACGCACGTAATTATATTCACATGAAACACAAAGGAATTGAATTAGTTGAAATGTTGGTGAGGTTAGTGATAATATTATTCACCAATGAACTGGTGCCTCCATATGATTAAAAAAAACAAGAACAATGCCTGATCTTATCGCGCTTTCATGTTACTTGTAGCAGTATTTTCTGTTGGATTTGCCCGGATTGAACGCAAAAAGGATTAATTGATAAGAACATCAGACATGTTAAAGGAGGGCATGGGATACCGGGAAGGGTCGGTTTAGCTAAGATGATGCCTGGATATACAGCACGGTCAAAACCTTCAACGACTAGATGCGCAAGCTTTGGTTTCTTGTGAGACAATATTACCTTTGCATGAAGACTCGACTCTTTCATATCCCGGACGACATGAACAGAGAGGTCCGCTCCGTGTATCCCGGCACACGTGATCACATCCACCGTTGTCAATGGCGCATTCTGCAAGGAAGCCACAGCAAGATCAACTACAGATATCTGAATGTTGCATATTATATGACTGCGTATATTGGACGTGCTCGAACAAAAGGAAATACTTACCTTTTTGACTTTCAAAAAACCACTGAATACGGGTATCAAGCCTTGATATTGTCGACGAGTAGTGGTATTGGAACATAACCGACACGAGTTTCATAGCCACTCTGGTTGAAACCAGTTTTTGTGCAAATTAAAATTAACAAAGTATATTAATTTAATAGTGGGCGGGAAATCCAAACCATATGAATATTTATCTTGCACTTTATCTTTAATACTATGTGCCATACCTATGCAAGCACCTGCCGTAATAAGTACATCATCGAGACCAAAGCTACTGTCAGTTGTTTGCGTCCCGTCTTCCACTTCCAATACAACCTACAAGAAAACTGACTGTAGGATCGCTGAACAGTTGACGCTTTAAATGTATGTCTCCATGACATCCCATCAAACGCGATCCACAAGGACGCGGGACTCCGATTTCGTTGATTAGCGTGGACGAAAGCAGACATCAATTAAGGATCCAGGTCAAACCGGCCATTATTAGGGTTGCCCCTCTCCTCCCTTAATGTCACTGCGCCTCCTCAAGCTCAACATGTCATCCCGCCTTGACCCGAACGTCAACGTCAACGTTCATTCGCGGCCACAATAATGGCTTTTCTCATACTAGAGTCGCAAAATCCTGAATCGTTCAGTGCACATGATGAAGGAAAGTTTCAACATAATCTCACCTGCCAGCCGAAGCGGAAGAAATCTATCGTATGGGACACAGGGTGCCATTCGCCATCTGCTGATTGGAATATCAACCAGCTCCCAAACGACTTGGTGTGCTGATGGAGCGTACGCACCGCTAGCCAGTTAGTGGACCCATCGGTAACGTAGTAGTTGAAGCGGACGCACACCGATCCTTGGTGCAATAATTCTGGCGTCACAATCCTACAAGTATTAAAGACGAGCATTAATTTATTCTCCGTTCATTCGACAATAGGCACGAATGTGTCATCTCCAATTTTAATCAGCGAGTTATTTAATTATACTGAGTTGAAGATTAGGCACATTTGGATAAACGGGATCAAGACAGTTGGAAGCATTAAGTTGATATGGTAACGCCATATGTCGTCATAATTCATTTGCTTTACTAGAATTAATATCATTTCCAGAACAAATTAGAGTAAACTTCGAAATGTGTATGTGTACGTATATTCTGTATCGGTCCGAGATCTGAGTACAATTCTCTACGTATATTATGTATCGGTCCGACGTCGGGCTATATTTCTGTACGTATATTCCGTATCGATCCGACGTCGGGCTATAATTCTGTACGTATATTATGTATCGATCCGACGTCGGGCTATAATTCTGTACGTATATTCTGTATCTGTCCGAAGCCGGGCTATATTTCCGTACGTATATTCTGTATTGATCCGACGTCGGGCTATGTTTATGTACCTATATTCTGTAATCGGTCCGAAGTGGGGATATAATTCTGTACGTTGATTCTGTATCGGTCCGACGTCGGGCTATATTTCTGTACGTATATTATGTATCGATCCGACGTCGGGCTATATTTCTGTACGTATATTCTTTAATCGCTCCGAGGTGGGGGTATATTTCTGTACGTATATTCTGTATCGGTCCGACGTCGGGCTATATTTCTGTACGTATATTCTGTAATCGGTCCGAAGTGGGGCTATAATTCTGTACGTATATTCTGTATCTGTCCGAAGCCGGGCTATATTTCTGGACGCATATTCTGTAATCGGTCCGAAGTGGGGCTATAATTCTGTACGTATATTCTGTATCGGTCCGATTTCGGGCTATATTTCTGTACGTATATTCTGTATCGGTAGACGACGGGGTATATTTCTGCACGTATATTCTGTATCGGTCCAAAGTCGGGCTATATTTCTGTACGTATATTCTGTAATCGGTCCGAAGTGGGGCTATAATTCTGCACGTATATTATGTATCGATCCGACGTCGGGCTATATTTCTGTACGTATATTCTGTAATCGCTCCGAAGCGGGAGTATATTTCTCTACGTATATTCTGTATCGGTCCGACGTCGGGCTATATTTCTGTACGTATTATCTGTAATCGGTCCGAAATGGGACTATAATTCTGTACGTCTATACTGTATCTGTCCGACGTCGGGCTATATTTCTGTACGTCTATTATGTATCGATCCGATGTCGGGCTATATTTCTGTACGTATATTCTGTAATCGCTCCGAAGTGGGGCTATAATTCTGTAGGTCTATTCTGTATCGGTCTGACGTCGGGCTATATTTCTGTACGTCTATTATGTATCGATCCGACGCCGGGCTATATTTCTGTACGTATATTCTGTAATCGCTCCGAAGTGGGAGTATATTTCTGCACGTATATTCTGTATCGGTCCAAAGTCGGGCTATATTTCTGTACGTATATTCTGTAATCGGTCCGAAGTGGGGCTATAACTCTGTAGGTCTATTCTGTATCGGTCCGACGTCGGGCTATATTTCTGTACGTCTATTATGTATCGATCCGAAGTCGGGCTATATTTCTGTACGTATATTCTGTAATCGGTCCGAAGTGGGGCTATAATTCTGTAGGTCTATTCTGTATCGGTCTGACGTCGGGCTATATTTCTGTACGTCTATTATGTATCGATCCGACGCCGGGCTCTATTTCTGTACGTATATTCTGTAATCGCTCCGAAGTGGGACTATATTTCTGTACGTATATTCTGTATCGGTCCAAAGTCGGGCTATATTTCTGTACGTATATTCTGTAATCGGTCCGAAGTGGGGCTATAACTCTGTAGGTCTATTCTGTATCGGTCCGACGTCGGGCTATATTTCTGTACGTCTATTATGTATCGATCCGACGTCGGCTATATTTCTGTACGTATATTCTGTAATCGCTCCGAAGTGGGAGTATATTTCTGTACGTATATTCTGTATCGGTCCGAAGTCGGGCTATGTTTCTGTACGTATATTCTGTATCGGTAGACGCCGGGGTATATTTCTGTACGTATATTCTGTTTTGATCCGACGTCGGGCTATGTTTATGTACCTATATTCTGTAATCGGTCCGAAGTGGGGATATAATTCTGTACGTCTATTCTGTATCGGTCCGACGTCGGGATATATTTCTGTACGTATATTCTGTAATCGCTCCGAAGTGGGAGTATATTTCTGTACGTATATTCTGTATCGGTCCGACGTCGGGCTATATTTCTGTACGTATATTCTGTAATCGGTCCGAAGTGGGGCTATAATTCTGTACGTCTATTCTGTATCGGTCCGACGTCGGGCTATATTTCTGTACGTATATTCTGTATCGGTAGAGGCCGAAGTATATTTCTGTACGTCTATTATGTATCGCTCCGACGTCGGGCTATATTTCTGTACGTATATTCTGTAATCGCTGCGGAGTGGGAGTATATTTCTGTACGTATATTCTGAATCGGTCCGAAGTCGGGCTATATTTCTGTACGTATATTCTGTAATCGGTCCGAAGTGGGGCTATAATTCTGTACGTCTATTCTGTATCGGTCCGACGTCGGGCTATATTTCTGTACGTCAATTATGTATCGATCCGACGTCGGGCTATATTTCTGTACGTATGTTCTGTAATCGCTCCGAAGTGGAGTATATTTCTGTACGTATATTCCGGATCGGTCCGAAGTCGGGCTATATTTCTGTACGTATATTCTGTAATCGGTCCGAAGTGGGGCTATAATTCTGTACGTCTATTCTGTATCGGTCCGACGTCGGGCTATATTTCTGTACGTCTATTATGTATCGATCCGACGTCGGGCTATATTTCTGTACGTATGTTCTGTAATCGCTCCAAAGTGGAGTATATTTCTGTACGTATATTCTGTATCGGTCCGAAGTCGGGCTATATTTCTGTACGTATATTCTGTAATCGGTCCGAAGTGGGGCTATAATTCTGTACGTCTATTCTGTATCGGTCCGACGTCGGGCTATATTTCTGTACGTCTATTATGTATCGATCCGACGTCGGGCTATATTTCTGTACGTATATTCTGTAATCGCTCCGAAGTGGGACTATATTTCTGTACGTATATTCTGTATCGGTCCAAAGTCGGGCTATATTTCTGTACGTATATTCTGTGATCGGTCCGAAGTGGGGCTATAATTCTGTACGTCTATTCTGTATCGGTCCGACGTCGGGCTATATTTCTGTACGTCTATTATGTATCGATCCGACGTCGGGCTATATTTCTGTACGTATATTCTGTAATCGCTCCGAAGTGGGAGTATATTTCTGTACGTATATTCTGTATCGGTAGACGTCGGGCTATATTTCTGTACGTCTATTATGTATCGATCCGACGTCGGGCTATATTTCTGTACGTATATTCTGTATCGGTAGACGCCGAGGTATATTTCTGTACGTCTATTATGTATCGCTCCGACGTCGGGCTATATTTCTGTACGTATATTCTGTAATCGCTGCGAAGTGGGAGTATATTTCTGTACGTATATTCTGAATCGGTCCGAAGTCGGGCTATGTTTCTGTACGTATATTCTGTAATCGGTCCGAGGTGGGGCTATAATTCTGTACGTCTATTCTGTATCGATCCGACGTCGGGCTATATTTCTGTACGTATATTCTGTAATCGCTCCGAAGTGGAGTATATTTCTGTACGTATATTCTGTATCGGTCCGAAGTCGGGCTATATTTCTGTACGTATATTCTGTAATCGGTCCGAAGTGGGGCTATAATTCTGTAGTCTATTCTCTATCTGTCCGACGTCGGGCTATATTTCTGTACGTCTATTATGTATCGATCCGACGTCGGGCTATATTTCTGTACGTATATTCTGTAATCGCTCCGAAGTGGGAGTATATTTCTGTACGTATATTCTGTATCGGTCCGACGTCGGGCTATATTTCTGTACGTATATTCTGTAATCGGTCCGAAGTGGGGCTATAATTCTGTACGTCTATTCTGTATCGGTCCGACGTCGGGCTATATTTCTGTACGTCTATTATGTATCGATCCGACGTCGGGCTATATTTCTGTACGTATATTCTGTAATCGCTCCGAAGTGGGAGTATATTTCTGTACGTATATTCTGTATCGGTCCGACGTCGGGCTATATTTCTGTACGTATATTCTGTAATCGGTCCGAAGTGGGGCTATAATTCTGTACGTCTATTCTGTATCGGTCCGACGTCGGGCTATATTTCTGTACGTATATTCTGTATCGGTAGACGCCAAGGTATATTTCTGTACGTCTATTATGTATCGCTCCGACGTCGGGCTATATTTCTGTACGCATATTCTGTAATCGCTGAGAAGTGGGGCTATAATTCTGTACGTCTATTCTGTATCGGTCCGAAGTGGGGCTATAATTATGTACGTCTATTCTGTATCGGTCCGAGGTCGGGCTATATTTCTGTACGTCTATTATGTATCGATCCGACGTCGGGCTATATTTCTGCACGTATATTCTGTAATCGCTCCGAAGTGGGAGTATATTTCTGTACGTATATTCTGTATCGGTCCGAAGTCGGGCTATATTTCTGTACGTATATTCTGTAATCGGTCCGAAGTGGGGCTATAATTCTGTACGTCTATTCTGTATCGATCCGACGTCGGGCTATATTTCTGTACGTATATTCTGTAATCGCTCCAAAGTGGGAGTATATTTCTGTACGTATATTCTGTATCGGTCCGACGTCGGGCTATATTTCTGTACGTATATTCTGTAATCGCTCCGAAGTGGAGTATATTTCTGTACGTATATTCTGTATCGGTCCGAAGTCGGGCTATATTTCTGTACGTATATTCTGTAATCGGTCCGAAGTGGGGCTATAATTCTGTAGTCTATTCTCTATCTGTCCGACGTCGGGCTATATTTCTGTACGTCTATTATGTATCGATCCGACGTCGGGCTATATTTCTGTACGTATATTCTGTAATCGCTCCGAAGTGGGAGTATATTTCTGTACGTATATTCTGTATCGGTCCGACGTCGGGCTATATTTCTGTACGTATATTCTGTAATCGGTCCGAAGTGGGGCTATAATTCTGTACGTCTATTCTGTATCGGTCCGACGTCGGGCTATATTTCTGTACGTCTATTATGTATCGATCCGACGTCGGGCTATATTTCTGTACGTATATTCTGTAATCGCTCCGAAGTGGGAGTATATTTCTGTACGTATATTCTGTATCGGTCCGACGTCGGGCTATATTTCTGTACGTATATTCTGTAATCGGTCCGAAGTGGGGCTATAATTCTGTACGTCTATTCTGTATCGGTCCGACGTCGGGCTATATTTCTGTACGTATATTCTGTATCGGTAGACGCCAAGGTATATTTCTGTACGTCTATTATGTATCGCTCCGACGTCGGGCTATATTTCTGTACGCATATTCTGTAATCGCTGAGAAGTGGGGCTATAATTCTGTACGTCTATTCTGTATCGGTCCGAAGTGGGGCTATAATTATGTACGTCTATTCTGTATCGGTCCGAGGTCGGGCTATATTTCTGTACGTCTATTATGTATCGATCCGACGTCGGGCTATATTTCTGCACGTATATTCTGTAATCGCTCCGAAGTGGGAGTATATTTCTGTACGTATATTCTGTATCGGTCCGAAGTCGGGCTATATTTCTGTACGTATATTCTGTAATCGGTCCGAAGTGGGGCTATAATTCTGTACGTCTATTCTGTATCGATCCGACGTCGGGCTATATTTCTGTACGTATATTCTGTAATCGCTCCGAAGTGGGAGTATATTTCTGTACGTATATTCTGTATCGGTCCGAAGTCGGGCTATATTTCTGTACGTTTATTCTGTAATCGGTCCGAAGTGGGGCTATAATTCTGTACGTCTATTCTGTGTCGGTCCGAAGTCGAGCTATCTTTCTGTACCTATATTCTGTATCGGTAGACGTCGGGCTATATTTCTGTACGTCTATTATGTATCGATCCGACGTCGGGCTATATTTCTGTACGTATATTCTGTAATCGCTCCGAAGTGGGGCTATGATTCTGTACGTCTATTCTGTATCGGTCCGAAGTCGGGCTATCTTTCTGTACGTATATTCTGTATCGGTAGACGTCGGGCTATATTTCTGTACGTCTATTATGTATCGACCGACGTCGGGCTATACTTCTGTACGTATATTCTGTAATCGCTCCGAAGTGGGAGTATATTTCTGTACGTATATTCTGCATCGGTCCGAAGTCGGGCTATTTTTCTGTACGTATATTCTGTAATCGGTCCGAAGTGGGGCTATAATTCTGTACGTATAATCTGTATCGGTCCGAATTCGGGCTATATTTCTGTACGTATATTCTGTATCGGTAGACGCCTGGGTATATTTCTGTACGTATGTTCTGTATTGATCCGACGTCGGGCTATGTTTATGGACCTATATTCTGTAATCGGTCCGAAGTGGGGATATAATTCTGTACGTCTATTCTGTATCGGTCCGACGTCGGGATATATTTCTGTACGTATATTCTGTATCGGTCCGACGTCGGCCTATATTTCTGTACGTATATTCTGTAATCGCTCCGAAGTGGGAGTATATTTCTGTACGTATATTCTGTATCGGTCCGACGTCGGGCCATATTTCTGTACGTATATTCTGAAATCGGTCCGAAGTGGGGCTATAATTCTGTACGTCTATTCTGTATCGGTCCGACGTCGGGCTATATTTCTGTACGTATATTCTGTATCGGTAGACGTCGGGGTATATTTCTGTACGTCTATTCTGTATCGGTCCGACGTCGGGCTATATTTCTGTACGTATATTCTGTATCGGTAGACGTCGGGCTTTATTTCTGTACGTCTATTATGTATCGATCCGACGTCGGGATATATTTCTGTACGTATATTCTGTAATCGCTCCGAAGTGGGAGTATATTTCTGTACGTATATTCTGTATCGGTCCGACGTCGGCCTATATTTCTGTACGTATATTCTGCATCGGTCCGACGTCGGGCTTTATTTCTGTACGTCTATTCTGTATCGGTCCGACGTCGGGATATATTTCTGTACGTATATTCTGTAATCGCTCCGAAGTGGGAGTATATTTCTGTACGTATATTCTGTATCGGTCCGACGTCGGCCTATATTTCTGTACGTATATTCTGTAATCGCTCCGAAGTGGGAGTATATTTCTGTACGTATATTCTGTATCGATCCGACGTCGGGCTATATTTCTGTACGTATATTCTGTATCGGTCCGACGTCGGGCTTTATTTCTGTACGTCTATCCTGTATCGGTCCGACGTCGGGATATATTTCTGTACGTATATTCTGTAATCGCTCCGAAGTGGGAGTATATTTCTGTACGTATATTCTGTATCGGTCCGACGTCGGCCTATATTTCTGTACGTATATTCTGTAATCGCTCCGAAGTGGGAGTATATTTCTGTACGTATATTCTGTATCGATCCGACGTCGGGCTATATTTCTGTACGTATATTCTGTATCGGTCCGACGTCGGGATATATTTCTGTACGTATATTCTGTAATCGCTCCCAAGTGGGTGTATATTTCTGTACGTATATTCTGTATCGGTCCGACGTCGGCCTATATTTCTGTACGTATATTCTGTAATCGCTCCGAAGTGGGAGTATATTTCTGTACGTATATTCTGTATCGGTCCGACGTCGGGCTATATTTCTGTACGTATATTCTGTAATCGGTCCGAAGTGGGGCTATAATTCTGTACGTCTATTCTGTATCGGTTCGACGTCGGGCTATATTTCTGTACGTATATTCTGTATCGGTAGACGTCGGGCTTTATTTCTGTACGTCTATTATGTATCGATCCGACGTCGGGCTATATTTCTGAACGTATATTCTGTAATCGCTCCGAAGTGGGAGTATATTTCTGTACGTATATTCTGTATCGGTCCGACGTCGGGCTATATTTCTGTACGTATATTCTGTAATCGGTCCGAAGTGGGGCTATAATTCTGTGCGTCTATTCTGTATCGGTCCGACGTCGGGCTATATTTCTGTACGTATATTCTGTATCGGTAGACGTCGGGCTTTATTTCTGTACGTCTATTATGTATCGATCCGACGTCGGGCTATATTTCTGAACGTATATTCTGTAATCGCTCCGAAGTGGGAGTATATTTCTGTACGTATATTCTGTATCGGTCCGACGTCGGGCTTTATTTCTGTACGTATATTCTGTATCGGTCCGACGTCGGGCTATATTTCTGTACGTATATTCTGTAATCGGTCCGAAGTGGGGCTATAATTCTGTACGTCTATTCTGTATCGGTCCGACGTCGGGCTATATTTCTGTACGTATATTCTGTATCGGTAGACGTCGGGCTTTATTTCTGTACGTCTATTATGTATCGATCCGACGTCGGGCTATATTTCTGAACGTATATTCTGTAATCGCTCCGAAGTGGGAGTATATTTCTGTACGTATATTCTGTATCGGTCCGACGTCGGGCTTTATTTCTGTACGTATATTCTGTATCGGTCCGACGTCGGGCTTTATTTCTGTACGTATATTCTGTAATCGGTCCGAAGTGGGAGTATATTTCTGTACGTATATTCTGTATCGGTCCGACGTCGGGCTATATTTCTGTACGTCTATTATGTATCGATCCGACGTCGGGCTATATTTCTGAACGTATATTCTGTAATCGCTCCGAAGTGGGAGTATATTTCTGTACGTATATTCTGTATCGGTAGACGTCGGGCTATATTTCTGTACGTATATTCTGTATCGGTAGACGTCGGGCTATATTTCTGTACGTCTATTATGTATCGATCCGACGTCGGGCTATATTTCTGTACGTATATTCTGTAATCGCTCCGAAGTGGGAGTATATTTCTGTACGTATATTCTGTATCGGTCCGAAGTCGGGCTATTTTTCTGTACGTATATTCTGTAGTCGGTCCGAAGTAGGGCTATAATTCTGTACGTATAATCTGTATCGGTCCGACGTCGGGCTATATTTCTGTACGTATATTCTGTATCGGTAGACGCCGGGGTATATTTCTGTACGTATATTCTGTAATCGCACCGAAGTGGGAGTATATTTCTGTACGTATATTCTGCATCGGTCCGACATCGGGCTATGTTCATGTACGTATATCCCGTATCGGCACGACGTCAGAGTATATTTATGTACGTATATTCTGTATCGGTTCGACATGGGGCCCTTCATGTGTACTATATTCTGTAATCGGCCTGACATCGGGCTATATTTCTGTACGTATAATCTGTAGCGGTCCGACGTCGGGCTATGTTTCTGTACGCATATTCTGTATCAGTCCGTCGTCGGGCTAAAATTATGTGCGTATATTCTATATCGGTTCGAAGTCGGGCTATCTTTCTGTACGTATATTCTGTATCGGTAGACGCCGGGGTATATTTCTGTACGTATATTCTGTATCGGTAGACGCCGGGGTATATTTCTGTACGTATATTCTGTATCGATCCGACGTCGAGCTATATTTCTGTACGTATATTCTGTAATCGGTCCGAAGTGGGGCTATAATTATATACGTATATTCTGTATCGGTCCGCCGTCGGGCTATGTATGTGTACGTATAATCTGCAGTTTGATTCGTTTTGACTCCCGGGTTCGGCCCAATGATTAGGGATGTCGGCCCGGTTTTGGCACAATCTTGGCCGCGGATCAGACCATCTGGTTTACCCAAGAGGCCCGTGCGACCGGACCCCGTGGCCCCCCCGCCCTGGACCCGCCTGGCGCCTTTCAGCAGATGACAAACCTTAATGACGAAGTCCTAAATTAAACTACATACCTGGCCTGCTTGGTCACGTTGTAAGTTTTTATGAACCAATCCCCATTGGCCGCCGTGATGGTCAAAATGGATGACACCTCACTTCTACCTTGACGTCGTGTCCACTCGTCACTCGTGTCAAGTGGATGATACATTCCACAAAGGCTTGTCTCAAACGAACATTTATACGGCAGAGCGACTGAAATGAAAAATAAAACTTTGAACGGTTATTTCTTTGCGTTTCTGTGTGTGTCTTTCACTTGCAGATTAACGTTCAATATCTAGATCCCACCAATACAAGCTATGCACAGACTTTAATCGTAAGTGTTGTTTTAATGAAATTTATTGAACTAATTGTACTTATGACGTAGTAATTGGTTGAGGAACTTGAACAATTGGCTTGACGGATAACTGACATGGATAAGACGAAATGTTTCGTTTTGCGACCTACACAGAGTGCACAGACACACCCTCAGATCCAGACTTGTCCCCTCAGATCCGTATTTGGCCCCTTAAATCTAGATTCAACCCCTCATATCCAGATTCAGATTGAACCATCAGATCCATATTTGACACCTCAGATCCATATTGACCAGTCAAACGCGGCAGCTCTAAAACTGTCGCTATAGTGAGCATCCTCTCAATTATTGGCCCAGTCCTAATGGTAAAAGTCGCTCTGCAGTTTCGCCCCCATGTTCACCTCAGCAGGATTTTACACGCAACGATCTCACTCGGTGGACAGCTGAAACCGAACTGCCCGTTTATTCAGTTTCGGTCTAGATTTCTAGTTTCTACATCCCTACCATGCACATTAGTTTCATAGCAAGCAACTCAATTATTCCATCATCCCAGCTTGACCCACCACCCCAAGCACACATACTTGCACAAACTCGCACCGCGGCAGTCGTCACCGCTCGCGATCGCTCAGCGCCTCGCTGTTTTGATTAGCAGATTAGTGAGCCGTCGCGTTTTGTTATGATATGATAAGGCATGCCGTGGTGTAGGGGCCCTGTCTGTCACCAGGCGATTGATGCCGGCCAGCTGTTCTTAATAGCTCTCATAGGGTCCCATGTTAATGATTGGGAAGTTTTTGCAGAAGATTCCTGTGACCTTGACCTTTGACGTGCATACCGCGCTAACGAACTTGACCAAGTTACAAAACGAAATGTTGCGTTTTGCGACCTACATAGCCCGCACAGACAGATACACACACACACACACACACAAATACACACACACACACCGACAAACCAGAGATTGTAGATTTTCAGTCATAATTAACGATTAATTGCAGCTGACGACCCAAGCTTCAAATCACTAATCCCATGCCATGCAACCTGGACAATAAGAGAAACGTATAAAGAAGTGTGTGTGTACCTGCACAATCACCTGACACAATTAATATAGCATCGAGATTATACTGATACGGTAACGTCGACCATTCGATCTGGAACGAAACATTACACATTGTTACACATCAGGTTACACATTGGAAAACGTTTCGTGAACTTTCTTCAGACCCTCAAGATGCCGACTGGGTGGCGGTACCTTACGCTGAAGCAGAATTAGTAACATGCAAATCACGATGACCCACCTCGAACTAATTGAGAAAAGTGCGTCATGTCGTTAGCTATTTTGTTAGGGTACCAATAATGTAAGTATGTGTATACATTGTATACAATTTGTATACATTGATGTATTTCTTACGTGTATCAGAATAATGTTTTATACTATGGTAGAGATGGAAAAGGGAGCTAATGTTGCACCGGTCTCTATTTGCCAGGCCAATGTAAATGGTCTGCATGATGATGAGTTATTATATAAAAAATCCAGTTTTTGTGGTCAGTTTGATATAATTTGTGTCACGGAAACCCACCTGAAAGCCTCTCTGACCAACGACTTTAAATTACCCGGGTATCACGAAATGTTTCGTAGAGATAGGGAACATGGAACATGGGGAGGCGTTGCTGTGTGGATCTCTGACAGCATCTTAGCCAAGAGAAGAACTGACTGAATATGGATTGAGTGTCAAGCGAAAAATGAGAAATTTCTATTGTGTTGTGCGTATAGGCCGAGTGCACGTGTGTCGTTTTGGGAATATTTACAATCAAGTATCGACAACGCCCGAGCGTTGTCAATTTCCAACATAATTATTACTGGTGACTTGAACGCGGACGTGCATACCAATCCGTGCAATCATGCTCATATGGTAACCTTTGCTAATAATCAACCATCTGTCAATTCATGTAGACCAACCAACAAGAATTACCCCCACTTCCGAGTCAATTCTTGATCAATTTATCAGCTCAAATGCCAGCTTAGTTTCTAATGTAGAAGCGCTATCACCTGTGTGCACAAGTGACCACTCAGCAATATCTTGTAATCTGTCCTTCCGCGTCAATAAGGGAAAAAGCTACAAACGCCTCGTATGGTATTATAATAAGGCAGATTTTAATCGTTTCAGGGACCTTTTGCTTTCCCACAATTGGGACCTGTGCTTTGCCAGTGGCGACTCAGATGTGGCATGCGAATCCTGGACTAAACATTTTTTAAGTATATGTAAAAAGTGTATTCCGAACAAAATTGTGACTATAAGGCCTGATGACAAACCTTTCTACAATAATTACCTTAGGCGTCTTAAGAGGAAATTAGATAGATCTCATCGTAAGGCCAAACAAACTAAATCTGCTCTCGATTGGAACTCCTATCGTTGCATGCGTAATGATTATGCTTCACGTGTGCGAGAAGCTAAGACCAAGTACGACGAAAGTCTAGAGAAATCTTTAGAAATAGACAAAAACATCAATCCGAAGCGCTGGTGGAAACAATCCAAGTCTATCTTAGGGATAGCGGCAAGCGACGGTTACCCTGCACTCGACGTGAACGGTACTTGTATGTCAGATGACGTGGGCAAAGCCACTTGTTTTAATAATTATTTTTTACAATAGGCTAAATTAGACAACGATGAGGGCTGTTTATTGGATACACATATTTGTTCGACTACTACTGGTTTAAGTCATATTGAGGTTACAGAAGAGGATGTCTATGACCTTCTTGTAAATATCGATATAAGCAAAGCGAGCGGTTACGATGGAATTAGCCCTAAAATGTTAAAGGAGGCTGGCTCGACCATATGTAAACCATTAATGCAACTTTTTAATATGTGTTTATTTGAATGTAGAATGCCAGTTTTATGGAAAAGAGCGAATGTAGTTCCCATTTACAAGAAAGGAAGTCGTAGTCATGTAAGCAATTACCGTCCTATATCTCTCTTAAGTTGCACCGGGAAGTTACTCGAACGCATTATATTTAGACATACTTTCAACTACCTTCGCGACAACGACATATTGTGTAGATTCCAATCAGGATTTATCCCCGGAGATAGTACAGTCAATCAACTAGCGGAATTGTATCATGTTTTAGTGAAGCGTTGGATAAGAAAAAAGATGTTAAAGTTGTATTTTGTGATATATCCAAAGCGTTTGATAGGGTATGGCATAAAGGTCTCCTGAAGAAATTAAGCGGTATAGGTATATCTGGCAAATTACTTTGTTGGTATGAGGACTATATGAGGGATCGATATCAGAGGGTTACCATCAAGGCTGAGGCGTCCGAGTGGGGTCTTATAAATGCGGGGGTACCACAGGGTTCAGTTCTCGGACCGCTATAATTTCTTATCTATATAAATGACATAACTGAAGGTCTGGAATCCAACATACGGCTGTTCGCAGATGACACCACACTTTATATTATTTCAGGGGACAATATTGATAGCAATAATATTTTATCTGAAGATTTATTGAAATTAGAATGCTGGGCTGACAAATGGTTTGTTACATTTAATGCCTCGAAAACAAAGGCTATGGTAATATCCAATAAGTTGTCTGACACTCAGATGGAATTATGCATGGGTTCACAGAGACTGCAGGTCATCCATGATCATAAACATCTCGGACTAACGCTAAACAGCAAATTATCTTGGTCTCCACACATTAACGAAATATATCATAAAGTTATGAGAAGAGTGGATATGCTCTCGCGATTAAGGTATAAGTTGGGTCGTAGGTCCCTGGATATTATGTACAAAAGCTTCATTAGACCGTCAATGGAGTATGCTTGTGTGGTATGGGACGGCTGTTCGCAATCAGACTCGGATCGATTAGAATCGGTGCAGCTGAGGGCGGGTAGGTTGGTTTGTGGAGCTATTAAATATACAAGCCATCTCCATATTTACAATGAACTGGGATGAGAGACACTGGCCACGCGAAGGGAGAGGTTTAAACTATTGCTTTTTCACAAACTATTGTATACTAGAGTTCCAGAATATATGTTTAATTTAATTCCGCCAACGGTCGATTCTAGAACTTCCTATGCTCTACGAAACTCTAATACAAACAGTGTCACACCTATCAGGGCAAGATTAACTACGTTTTACAATTCTTTTGTTCCCAGTACAATTAGAAGGTGGAACGAACTGCCCGTTCATATTCGAACAACTACCGATTTCAATGAGTTTAAAAGACAACTCTGTAAGAAAACAGACGTCCACAGTTTAAGGAAGCTTTATTATCTAGGAAGTCGGAAGACGAATGTCATTCACGCGCGTCTAAGGATGAATTGCAGTACTTTAAATGCTCATCTATTTCATATGCATATTGTCGACAGCCCGCGGTGCAACTGCGGTGCTGCTAGCGAAGATAGCGTTCATTTTTTCTATTCTTGTCCAACATACACAAATGAGCGCGAAATACTGATGGGAAAAATAGTTACTCATACCCCGATGTCACTAGGCACACTTCTTTTTGGTAATCCATCCTTGTCTTACGATACAAATATAGAAATCCTCACAGCTGTACATAAATATATCGGAACTAGTAAACGCTTTAAATAGACATCAAGTGTACCTATTGCTGCGTGGTTAAATTATCGAACTATTGGCCAACATAGTGTTATTTCTTTGAATCTGTATTTACTGGTGTGTGTGTGTGTTATATTATATATTATTATTATGTGCAAGAGGAATTAATATAGGTCTTGCCTGTTTTCCGATTGTGAAATAAAAATATGTTTAAACCAATGTTCACGTGGAAGACAGCGGAGATGCACGCAGCCACAACATAGCTGTATGTCACGTGAATTGTTTTCTCATTCCCGACTTAGATATACCATTGTACATGAACCAATACCTTTAATATCGGTTCCCACGACAGTATTTTGACGGGGTCACCCATTAGAGGGCAGTCTTACAAGTTGTACTGGTTAGACCCGTATCGTTCGCGCAATCCAATTACTTAAGGACAGACGAAGTGGCCATCTGCTGAATACATCACTCACCTTGCAACACTTACCTGCCCACCACGCGGGAACTTCTTGACGGCGAGGGATGCATATTGCCAGCTCTCATCCGTGGCAACGTACGTTTGAAGGAGTTTCTTCTTGTTGGATTTCGCTTCAAGAGAAGACACGTATAACGTGGTGGACCCATCTGTGGCGTACATGAAGCGGACACAAATCAGTTCTTGGTGCATCAGTTGAGGTGTTGTAATACTATGAAAAGAAAAAGAAAAGCTCACTAAAGTGACGCAAAATGCAACCGCCAATTAAAGGTAAAAAAGAGATATTTTGGAAGAGGTAATAAGTGAAGCCAACACACACCAAAGTAAAACTAACGGCAGATATGTGTGTTGGAGTTGTTGGCAAATGTATTCTTGGTTGATGGACCGGAGCATTTTACAGGTCATGATTATCATTGTGCATTATCGCGCTACTAGAGCTTACACATTCTCTTGAATGTTAGTGGTCTTCTTGAAATTCCGTGTTTGCCAGGTTAAGGTGGGGGTGCTCAGGTGACATAGGAAGGGGCGGGACTGGGTTGAAGGAGGTCTGAGCGCGGTATGTCTTACTTAATATCGTCAAAATACCCCACCAGCACCCGCCAGGAACAGGAACAGTTTGCAGAACTGGGTTTAAATTGTAACCGCCAAGCCCCTTCCCGTTCTGACTTACAGGTTTAGTGGCGCCATCTAGCAAATAGCAAAATCGTATGGTAGGATAGATAGAATGACGCTCGCTAGGGGGAGCTGGGGGACCAGTACAGGAAGTAGGACGCTAACTCGGTAAGAGGCGTGGGTGAGATAGGGTTTTGTAGAGTTCCGCACAGAGTAGAAGTATTAGATAGAGAAGAACAGACGATTAAAGGTTTGCATCGTATCTTTATTAACAATTAGTTCAATTTTTAAGCGTAGAGATAAAGTTACCTTGATTATCGCTCATTGGCTGAGAGTGTTTAGGGGACGCGTAAGCCTGAGCCAGTATAAATAGGGGTGCGTCTAGGGGCTCGCGACAAAAGCTGCTACAGACTCCAGGGATCACGCTTGCTATGTGCTTGCCGCGGCAGCCGCGGCGCTAGTGGGTGCGATCCCTGAGCTGTGTTTCTGGGTGCCTATTCTCAGTGTGACTGTGGGGTGCTCTCTATTAGTGACTGTGAGAGAAGCTGCTACATATTGCATGGATCATACTTACCATCAGCTTGCCGCAGTGCACCCGGCTTGAGTGGGTGTAATTGATGAGTCCGGTTTCTCGGCCCTATTAGTTACTGTAGGATAGCTTTTTTTGGCAGAATAAGACGACTTGGGGATATTTGCTATGTGTATGCCGCAGTAGCCACTGCCATAACATATCATCAGGTTTAGATAACAGGAGTGGTTTTTTCCTTTCGATATTCAGACATTCAGTGGAGAGAGGTTTCAGAGGCAGGATACCATAGGAATAGTTTGCAGTTTGGTCTGAATCAACAGTGTGTTGTTTTCTGTTTATACCGTGTATTGTCACAAGCGATTTAATTGTGGGCTTTGTAAATAAATACTGGGACGGTATATCTGCATTTTCTTTATCTCGTGTGTTTTCTGGTTACAATATCGAAACTGTCAGCATGCGAAAAACCAATAACCGATTAATGACAATGCTGAAGACTTGAGGCCGAACCCAATGCCATAGTATCTGCGCAGTAACCACACCACACCCCTCGCTACGTTACACTATTATATATATATATATTTTTTTCTTCACTTGTTTATTTCCCAAAATAGCAGGGATAAAGTGTCATGTCCTTACATCTGATCATCAAACACAAGAAGAATAAAATACAAGAAAGATACAGTACAAGAAGATCCAATAGAAGAAACATACAGTACAAAAAGCAACAGCTGGTAGTTTTGAAAACATTCAAAATGTCAATGGTATATAAACAGAGGTAGTTCAGAAAGCTGAAATTATACAATTCCATTTGTTTACAAATAAGATTTTACTAAGCTGTTTATTATGGTATACTATATGGTTTCCGATATGATAGTAATATCTCATCAATCTAGGGATATCACGTATACAAGGAGAAACCTCTCTACACTTCCAGTAGTATAAGATGGTTTACTAAACGGTCGTTTTCTGAGTTTTTTATGCCAAGCACAACAGCCAGAGTGAAAATCTTGAGTTGATCTCTATACTAGAATTACCTGCGACCCAATTAACAAAAGAATTCCAAAATTGACAACAATTCCAACAATAGGACAATGGTAAAACAAATGCTCGATTGACTCAGACGCGGCTTTACAAAAGGTACAGGTGTCCTCATTTTTTATTTTACATCGTTTAAAAAACCCGTTGGTTGTTATAAATTGAAAAATAACGTCATATTGGATACTTCTCAAACGTTCGTCGAATGTTGTCGTTTTTGCAAGCAAATAAATCTCTTTTTCCATTCGTGTTACGAGAAATGGATGTTTAAGTTTATGCTTTTCCGATGATGGCAGTTTCTTAACTGAAAACTCATATAGTGCGTTATATACATTGTCATTGCTCGACAAGAAACATAGCCCTGGTGCTACCGCGCTTACAAGTTTGGTACCAAGTCGCTCACTTTCACATTTACATGCTCTCGGAATTGAGTGAATAAGAGTAAAAAAGTCTAAAAAAAGTATTACTTATTTCAAAAATGTTACAAAAGTCTTGCCAACCTAGCGGCGCCCCCTTGGTATCAATAACATCATTATAATAAACAACACCTTTAGATGTTAATTCATTTTTTCTGGACGAAAGATTTTTGTCAGTCAAGAAATATGTATTCCACAGAGGATAACTTCTAACATCTTCCATTTTTGCATGTAGAACATATGACCGCCATGCGTCAAACACATCGCGCCAAAAGGGTTACTGATAGACTTCGACAAGTACTGCAAGTAAGACGGGTCAAGTTCCCAGCATAACTTGATATTTCTACATATAGTACCAGCAAAAAGGTCCTGCCGTGCACCAGTTGAGGTGATAAGCCGCTTGATTCAGGTTATCTTTAGCGACTGGCAGAGAGTAGGAATGTGAGATTGAGCCCACCGTCGGATTCTGACCAAACCAATTGATTTAAAGCCATTTTTACCGTACTAGAATTCCAAATAAAGTCTCTATCATACCATTTAATTTGTCTTTAACACCTTTTCTCGGGGACGGTAAGACCGACATGACGTCAATTAACTTAAATCTGTTTTTGTTTCGGAATGGCTGTGGTGCCGGACGTGTGCTGAAAAGCGGAGAGGTAGCTAAATACACTATTTAAGCAAGCACAATTGGACCACAAATCGATAACTGGTTGCACTATAAAGCACCAGCAGTATCGGGAAAGGGCTGAAAAAAACAAACGTTAATCAGAAAGCCCCACCGTCACTTTGCTCGCTGAGCGATAATACCAGGCCGGCGCCAAACAAGGATACCATACACAGGATTATAAAGAAATCGGCATCAGACATGGATGGTGACGGTGACACTTCATGCAGTGAAAGTAACGAACTTACCGAGAGAGTCACTATCGCAGAGGAACTGACAGGTGAGAACACTAGCAATATCGCCTCACTTAAGCACGAAAACCAGGACCCGAAGAACGAAATTGCTCTGCTTAAGTCTATTGTAATTCACCAGAGCGAAGAAATCAAACAGCTTAACGGCGGCGTGCTAGATCTCACAAGCTGATCAATGGCGAACAATGTTCTTGCTTATGGGTTGAAGGAGGCCAGCGACGAAAACTGTGCCGAGCTCGTTAAGAGATTTTTAGTGTACCATGGCTACGCCAACGACCCTCTCGTCGAACGAGCCCACGGACCGAGACGTATTGTTGCCCGTCTTTCATCACAAAAAACAGTCATGGAGATTCTCGCCCTAGCCCGAAGCCTACCCAGAGGAAAGTATAAGGAGGAAATAACCCTTCAATATCCACCAGATCTACTTGAATGTCGTAGAAATCATGGGGAGAGAATAGCTGCACTAAAGAAGGCGGCAGGGCCAGACGGCGTAAAATTTAGTGGCGAGCTCCAAAAAGACACCCTTCCCAGACCAACGGCGAGAAACCTGCTACAAATGACCCCAGCTGACAGAGAGTCAATCACAGAGACGCCAACCCGCCTACGTCAGGGCCAACCTGTCTCACACAGGGGGACCTCAATGTCGGCCTTGATATCGGTCACGATATCAGTGAGCAGTGTGGATGACGTTTGACGTGCGTACAAGCAACCGCTTTTCGATCCTGCCAAGTCCGCCGCATAGCATATCATTGCCGTGTTCCGGCTCTCCGGGGGCTCATCGAACTCGATCCTGGAAGGATGGCAGGATGATGGTGTTCACGGCGCCTGTCGCCACCTGCGCTATTTGCTGGGCAGGAGGCAAGTAGAGAATACTGCCATCTTCGTTTCTGTCACGTCTTACTCACCACAACTTGGTCTCTGAGGTTTCAACGCCCTCGTAGAAGCTCCAAATGACGCTCTTAAAGACATGGTAACACCGCATCATATCACCCTCAATAGACTAAGGAATTGCCTTACACCAGATCGTGTAACATTATCTACTCATCTTTCTGTACTAAGTTATATGAATATATCACAATAGTGAGGTGAAATGATGGCATATTTATTCCTTGTCGCGGTATCGAAAAACCTAAATAATAAGTGACCACATGATGTGTCACACAAATGGGTTTAAGCATGATTATATAGAACATTGCCGACTTGCAATCCTTGTTCCTGTGCAATTCATAATTAACTCTTCTATTGTTTTACTCAACACCGCTCACCCGCATTGTTACTATTTGCCCTTACCGAGGCACGGGCACCAATTTATATTTATATCTAGACTGAAACCCACTTAACGTGAATAGTGAGCCAATTTTGATAGACAAGCCGACTCCATATGAGCTGTTTGTTGGCTGATTGATGGTGTACTTTCCAATGTTTAGTCAACAGACGAGTGTGATCCTTGCCCAGTTCAATTGTACCTTGCGAGGCGTTCCTTCTTTGTCTTTAAATTGTCTGTCTAAAGCAAAGTTAGAGGATATGTACGAGGTATGTAGAGAGATTATCTCTGCCCTGTTTCTAAATTCTGGTCCTGCCAATAGAAAATAGTACCAACATGACCACCAGGCCCAGTCGCTATCATGATAGTATCCTAGTCATGCAACGTTGTAGTTTTGAGTTTTGTTTTGTTGTATGTGTTTCGTTACATTACGTTTATCTGCTCAAACCTGACCAGTTCCTTAGCCTAGTCGCACGTTTGGCTCCAGGCGATTTCGAGCATTTCTTTTTTTTTGTCATCATGAGTTTTATGTGGTACAGCACACTTATTTTCAATTCTCACTGCATAAGTGATAGCGAACTTTGAGGTTGTATATCTAAACCAGAGGATTAGAAAATACAAATTCGGCTATGCGCGTTCTGGAATGAGACTTTTGGTATATCTGTAGGCGAGGATGACCCTTATTTTAAGTGGTGATGTAGAAAGTAACCCCGGACCATGTATACCAGAGCGGGATTTAATTTCCGTGTCGACCCCAGTCTCAGTATGTCATGCTAATGTTAATGGGTTACATGAAGACGAATTGATACATATCGAGTCCAACTTCTGTGGCACATTTGGTATAATAAACGTATCCGAAACTCACTTACACAAGGAAAGTGTGTTAAATCTTAACTTAACTGGTTATCAACGCAGCGTCTATCGCAGAGATAGGGGAGTAAACAGTTGGGGCGGTGTTGCTATCTGGGTTGCAGACCATCTGTACGAGACTCGCCGGACGGACTGGGAAGCTGAGGGCGTAGAAAGTATATGGCTAGAAATCAGAGCTGATAACAAGTTTTTGCTATGCTGTGCGTATCGGCCACCAAGTTCCGACATATCGTTCTGGGAAAATTTGCAGATAAGCATAGATAATGCAAAAAGTACAAGCGTTGGTAACATAATAATAACAGATGACTTTAATGCAGACGAAAACACTAACCCGAACCACCACGCTCATATGCAGGTGTTTGCCAACAATAACCATCTCACCATACATGTACACGAGCCGACTCGAATAACTCAGACTAGTGAGTCTATTTTGGACCAGTTTATCAGTAGTACCCCGCGCCTGATTCGAAATGTACATGTGACTACTCCAGTACCTACCAGTGACCACTGTGTAATCACGTGTGACTTGGACTTTAGTAGAGTCAAGAGAAAGGCGTACAAACGTAGAGTCTGGTATTATGACAAAGCAGATTATAAGTATTTTCGAAATCGCTTATTTAAATATAACTGGGACCCATGTTTTTCTTCCTCAAATGCAGATGATGCATGTAATTTATGGTCTAATGAATTCCTGGCAATTTGCAGTGAATGTATACCTAACAAGATTGTCACTATACGTCCCAACGACAAAGCCTTCTATGGTAAGAATTTAAGAAACATAAAGAGAAGGCTGGATAGGTGTCATAAAAAAGCTAAAAATTCCTACATTTCAGACGACTGGTCTGTATATCGTAATCTTCGCAATAAATATATTTCTGTACCTAATGCAAAACAAACATATGAGAAAACTTTAGAAAGTTCGTTGCATCAATCCAATTCCCATTTCTGCCAAGAAGTGGTGGTCAATTTCAAAGGCATATAGGTTTGCGAGAAGCACATTCGTACCCGGCACTCGCTCACGGCGATATAAGTGAATCCTCGAGTTGCTGCCAAAGCCCAACTTTTTAATAATTTCTTTGTCGCTCAGTCAACGTCTCAAAGGACATGCCAGATGCAGATCTTCATGGTAATTATCCAGGTCTCACTGATATTACTGTAGCAGAAAGCGATGTTGACGACTTATTGAAAGGTATTGATACAAACAAAGCGTGTGGTTTTGATGGCATCAGTCCCCAGATGCTGAAGGAAGCTGGCTCAAGCATAAGCAAGCCACTTGCCAGGCTGTTTAATCTGTCATTAGCATCTTGTTCAGTGCCCAAAATGTGGAAGAGGGGCAACGTGATCCATATTCATAAAAAAGGTAGCCGTAATCACGTGGAAAACTATAGGCCTGTCTCTCTTCTTAGTTGTGTTGGGAAATTGTTTGAGACAGTAATATTCAAGTATATGTTTAACTACCTCCGGGATCACAGTATCTTATCGCAATTCCAGTCTGGTTTCCTGGAGACAGTACGATAAATCAACGTGTTAACATCTACCATTTACTGTGTGAGGCACTTGATAAGAAGAAAGATGTTCGTATAGTTTTCTGTGACATTTCAAAAGCATTCGACCGTGTATGGCACGATGGGTTAATTACTAAATTGAAAAATATTGGTATAAAAGACAAGCTCTTATCTTGGTTTAAGGATTACCTGTCTGACAGATACCAGAGAGTAACTATCGACGGAGCCATGTCAGATTGGGGTCACGTCAATGCTGGGGTACCTCAAGGTTCGGTTCTTGGAACCCTCCTGTTTTTATTCTACATCAACGACATAACGGACGGTATTGAATCCAACATTAAATTGTTCGCGGATGACACAACTTTATTTGTCATCGTAGATAAAATGGAAGATACAACACCCATGTTAACGCGATCTTAAGAAAATGGAGAACTGGGCTTCCAAATGGTTCGTCAAATTTAATGCGTCTAAGACCAAATCTATGGAAATATCAAACAAAGATTGTCCAAAGATGCCTGAACTTACTATGGGCAATGGTAAAATTGAATCCGTTAAGGAATGTAAATATCTCGGACTTACCTTGAATTCAAGATTATCCTGGTCGTCTCACATTACTGAAATGTATCTCAAGGCAAGCAGACGTGTTGATTTACTAGCTCGTTTGAGTCATCACCTGTCTCGAAAGACTCTAGACATTATGTATAAAGCATTTATTAGACCAACCTCAGAATACGTGAGTGTTATATGGGACGGATGTACTCTATATGAAAGCGACAAACTTGAGTCGGTACAGTTAAATGCTGGTCATTTGGGAAGCGGCGCTATTAAGTATAGGAGCCATATCAAGATCTATAACGAGTTGGGGTGGGAGTCGCTTGCCAAAAGGAGGGAACGAGTCAAACTTATGTTATTTCTATCTGTGTAACCTACTACCACCATCTGTTATCATCAGAACTGTGTACAACTACGGAATGCCCATGCGCTCAATATGACATCGATTCAAACAAGGTTAAATGTAATGCATAAATCTTTTCTACCTAGTACAGTAAGACTTTGGAATGAGCTACCTGCCGATACCAGACAATTAAGCGACATATATGCCTTCAAACGCGCTATAACGCCCCACAATCAGACAAGGCTGACCAAACTCTTTATATAATTGGTTCGCGCTCTATTAATATAATACATGCTCGCCTAAGGATGTGACTTGCAGCTTGTTAAAATCGCATCTATATGATATGCATATAATTGACAGCCACTTGTGTTCATGTGGAGAAGCTCTGGAAGATGCAGTTCAATATTTTCTCTCTTGTAAGCATTACAGTAACATTTGGGATACCCTCATGCGGCAAATAAGATTATCTGCTCCAGTGTCTATGGCGACTATTTTAAACGGTAATCCTGACTTTCCGTTTGATGTAAACGCTGACATTTTTGTCGCTGTCCATGAGTTATAGCCAAGAGTAAATGTTTTGATATCTAATCATATTATATAAAATTAATAACATGGCTGTATATCTGATTGACCCCGTGTGAAATCATTTAGTTAATTTACTTTTTGTTCACACATACTGATACCCTGGTTTAGATAACCTAATTTATCGTTCTACAATTGATATCACACGAGTTTTGTCATTTCTATATTCTTAACAGTTGTGTGACTACGTACCTCAGCAAGAGGGCTTTGCCTGATTCCCAATTGCTTAATAAAAATATATTTAAGCCAATTAACTTAGGTATCACCATAGTTTTTACAACAGTAATTTTTCCACGTAACGACAGGTTTCGTTTTCTATATTTAATATATTCTGTACTTCTTGTAATTTGTGCCCATAATTGATGGATTCGATCTGTTCCATTTTCAATTTATGAAAATGTTTGGTTGGTTTCACCAACGTATTGTTCTCTTTTTGGCGGGGCCATCACAGTAGTGCCGCCAATAACAAAGGATGGTTGATTTGGAAGTGAGTATGGGGTCGATATGGGGGGGGGGGGGTCGTGTTTCCAGATCACGAAGACTATTTTTGTAGATCCCAGGTCACGATAAATTAAAAGCAATAATTGTCCTCATTCTCAGTTTACGGTGAAATGAAAAGCCCAATCCCGAGAAACGCAAATAACCCCCCCCCCCCGGCCATATGGACCACGCCCCCTTGATCCGCCCCTCGGGGTATAGGATAATATACATAAGCCTATAGTTTGAACGAATACAGCCGAGGAGAGGGGACGAAGGGCAAAACAAAAGGGGGCGGTGGTCAAGCTCATAAATGTTTCTTTTCAGATGTAGAAGTACAAGTGTCATACAATGGGTAGAGTTACATTTCTCTCAAAAAGGGGATGGGCACATGATCATACTAAAAGGCTCAAAGAGATACTTGGAGGTGTACACTTTTCATGTATGTGTGACGGTAAAGTTGAGCGTGTATGGGTAAATTAAGGTTTGTGCTAAAGTACACTTTGCTTTTCTGAACTATCACCTTCAAAAACCTCTTGTTGTACGCTGAAATTCGTCTCGACAGACCACACACAAGTTTCGGTCTTCCATTGTCAACAATGGTTCTAGTGCACGGGTTCTGCAACTCGGGCGTCCGATGAATTTATTCGTCATGTGCGAACTGCGTACTGACCCAAAGGTGACCCCGAAGAACTAGGCCGGAAGTACGAATGATCAACACGAATGGAGGTGGACGGTGTGGCCATCGGTGGAAGGGCCTTGAAGAAGGAATTTCCGCAAATACGCAATAAAGGGACCACCAATGAGGCAGATTACTTAGCAGCGTCACCACTTAATACCCAAGGATGAACGGTGACGTAATTTAGTTAAGCCCCGTTGAAAACTATTCGAACAGCGTCGGTCTAAAGACTGTGTTTTTTTGCGCACCAGCAAGTGAAGGGCTTCTCTCATGGGTGAGAACGACGAAGGAGTCGAGGCCATTCATGGGTAATACCGGCCCTCCTATTCCCTCACAAAAAAATCACACTCGCACCGAGGCAGCCATTGTTTTGCTATCTATTATATATATATATATATATATATATATATATATATACCCTCTGTCACAGTACACTTATGTTGGCCTCCTGGAGGGGATACTGTGATCGGCACCCTCAGCACCTTACTAAATCATGGCCCGATACATACTGACGTCGGCCCAATGCAATTGCTTGATACTCTGCAAGCGCGCACCGCCTGTTGGCTATAGTGCTGACTCACAGAGCCCGCAATAAAGCTTAACGTGTACATCGGGGGGTGATGTCATAAAACGTTAATGTTAAATTAAACGCCCCACGCCATTCCACACGTTCCATGGTTGGAATGTGTGAACAATTGGGTCAGTTGGGAAGCCGTTTATTTACTTACGACAGCACTTACCGAGTTCCCAGGTCCCATTGCGCATATGATCTTATGAACCAATCTCCGTGCGCTGCCTTGGTGGGCAGTTTGGACGGTTCACCTTGAATCCTTGTCCAATCGGCGGGGCCAAGCTCCATATCGCAGAGATTCGTTTCAAAGGAGCAGGAATACGGCAGAGTGACTGACACGTCAAACAAATATAAGTTGTTAAAAACTAACTTCCGTTGTTCATTATTAGGTCGTATTATTTTAATGCGTCTTATGGCGCTGAGCACAAGGTATTTTCACTTTGCATTACAAGTATGCTTACAATGTCACCAAACAGATTTCAAAACGTGCTTTCTTCATTTAACGCAAAGCGTATCTGCCTGACTTGGTTTAGTACCCGCTCGTATCGTCTCATGCCGTCTTAACCTAACACGCAACATATCAGCATAAAACACATGTTGAAGATTAGTTGTCTATAGTTCGTTTAGTACCAGTTCGTATCTTGTTGTGCATACCTTCTTTGCAGTCAGCCACGAGGATGACGCCAAATGCTGCCAGGATGGTGCCGCAGATACCCGCTCCCCTGGTAATGTACAAGCACAACAAAGAAGTAGTCAGCGCAATCATGGTAGTATCAGCATATAATGTGTTACAATTCACTAGTATATGATAATTGCAGGTTAAATTAATATATATATATGTTAGAGTATATAGTATCAATACAAGATACTTTTTCCGGTGTTACATAACGTCTGCTTCCACAGAAGTGTTATTGATTTGTACGTGGATCTAACTTACTACTCTGACATACATACTATGGACTAATATAAAAATTGTAAACTGCGTTCCATACCTGCTGTATTATCGTTAAAATTCATACTCTGTATATATCAACATGTATATGAACTGCAACCTGTAAATCCCAGAACTCGATATCGATATGAGGTAAATACGCACAAACATATTTGGCAAAGACAACCTCGTTTTGCAGTCCCTCACCAAGGGTTAATGATAGCTGTTACCAGGATTCTCAATATGAAGTTAATGTAATTTGCAATACTCCCTCATATTTATAGTGACATCAGTCTTTGCTTAAATTTGTAGGTGCTTTCCACCATCACAAAAGGCTGATCATGCTTGTTATGACGAAAAGGGTCATATGGCGGTCGGTTCTCTTTGTGTGTATCTGTGTGTATCTGTCTGTGCGCACGATAACTCTCGACAATTTACAGGTATCGTTGCCGACCTTCGACAACAGATGCCAGAAGTCAAATGTCAAGTTCGTTAACGTACAAAATCGCTCAAAGTTTGACGTCACGGTGACGTAATACGTTCAAAACACATTTTCCGGTCTAACTCGCTTAATATAATAGCTAGACACGCAAAATTAGTGCCATCATACCCAGCTCCTGAATATCCTTCTCGTTACTGCAAATTTTATGTTAGGTCAATAGTTTTAGAGCTACGTCCTGTGAAAAAAGACAAAATTGACGTCACAAAATTCAAATGCAGGTACCGTATTCCGATCATTACCAAAATTTGCAGAGACTTTAAAGGTACCACTGAGGTACCGTATGTCAAAAATCAGGCCGATCCCATCAATACTGTCAGTTTCCATGGCGAGGAAAGTCCCCATTATGAAAAATACAGTTTTAAATTTTTTCCAATTTAGTGCAGTTGCAATCCACGGAGCTAAACTAGGTACTTGGTACAGGGTACACTTGGTACAGACCACCTAGGAGTCGGTCTCAGATAGTATGTGCAAGATGAATGCAATCGCACGGTCGCATGGAACCCTATAAGCCACGCAACTCATCTTTAACACAAAGATTACGTAAGGTATTGTATAGGTCGAGTGCTCGGTTGTAGCTCGAAAACAAAAAGACATCTGATCACTAAACTTGCCCTGGTGGATAGAGGTGACGTAGCTTATGCCAAATCGAATCTCGGTGCCAGAGCGCCTGGAAGTTCGGAGTTCGAACTAATGCTTAACGTTGTGTCAAATAAACAACAGATGGACACTAATGCTTAACGTTGTGTCTAATAAACAACAGGTGGACACTAATGCTTAACATTGTGCCAAATATACAACTGAAACATGTTGACTAGGTACTATATAACGTAAAAAGAACGTATTGGACATTGTGTGCAACTAGGAGGAACTATCCTGTAACGATATAGAGCTATAACGATCTAGAGCTATAACGATATAGAGCTATAACGATATAGAGCTATTATTTCACATTCCATGCATGCTAAGGAACTTATGGCACAATGCGAACATTCACATACTGGACTTTTCCATGAAGAAATTAAATATTTAAACTCATCTTTAGTAGTAGCATCTTTGATCTTGTTGCTTAATGATTCCATAATATAGCACCATGGTTCCTAAAACTGTTCTGACCATATTTGACTGTATTAACTATGGGTTGTTCTAGCACTTGTTTGTTTCGACTACAATATGCGTGTACTTCCCTTTGAAACAACGTGTGTAAATAGAGCGGGCCCATTTTGTTAACTATCCTAAGGACCTCGGTCACAATTGTCCGTAACCGTTCTATATAAAGTAAGGGTCGGTGCCCATTTTGCCTTAAGACACTGTACGACGAGGCGAAATCACTGTGAATAAACCTGAAGGCTCGCCCTTTAATTGTTTCCATTTTCCTCATATCAGCTATACTGCTGTAATGTCAAACAATCGGACAATAATTAAAATGTGATGTAATGAAACAGTTAAATAACCTTTGCTGGGCATCTGTACTTAGTGTTGTCGACAAGCGACTTTATACATTTATCTGTCTGCCAGCCTTTTTACATATATCTGCAATATGATTACTGAAGTTAAGCTTAGAATCTATACTAATCCCAAGTAGCTTGACACAACTGACAGAACTTATGACATCATCCCCAACGTGGACATGTTGCGTTTGACTTGTGGGCTTCGTCCCAAATAATATATGCTGGAATTTAGATGGGTTGGCTTTCATGTAATTTTCCTGAAAACAGTCCATCAGTTTGGACGCTACGTCGTCAACCAAATTAATAAAAACGGGCAGTTATGTCATATTCCCCCATAAGAGAGATTTTACTGTTTCCCTCATGTAACCATCGTTATCAACGTACTGTCATTAACGGGCGCGTTGTTGAAACTTGAAACTGGGTTGGAGGGGGGGGGGGGGGGCATTCTTGTTTCTCTTAACCACTTTCAATGACCAAATATTACCAGATGATTTTATATCTATCTGGCGGTCACATATGTCAGACGGGCACATCTATCCGACGGTCACATCCATCCGAGGGTCACATTCATGAGGCGGTCACATACATCAGACGAGCCCATCAGTGTGTTTATCCAGGGTAATTGCAAGGATGGTGTAATCAGGGGGGGCGGGGGGGGGGGGCGGCTGCGGGGGGTCGTGTTTCCAGATCACGAAGAATAAATTTCTTTATTCTTCCCATGTCACGATGAGTTAAAAGCAGAAATCTCCGCATGCAATGGAAGGCCGGATACACGATACTAAATTGACGATTTCCTGATTCACGGTTAGTTAATATTAAAATTCCCAGTTCACGATTAATGAAAATCGTTGATCACGGCGGTTGGCTAATATCCCATTCTCTGTTCACGAAGAATTATTTTCTTCATTACCAGTTCAGGGTGAAGTGAAAAGCCCAATCCCGAGGAACGCAAAATCCCCTTGCCCCCCCCCCACTACATTTGGGCCTAAACATATTAAATAAAACAAACGAGTCGTTATCCGGGTATTGCGATGGAATTATATGTTGATATGCGGAAAGCCACACTTTTTGTTCGCATCAATCTTCATTATAACACAATATACGGACTAGACCGAACGCCAGTCCTATATTATGGGCCGCGAAGTGAAACCCAATCGGGAGGCAAGCGATGGCTTTGTCCAAACAAACTATGCTGGCTAATCGTTGTATAAAGGTCATAGGGTCGGGGAGGAGGCGCACAATAAGGCTATGAGTCAGTGATGTGTTCCTCTGAGTCTTAGTTCAAACAATCTCTATCCAGGATGGGGGGCCTCCCTGGTGTAGTGGTTAGCGCACTAGACCGCAGATCAATAGGTCCTGGGTTCGAATCCGGGCTCGGGCACCTAATCTGGGGCATGTTTCATTCCTTCATCCTTCATCGTCTCGGGAGGTTCCTTGGCCCAATTTAGCCTGTATGTGCACAAAAGTGGCCTAAAACACCAACATTCCATTCCATTCCTATCCAGGATGTTGGCGTTTATATATAACGAACTTAAAAGGAAATGCCGGGCCCATATCATTTACATTTCCAGTTAAACTATAGGGAATTAACTAAACATTACACAGAATATATATTTTTAATCATACATTAGTGAAGTTTCAAGCACTTTTGCACGACCACCCAACTTGTCATGGGCACCCGCCGCGGTGCGCTGATGATGACGTCACCGGCGATGAAGCGACCAGTACGTTTAGACGACTACTACCACCGGAATCTATAATAATTTCTGGCGAGTCGGACGAAGAAGTTGAAGTAAAAACCGAACTACCAACTGCTGATTTAATCGGGGACCAGTTTGAACCTATAGCGGTTGACGATGGTGGATCAGGCATTGTTTATACAAGTCGTTGACGACGCATCGCGTCATTAGTGAAGCCGTGTTGCGTTAGAAGGGAGGGTTGGGGCGGTTGGGGGCCGGGTAGGGTGGAGTCATCAGTTCATAATCATTGTTGGCAGGGTGCCCAATTTTGACTCGTAGAGTGGCAGGCCATGGTTCAGGAAGCGGCCGCTGGAGGGGGGCACTACATTACTACAGTGGTGGGGGTGTGCCGCCCATGCCGTAGAGAGGATTTGGAGAGTGAGAGTAAAGTGGCCGATTTTGCGGTCACTGAGAGATAATTTTTTCTAAAATACTTACTGACAACATTGTGGTTAAAAAAGGCATATGAAATAGACACTGACATTCATGACAAAGTGACTGGAGGATACTTATTTGAACACTTTCGATATCAATTAGACCATATAGTCAAGAACTACAAGTTTGAAAAGAAAATCAGTCTCAGATGGGCATATCGAGAGACATTGCAGATTCCTGCTTGGGGGATTGAGAGAAAAAAGACGAAAAAATGGGTCATTTGGGCGGCACATATGTATATACCTAACTATATGTAGTGCCCCCCCCCCCAGGAGTGGCAGTGTGTAACGTGATACAGCTGCTGTCTTAGAAACTATGTAGTGCCCCAGCATCAAAACACTTCACCCGAGGGTATCATTCCGCGAGTCGCATGTTCATTGATCGAAGATTAGAGGCGGCATATAAAAGTATTGACGTTTTCATTCTATGGAAAAAGGAAATCCTCAATATGTAAAATTACCCGGTTGTTCATACATCAAGGGTGGGTCCATACCTGATCATGGTGATGATGGATCCGCCGTTTGTTCCACTGTCAATGATTGTACGGAGACTAATATCCTGGCGGACTGTTGACGGTTAAGTCCCAAAAAGTAGTGCTACTTGAACAAATCTAGGCTTAGACTATACAAAATGCGCTTTAAACTAAATGTCGTCCGAATAGCCACCAACCGTCCGTTGCACTAAGTGACGAAGTCTGTTCGCATCGGGAAAATAGCCCGTGTTTTATATTAACGATAATATAATCCCGTCGGTCACGACAACAATGTTACTGTCAATAGTGAAACAGAAAGAGCCTGGATCATAATGACGGATGCCGTCTATCACTCGGGAAAAAAAGGCTCTCTTTTTCTAACCCCAAGTAACGTTAATTAACTTACATCATTAGCTAGAGTAATGGTCTGGTGTATTTGATCAGAACATAAACCAACATGTTAGTATACGTTCCTGGCGGGATAACCACCTCATTCTGAGCGAACGACAAACGCATTAGGGAATGCAGTTCTAGTTTTAGTTGTACTTATCCGCCTCTTGAAAACGTTTAATGCAAAAGGCTATTCAAAGTTGAACATTCGCCGCGGCTATTCATTCGGCGCGGCTATTCATGCTGAGCCAAAACGAAACGGACACCTAACGGGTCGCGAACAGACAACAGGACACGGACAGCCAACAGGACACGGACAATCTGCAGGACACGGACAACCTACAGGACACGGACAGACGACGGGATACGGACAGCCAACAGGACACGGACAGTCAACAGGACACGGACAGTGTACATGGCACAGACAGCCAACAGGACACGGACAACCTACAGGGCACGGACAGCCAACAGGACACGGACAGCCACAAGGACAATGACAACCAACAGGACAGGGACAGCAAACAGGACACGGGCAGTCAACAGGGACACAGACAACCAATAGGACACGCACTGCCAACAGGACACTAACAACCAACCGGACACGGGCAACCAACAGGACGCGGACAGCCAGCAGCACACGGACAGTCAACAGGACACGTTCGGCCAACATGTTACGCACAGCCGGCCGGACACTGACAACCAACAGGACACTGGCAGACAACAGGACACGGACAGCCAACAGGAAAGAGACAACCAATAGGACACGGACTACCATCAGGACACGGACAGCCAACAGGACAAGGACATCCAATAGGACTCGGACAGCCAACAAGACGGAGATAATCAACAAGCCACGAACAGCCAACGGGACAGAGACAACTAATAGGACACGGACAGCCAACAGGACACGGGCAGCCAACAGGACACGGACTGCCAACAGGACAGAGCCAATCAACAGGATACGGACTGACAACAGAACACCGACAGCCAACTGAACACGGAAAACTAGTAGGACACGGACTGCCAACAGGACACGAACAGCCAACAGGGCAGAGACAACCAATAGGACACGGACAGCCAACAGGACACGGAGAGCCAACAGGACACGGACAGGCAAAAGGACACGGACAGCTAACAGGACACAGACAACCAACAGGACACCGACAGCCAAGAAGACACAGACAACCAAGAGGACACTGACAGCCAACAGGAGGCTGCCAGCCAACAGGACACGGACAGCCAACAGGACAGAGACAACCAACAAGACACGAAAAACCTACAGGACACGGACAGCCAACTGGACACTGACTGCCAACAGACACGGACCACCAACAGGGCAATGACAACCAACATGACACGGATAGACAACTGAACACTGACTGCCAATAGGACACTGACAGCCGCCTGGACACTGACAGCCAACAGGACACTGACTACCAACAGGACACTGACAGCCGACTGGACACTGACAGCCAACTGGACACTGACTGCCAACAGGACACTGACAGCCGACTGGACACTGACAGCCAACAGGACACGAAGAACCTACAGGACACGGACCACCTACACGTCATTGAAAGCCAACAGGACACGGTCAACCAATAGGACACCGACAGCTAACAGGATAGAGACAACCAACAGGGCACGGACTGACAACAGGACACCGACAACCAACTGGACAGAGACAACCAACAGGACACGAACAGCCAACAGGACACGGGCAGCCAACAGGACACGAACCACCAACAGGACACGGACAACCAACAGGACACGGACAGCCAACAGGACACGGACTGCCAAAAGGACACTGACAACCTACAGGACACGGACAACCAACAGGAGGCATAAAGTCAACATGACACTGACATCCAACAGGACGCGAAGAACCTGCAGGACACGGACAGCCAACTGGACACTGACTGTCAACAAACACGGACCACCAACAGGAAGGGGACAGCCAACAAGACACGGACAGCCAACAAACACGGACAGCCAACAAACACGGACAGCCAACAACACACTCACAACCAACAGGACACTGACAGCCAAACGGAAACGGACCACCAACAGGACACGGACAGCCAAGAGGACACGGACAGCCAAGAGGACACGGACAGCCAACATGACACAGACAACCAACAGTACACCGACGGCCAAGGAGACACGGACAGCCAAGAGGGCACTGACAGCCAAAAGGACACTGACAACCAACAGGACACGGACAGCCAACAAGACACGGACAGCCAACAGGACACTGACAGCCAACAGGAAACTGACAGCCAACAGGACACGGACCACCAACAGGACACGGACGACCAACAGGACGCGGACAGCCAACAGGACACTGGCTGCCAACAGGACACCGACAGCCAACATGACACTGACAGCCAACAGGACACGAAGAACCTACAGGACACGGACAACCAACAAACACGGACAGCCAACAGGACACTGACTGCCAACAGGACACAGACAACCAAATGTACACCGACGGCCAAGGAGACGTGGACAACGAAGAGGACACGGACAGCCAACAGGACACGGACTGCCAAACGACAGGGACTACCTGCAGGACACGGACAACTAACAGGACGCGGTCAGCCAACATGACACTGACAGCAAACAGGACACGAAGAACCTACAGGACACGGACAGCCAACTGGACACTGACTGTCAACGGACACGGACCACCAACAGGACAAGGACACCCAACAAGACACGGACAGCCAACAAACACGGACAGCCAGCAACACACTCACAACCAACAGGACACTGACAGCCAACAGGACACGGGCCACCAACAGGACACGGACAGCCAACAGGACACGGACAGACAAGAGGACACTGACTGCCAACAGAACACCGACAACCAACATGACACTGACAGCCAACAGGAGACTGACATCCAACAGACACGGACCACCAACAGGACCAGGACAGTTAACAGGACAGGGACAGCCAACAGGACACGGACAGCCGACTGGACACTGACAGCCAACTGGACACTGACTGCCAACAGGACACTGACAGCCGACTGGACACTGACAGCCAACAGGACACGAAGAACCTACAGGACACGGACAGCCAGCAGGACACTGACAGCCAACAGGAGACTGACATCCAACAGACACGGACCACCAACAGGACCAGGAGAGTCAACAGGACACGGACAGCCAACAGGACAGGGACTGCCAAAAGGACACGGACAACCTACAAGACACGGACAACCAACAGGACGCGGACAGCCAACATAAAACTGACAGCCAACAGGACACGAAGAACCTACAGGACACGGACCACCAACAGGACACGGACAACCAACAGGACACGGACAGCCAAAAGGACACGGACATCCTGCAGGAGACGGACAGCCAACATGAAACTGACAGCCAACAGGACACGAAGAACCTACAGGACACGGACAACTAAATGGACACTGACTGTCAACAGACACGGACCATCAACAAGACAAGGACAGCCGACAAGACACGGACAGCCAACAAACACGGACATCCAACAGAACACAGACAACCAACAGTACACCGACGGCCAAGGAGACACGGACAGCCAACAGGACACTGACAGCCAACAGGACACTGACAACCAACAGGGCACTGACAGCCAACAGGACACGGACAGCCAACAAGAAACGGACAGCCAACAGGACACGGACAACCTACAGGACACGGACAGCCAACATGACACTGACAGCCGACAGGGCAAGGACTGCCAAAAGGACACGGACAACCTACAGGACACGGACAACCAACAGGACACTTACAGCCAACAGGAGACTGACAGCCAACAAACACGGACCACCAACAGGACAAGGACAGCCAACAGGACACGGACAGCCAACAAACACGGAGAGCCAACAGGACACTGACAACCAATAGGACACTGACAGCCAACAGCACACGGACCAATAAAACAGGACACGGACAACCAGCAAACACGGACAGCCAACAGGGCACTGACTGCCAACAGGACACGAAAAACCTACAGGACACCGAGAACCAACAAACACGGACAGCCAACAGGACACGGACTGCCAAAAGGACACGGACAACCGACAGGACAGGGGCAACCAACAGGACGGGGACAGCCAAGATGACGCTGACAGCCAACAGGACACGAAGAACCTACAGGACACGGACAGACAACTGGGCATTGACTGTCAACAGACACGGACCACCAACAGGACAAGGACCGCCAACAAGACACGGACAGCCAACAAACACTGACAGCCAGCAACACACTCACAACCAACAGGACACTGACAGCCAACAGGACACGAGCCACCAACAGGACACGGACAACCAACAGAACACGGACTGCCAAAAAGACACCGACAACCTACCGGACACGGACAGCCAACAGGACGCGGACAGCCAACATGACACTCACAGCCAACAGGACTCGAAGAACCTACAGGACACGGACAGCCAACTGGACACTGACTGTCAACAGACACGGACCAACAACAGGAAGGGGACAGCCAACAAGACAAGGACAGCCAACAAACACGGACAGGCAACAACACACTCACAACCAACAAGACACTGACAGCCAACCGGACACGGACCACCAACAGGACACGGACAACCAACAGGACACGGACAGCCAAGAGGACACTGACAGCTAACAGGACACTGACAGCCAACATGAAACTGACAGGCAACAGGACACGAAGAACCTACAGGACACGGACCACCAACAGGACACGAAGAACCTACAGGACACGGCCCATCGACAGGACACGGACAACCAACAGGACACGGACAGCCAAGAGGAAACTGCCTGCCAACAGGACACCGACAGCCAACATGACACTGACAGCCAACTCGACACGAAGAACCTACAGGACACGGACAGCCAACTGGACACGGACAGTCAACAGGAAACAGACAACCAACAGTACACCGACGGCCAAGGAGTCACGGAGAGCCAAGAGGACACTGACAGCCAACAGGACACGGACTGCCAAAAAGACACCGACAACCTACAGGACACGGACAGCCAACTGGACACTGACTGTCAACAGACACGGACCAACAACAGGAAGGGGACAGCCAACAAGACAAGGACAGCCAACAAACACTGACAGCCAACAACACACTCACAACCAACAGCACACTGACAGCAAACCGGACACGGACCACCAACAGGACACGGACAACCAACAGGACACGGACAGCCAAGAGGACACTGACAGCAAAGAGGACACTGACAGCCAACCCGAAACTGACAGCCAACAGGACACGAAGAACCTACAGAACACGGACCACCAACAGGACACGGACAACCAACAGGACACGGATAGCCAACAGGACACGAAGAACCTACAGGACACGGACAACCAACTGGACAGGGACAGCCAACAAGACACGGACAGCCAACAAACATGGACAGGCAATAACACACTCACAGCCAAGAGGACACTGGTAGCCAACAGGACACGGACCACCAACAGGACACGGACAACCAACAGGACACGGACAGCCAACAGGACACCGACAGCCAACAGGACACGGACAGCCAACAGGACACCGACATCCAACAGGACACGGACAGTCAAGAGGTCACTGACTGCCAACAGGACACGAAGAACCTACAGGACACGGACAGCCAACTGGACACGGACAGCCAAGAGGAAACTGACAGCTAAGAGGACACTGACAGCCAACATGAAACTGACAGCCAACAGGACACGAAGAACCTACAGGACACGGACAGCCAACTGGACACGGACAGCTAACAGGACACAGACAACCAACAGTACACCGACGGCCAAGGAGACACGGACAGCCAAGAGGACACGGACAGCCAACAGGACACTGACAACCAACAGGACACGGACAGCCAACAGGACACTGACAGCCAACAGGACACGGACCACCAACAGGACGCGGACACCCAAGAGGACACGGACAGCCAACAGGGCAAGGACTGCCAAAAGGACACGGACAACCTACAGGACACGGACAACCAACAGGACACTGACAGCCAACAGACACGGACCACCAACAGGACAAGGACAGCCAACAAAACACGGACAGCCAACAAACACGGACAGCCAACAGGACACTGACAACCAATAGGACACTGACAGCCAACATGACACGGACCAATAAAACATGACACGGACAACCAACAAACACGGACAGCCAACAGAGCACTGACTGCCAACAGGACACCGACAGCCAACATGACACTGACGGCCAACAGGACAAGAAAAACCTACAGGACACCGAGAACCAACAAACACGGACAGCCAACAGGACACGGACTGCCAAGAGGACACGGACATCCTACAGGACACGGACAGCCAACAGAATACGAACAGCCAACACGACACGGATTGCCAAAAGGACACGGACAACCTATACGACACTGGCAACCAACAGGACGGGGACAGCCAAGATGACACTGACAGCCAACAGGACACGAAGAACCTACAGGACACGGACAGCCAACTGGGCACTGACTGTCAACAGACACACACCACCAACAGGACAAGGACAGCCGACAAGACACGGACAGCCAACAAACACGGACAGCCAGCAACACACTCACAACCAACAGGACACTGACAGCCAACAGGACACGGGCCACCAACAGGACACGGACAACCAACAGGACACGGAAAGCCAAGAGGACACTGACTGCCAACAGGACACCGACAGCCAACATGACACTGACAGCCAACAGGATACGAAGAACCTACAGGACACGGACAGCCAACCGGACACGGACAGCCAACAGGACACAGACAACCAAAAGTACACCGACGGCCAAGGAGTCACGAAGAGCCAAGAGGACACTGACAGCCAACAGCACACTGACAGCCAACAGGAGACTGACAGCCAACAGACACGGACCACCAACAGGACAAGGACCGCCAACAGGACTCGGACACCCAACAAACACAGACAGCCAACAGGACACTGACAAGCAATAGGACACTGACAGTCAACAAGACACGGACCACCAACACGACACGAACAACCAACAAACACGGACAGCCAACAGGACACTGACTGCCAAGAGAACACCGACAGCCAACATGACACTGACGGCCAACAGGACACGAAGAACCTACTGACACGGACAGCCAACAGGACACAGACAACCAAAAGTACACCGACGGCCAAGGATACACGGACAGCCAAGAGGACACTGACAGCCAACAGGACACTGACAACCAACAGGGCACTGACAGCCAACAGGACACGGACAACCAACAGGACACGGACAGCCAACAGGACACGGACTGCCAAAATGACACTGACAACCTACAGGTCACCGACAGCCAACTGGACACTGACTGTCAACAGACACGAACCATCAACAGGACAAGGACAGCCAACAAGACACTGACAGCCAACAGGACACCGACAGCCAACATGACACTGACAGCCAACAGGACACGAAGAACCTACAAGACACGGACAGCCAACTGGACACGGACATCCAGCAGGACACAGACAACCAACAGTACACCGATGGCGAAGGAGACACGGACAGCCAAGAGGAAACTGACAGCCAAAAGGCCACTGACAACCAACAGGACACTGACAGCCAACAGGCCACGGACAGCCAACAGGACACGGACAGCCAACAGGACACGGACAGCCAACATAACACTGACAGCCAACAGGACAAGGACCACCAACAGGACACGGACGACCAACAGGACACGGAGAGCCAACAGGACACTGACTGCCAACTGGGCTCGACAGCCAACATGACATTGACAGGCAACAGGACACGAAGAAACTACAGGACACGGACAGCCAACTGGACATTGACAGCCTACAGACACGGACCACCAACAGAACAAGGACAACCAACAGGACACGGACAGCCAACTGAACACTGACTGCCAACGGGACACTGACAGCCAACTGGACACTGGCAGCCAACAGGACACTGGCAGACAATAGGACACGAAGAACCTACAGGACACGGACAACCTACAAGTCATTGAAAGCCAACAGGACACGGACAACCAATAGGGCACCGACAGCCAACAGGACAGAGACAACCAACAGGGCATGGACTGACAACAGGACACCGACAGCCAACTGGACAGAGACAACCAACAGGACAGGAACAGCCAACAGGACAGATACAACCAATAGGACCCGGACAGCCAACAAGACGCGGACAGCCAACAGGACACGGAGGGCCAATAGGACACTGACAGCCAACAGTACACTGACAGCCAACAGGACACGGACAGCCAACAGGACACGGAGAACCTACAGGACACGGACAGCCAACAGGACACCGAGAGCCAACATGACACTGACAGCCAACAGGACACGAAGAACCTACAGGGTACGGGCAGCCAACATGACACTGACAGCCAACAGGACACGAAGAACCTACAGGGTACGGGCAGCCAACTGGACACTGACTGCCAACAGGACACGGACCACCAACAGGACAAGGACAACCAACAGCCAACAGCCATAACGACACGAACGGACAGCAGCAGATTTGTCGTTTTGTACATACAATTTTTCATCCTTATTTGGTTTGTTTTTTATTTTTTTCCCTTTCATCCTTATTTGGTTTGTTTTTTATTTTTTTCCCTTTTCAGGGAGGGTACCAATTGGCTTCCATAAGATTCGTAACAAAATTGCTGGGGTAGAACCATGCCCCCCCCCCCCCCCCAGCCTGCACCCTCCCCCGCCCCCGCCCTAAGACTAAAATTCATCAGCCCACAAGATATCCACAAAAACAAACATTCTGCCACTCACCACCATTTGAAAAACACCCTGCCCGATATTCTATCTGAAACCCTTTCCTTGAGTGCGCATGATGCCCCGTCTGTGGCCCCGCCTGAGGCCCCGCCTGAGGCCCCGCCTGAGGCAGCGCCTGAGGCCCCGCCTGAGGCACCGCCTGCGGCCCCGCCTGTGGCCCCGCCTGAGGCAGCGCCTGAGGCCCCGCCTGAGGCACCGCCTGCGGCCCCGCCTGTGGCCCCGCCTGAGGCAGCGCCTGAGGCCCCGCCTGAGGCCCCGCCTGAAGCCCCGCCTGAGGCCCGCCTGACAGTACACCTGTGCCCCCCCCCCCCGTGTGGCCCCGCCTGAGGCTCCGCCTGAGGCCCCGCCTGACAGTACACCTGTGCCCCCCCCCCCCTGTGGCCTCGCCTGTGGCCCCGCCTGAGGCCCCGCCTGTGGCCCCGCCTGAGGCCTCGCCTGAGGCCCCGCCTGTGGCCCCGCCTGTGCCCCCCCCCGTGGCCCCGCCTGAGGCCCCGCCTGTGGCCCCGCCTGTGGCCCCGCCTGTGGCCCCGCCTGTGGCCCCGCCTGTGGCCCCGCCTGAGGCCCCGCCTGAGGCCCCGCCTGTGGCCCCGCCTGTGGCCCCCCCCCCCCCCCGCCTGTGGCCCCGCCTGAAGCCCCGCCTGTAGGCCCGACTGCATGTTCGCCTATCACCCGGCCTGTGAGTACGCCGCCTAAGGCCCCGTCTGAGGCGCCGCCTGACAGTACGCCTGTGGCCCCGCCTGCGGCCATGCCTGCGGCCCCGCCTGCGCCCCCCCCCCCCTCCCCTGAAGCCCCCCTGTCAAATACCAGAAGACAAAGATGCCCCACTTAATTATATAAGTTGACATTCTCATATATCTGAGGGCAATAATACTTCATGTAAATCTCGCATGTGGATAAACCATTAAGGCGCAACGTGCGCTGCAGTATTTTTCTCGGGAAATTAGCTGATAATCGTCTAACTGATAGCACGACATATCTGTATCATCAGATAGCCAAGTCGCCTGTATACAAATGGCCAACAATTTTACACCCATATGGCTCAACCGCTGACCAAATACCTGTAGGTTATCAAACTCAAAACAGAAAATTCATGAGCCCTATTTCAACCAGTTTTTACAAGTAGTTAATCACCACGGTATGGAGAATGCTGCATGGGTTTGGGTTCGATTGTGTTACAATCATTACTGTTTCTCTCATCGTCTTAATATTTCAATCAAAGAATTATTTTCTACACCTCCAAATTCACTCAATATATCGACGTCTATTCTATTATTAGCAGCCATAGCTGAAATGTTTCATATTATACTTATTGGTGACACCCGTGGGCAAAAGGTACAAAAACACAAAAGTTTTATACAGCATAATAGAGAGAACTGCGGAAGTAAAACGAACAAGTTATACAGTTTACATTTGCGTTCACCGTTGTGAAACACTGGAACATGGGAACAGGAGCTTACAACGTCTGCTCAGCTAAGGGTTCAAGTCTGAACACAGCAGAGAACACAACAAACAGCTCGCCCCTTAAAGGGTTGTCGATTTCAATAATTGGCGACATGCGCGACGTATCAGATAATAAAGACGTAAAGGAGTGTAAAAAAACCAACCTAACCTGTGGTAGAATGGATTATATAACGAAACTGGTATAATCAACATATTCATGCATGTGACAAACAGGACAATTTAATTACCGTCGTCGGTCACGGATTATCGGCATCTTACTACACCAATAAGATATATCAAACCTACATCTGAAGTCTCTAACATCACAATTGAAAAGCACCGTTAAAATAAGCTTGTATTTAGTTTTTAACCCTGAAAAGGATACTCATTTTAGCAGTCCGATAACCCTAGTGATGAGAATCACATATTAAGGCCCACCATAGTCACGGGTTCACTCTGCTAACGTGGAAACACCGCGGTATTTGTTACTGTTCACGACAAGAGCAAACACATCGGTTTGTCCAGGCAAGTAGAACCAGAAATGTACTCGTTGCATGCAACATCGTTGATGTTCGCTGTTGATGGCTGATGTAGGTCAAATGCTTATGCCCATGATTCCTATATAATTATGTTATTTTCACGACTGTTCCCACAAATGCATAAACCAGACTGGTCGCGATATGATTGACAGACGGGATGATGTGTGTGAGTCACGAGGAAGAGCACGATAAGTCATGTGTGTGTATGTGTTAATTGCGACGAATGAAGCCGCCGATCATATAACCGATTAATAACCGGGTCCGCTGTGTGCTCTCATATCGGTTGGATGATACTGACAGTTAATAGCTTAATGACGACTTGGTTGGTTTTGCTTCATTTGCTGGTCCCAATGGAAGGCGCGTCATTGGCTGACAAGACAATGATCCCGATATCTAACGGGCAGCCATGGTTTCGGAATGCCTCTTGCACTATTGCTGCTAAACGACGATGTACTAATTCCGCAGTATGATTCATCCTGTGGCTCAGTAGGTAGCGGGCTATTATTGGGCTATTATTCTGCTCTGTCAGGCTAGTACCAAGTGGTCGGGGCGTGGTACGAACCCCCAATGTGCCCCAAAGGCCGGTGTTAGTACAGGAAAAAAGATGCCTTCGTCAAAAATTGGTTGTCGCTCAGGAAGATTTCCTTATTCTGAGCCTTCCTGTGATGGGCTGAACTTAATGTGTTCTTCTTAAACCAACTAATCAACCAACCGTATATGTTGGCTATCCTGTTATTGTGCCCTTGCGCATAGGCATTGCATACGTCTCGAGCCAAAGATAGCGATGGCGAATGATAGAATAACCGTAGGTGAACAACGACAATAGCTAAGACTCGCCCTTATCACAGTATTACAGCAAGATTCCTTAATGAAGGACTTACACCAATTGGACCGATATTATAACAGGATTATCTTTGAGTGTCGTTGTTCAGGCGGCGTTATTTGTCAGAGGGGGAGGGGGAGAGTATGTCGCTAAAATGAGATGGCACCCCCATGGTCTGGTGAGTCAGGAGGCGTTATTTATCGCAGGGGGAGGGGGGGAGATGTCGCTAAAATGAGATGGCACCCCGTGACCTGGTAAGAGAGGAGGGGTTATTTATCACAGAGGGGAAGGGAAGGGATATCGGTAAAATGTGACGGCACCCCAGTAACTTGGCGAGGGAGAAAGGAACTCCGATCATAAAGGACCTACACCACTATGACCGATATTATAGCAGAATGATCTTTGAGTGTGGTTGTTGAAGCAATTTTGACAATTGCTCAATTAATCAAGTCAGTGATATGACGAAGCAATGGTTGATGCGGGGGATGGGGTGGGCGGTGGTGGGCTGCGGGGTGGGCGGCGGTACCCCCGTCGTCTAGTAAGGGAGAATGCGTTATTTATCTCAGGCGGGAAGGGAGGGGATGTCGATAAAAGGAAATGACTCCCTAGTAACTTGGTGAGGGAGGAGTGGTCCGGTGGCCTGGTAAGGGAGAAGGCGTTATTTATCACAGGTGAGAGGGGAGGGGAAGGGAAGTCGGTGAAATGAGATGACACCCCCGAGGCTTGGTATGAGCGGAGGCGTTAGTTATCACAGGCCGGAGGGGAGTGGATGTCGGTACAAAGTGATGACTCCCCAGTAACAAGATAAGGGACAAAATGTAGCTGGGCGGCGGGCGGTGGGCTGGGGGGAGGGCGGGGGGGGGGGGGGGGGTAGGCGACTAGAATGGGTGATATTTCGGGTCCGGTACTATGGACGCATGTTTTATCCGATTTTATGTAAATAGACAGTAAATAATAGATGACGAAATTGTACATCTGTTACATAATGCGTGGGCCGTTCGATATCATAATTGAGAACAAAACCTTGTGCGCATGTCACGGTACGCAGTAAATATCAGACCGTTTCTGATTGGCTATTTGTGTGAACTGACGGGTTTTGTCATTCCATTACAGAGTAATGTTTAACTCAGCTGAACTGTACTTTTTTAAATTTTACACGGGCTGAATTAAAATGCATGATGAGTATGCTGATAATCGCATTAGTACTGTTGACATATATTCTCTACCGTTGTAATCTGTATCGACGCGCCGGCGCGTTCACCAGAGTCATTTTGCGAGGAGGGATTAGGAGGGACGGTCCCGCGAAGAGGTGCCAAGGGCGCTCTCACCTTAATCAGGTCGGCGTGTCCGTTAAGAATGGCTTAAAGCACATGGGCCGTATTCACAAAGATTTACTTACTTGAGCAAATTCACAACAGTGCCCTATCTTCTATAATACGGCTGTTTTGATTGGCCCAGAGCGCTTTATGACAAATCGTCTGTGTTCGCGTCCAATTCTTGCTCTGAATAATTTTCAAAGTTTTACCCTGTAAATAATTCTTTATTTTTTTATGCTCTCTTCGAGAATCGATTCTTGCAAATTTTCGTTACGGAGTAAAACGTTTTGCTTAAACAGAAAATAAGAAGTTCTTTATAATATCGCATGTATGACACTGCATTGCTGAATCAATACACAATTGAAGTTGTTAAAGCCACAAAGCAGGTTGTTTACGGTGAGATATTTGACTTTAAATGGCTTTTAATTATCCACTGGTTTGTTGACCCAGATTGACGCGAGGTGGGGATCCGCTTCCGGTGTTAGACTTTAACTTTAAGGACATGAAGGGAATCAATTGTAGATGAGAGCAATTATGACCTTTAGCTGGTATGTTCTTTACAAACACTTACAAATTTATAGATGCGCGACAGGCCAGTAAACACGATATTTGGAGATTGGTAGAATTACATGATATAAATTGCCGATTTTCTGATTCACGGTTATTTAATATTACAATTCCCAGTTCACGATAAATGAAAATCCTTGATCACGAGGGTCGGCGAACATCCCATTCCCAAATAACAATTTCTTCATTCCCAGTTCCCGATGAAATATAAAGCCCATTTCCGAGGAACGGAAATACCCCAGTATGAAACTTGGTCTAACGACAGGTTGTCATAAGCGCAAATGCCAAACAAATCTTACTATAAACCGAAACAAAAACTGAAAATCTATCATCTTGCGCGGACAGGCGGATGCCTACCATATATCGTTGCGACAAATGCCGTTAATTGCGACGTATATCTGACGAATGCAGTTGTTTATTTTACCATTATAATAGACATTGAATGTACATTTATGTGAGATATGACCTATTATATAAATATATGAAATTATGTGCCATAATTTCTTTTGTTGTGCAGCAACGACAGGAGGGATTACCAGGGGGTCGTGGGGAGCCCCGCCAAAGTGCACAAACCCCCATCGTGAACCCCGGGCATCCCGTTCCCCCAATGGGAGCCCCAGGCGCGGGGTCACGTGGGCTATGAGTCACGAGGCGTCACATGACCCACGCGCACTTGTTTTCCCCCGCCATTTTTTCACTCTCCGCTGGAAAGTCGAAAGTTTGTTGTCACGCAGAAAATTCATCACACCAGCTGAGTTGTTGCACATTTCAAGGCAAAAAGTACACGGAAAACATCTGTTAGGTACGTAGATACAGCCAGCATGGTTTGTTCCGTTTGCTGCGTCGGTCATTCGTTCCTGTCAGGCTTCGAAACTTATTTACGCAACCAGTGCCGACACTCGCCCTTTGTCCCCCGCTCTGTGGCCCAGTTTCTGAGGGTCGACAAGTACGTATCTGGGGTGCAGTTCTTTGCTAAATCAGGCATGAAAGCTGAGGCCCTGCTGCGTGGTTCGGCATCACGTCGGCGTACGGCAGATATTATAATAGTTGATGTAGGCTCCAATGACCTCGTTGATGCTGCCCAAAGCCCTCTGCAGTTTGCTTGCAAGGTGCACGAGGCCGCCCAGGATATGGTGAGGGCAGGATCAGGCCATGTATGCGTATGCTCGGCCTTGCACAGGGTCAACCACATTGGCAGTTTTACGGCAGAACAATTCGATGGGCGGGTTCAGGATTTCAATAAATACCTGGCCGTTTTCTGTGCATGTGAAGAACGTATAACTTTTTGGCTACATAAAGGGTTTTGGAGAAAGGCTGATGGGTCCCGGTTGGAAGTATCAGATTGGTCTCTTGATGGTATCCATCCTAATCGCAGAGAGGGGCGGAAAAAATATGTCACTTCAATTCGGCAAGCTATATTTCACGCTTCCTCTCAGATCAGAAAACGGTAATATATACGGGTCGATATAGACCAATATAAGTATCCCTGCCCACAGGTCATAATGACCAGACCACACCTTAGGTCTCTTATAAATGGCAGCTACCTACGTTAGCAGTACCTGAAATAATACTACACTGCTAGCAGTTTACCTATTTCAACCTGTGGCATCTTTTATTAATTCTCCATATCCATAGGTCACTCAAGTGCCACTTGTCGCCACGCTTCTCACAGGGATGCTACATTACCTTTTGTGCCATACGAAACCCAATTATCTGCCTATCACAGTAGTTGTGCCACAAGGCAAGGGATAATGCCTGTGTTGCCAGCTTGGCCTGCCATGCCATGCAAGGCGACTCAAGGCCAGTATTTCTTTTCCATCCCATCCATTCACTTACTTCGGCCCCATTACCAGGCATTCCAAATACCTCCATCTGCCCTGTCACTGTAGTGGTAAACAACAGCAGGGGAAAACACCCATGCTCGACCAGTTAGCCTGCCCATGTTTGGCTGTGCAAACTGTCATGCTGCTAGGCCATCCACGCTAGCTTTACTCCAAATTACACCGCACATTAGCCTGTCACTGTTGTTGTGACTCAAGGCAAGCCATCACAGGTTAAACCAACTTTGGCCTGTCACTACAGCCGTGACCCAAGGCAGGGGATAAGCCCCATGATTGACTAGTCGGCCTGTCAGGTTGAAAGGTGACCCATGGCAAGCTCTACCCCACAAATTACACCGCCTGTTTTAGCCTGCCACTGTAGGTGTGGCTCAAGGCAATTCTTCAGGTATTTAACCAAAAAGTTTGTCCTGTCACAGCAGTTGTGACCCAAGGCAGGGGACAAGGCTTACCATTCACTTGTCGGTTGCCATGCTGCAATTCGCTCCACAGAAAAAATTATACTACAAGTCACTACACATTTCGGTCTGTCACTGTAGTCGTGACCCAAGACCTGGGGAAACCCCCCCCCCTTATTGATTAGTTAGCCTGTCATGCCATACATGGTGACTCAAGGCACGTCATAACACATGCTGAACGGCCCCTTAGCCTGTCACTGTACTTGTGACTCAAGGCCCATGTCTGACCAGTTGGCCGGTCACGCCATGCAAGTTGACTCATGCCAAGTCCTACCCCATGTCAAACTACACGCAACCTGCCAACTCACTGGTGACCCAAGCCCTGGGGCAAGACCCACCAGCCTACAAAAGGGGACCTAACACTTAGGCATACCCATACGCTAAACTACTTTCTATTTTGCCTGCTACTGCACATGTGGCACAAGAAATGTTGCTTTTGGGCAGGAGTAGTTGCTTCCTCTCGGTCCTACTATCACCTCGGATGTGATTTATTTCAAGTTGTGCCATGTGTTGCAGACGTATAGTACTCTATTTCATGCTTCAACAGTGGTATTCGCCGTTACTGTGCTTTTCTATTTTGTTAAACAGCACCTCGCATGGCACCTAAACGCAAGCCCCAGGATGGGGCCCCGCAACCACAGCCCAGCCGAAAGAGGGGGCGCATTAACAGCAAGAAGGCCAGCACTCCGTTGCCAACTGGCGGCGAGCCAACCACCGCCCCAGGGACCGCGGACAGCCAGCCAGCCAACACCCAGTCCACCACTGGCAGCGCGTCAGATGACGTCCTGCGCAAGACGTCCGACATGTTGTCCAAAGGGATGACATGCATGGACAACATGTCCTCTCTAGCAGCGTCGTTGACCGCTGCTCAAGTAGAAAAGTCAGCGCCAGGGACCATCTCCACGACTGTTCCCCTAGTCACGGGGGACAGTGTGACGCCAGGGACCCCCGCAGCGGCGCTCGGCTTGCCGTTGCAGAGAGACAACGAGGCAGAAGACGACATCCACCCAACTGCGGATGACGGCATCGACCAGATATTTGGCAGCTGCCACGCCGAAGGCGACCAAGGTGAGCTACCCCTTGGCGCCATATTGTGCCAGGAGCCGGTACGACCACGCCCGGTTGTGTCGGCAGGTGCCCCCATCGGTCAGAACATTGACCTTAAGGTTAAGCAGAAGATCTGGTGCCACAAGTACATTGACGTTAATGAGCTGCTAAACCCGCACCAACAGGCCACCTACACCCTCTCCCTACATATGGACCAGCAGCAGCCGGCGCTGAAGTTTAACCAGGCCCGACACCGCACTCCTACCATTCAGGATTGGGGACGGGCCTGGGACATCTTTACGGCCATATACGTAGAGAAGTTCCCCAGACAGCTCAATGACATCCTCACATATGCAAGGGACGTTAAAACCCTAGCGGAGCAGGGAGCACAGTGGTTGTTCTACGACCAGCAGTTCCGCATAGATCGCGAGTTTACGCACTGCACATGGTCCACAGTTAGACAGGATCTGTACCATCAGGCCACCACCAGGGGGTCGTCCTTCACCCCAGCTAGGAACCATTTTCGTCCCTCATTCAACACTGCCAACAACAACAACCGAAATAACACCTTCAACCAATCACACACCTTCAACCAACACCGCAACAGCACCCCACCAGGCTATTGCTTCGCGTTCCACGCCCGCGAGCAGAGGTGCATCGCGCGTGGCCAATGTCGGTTCAAACACAATTGCTACCGCTGCCAGCAGCCACACCCTGCTTGCAAATGCCAAACCTCACGCCCCCCCATCACCCGCCCCCACCCTACCCACCCCCGTAAAGATTAAGGCACTTTCCCGTCACCTACAGGGATACGCACCTGAGCTCAAAGCCTTCATAGAAAACGGCTTCACATCAGGCTTTAGGGTCGGGTTCCAAGGAGAAGAGTGTGACTTACGCTCAAAAAATTCCCAATCAGCTCTCCTTAACCCTACAGCGGTCGGTGACAAAATACAACAGGAATTGGAGGCGGGACGCATAGCGGGCCCGTTCACCAAGCCACCCTTCCCTCACTTTAAGTGCTCTCCATTGGCACTGCGGGAAAAGACAACGCCTGGGAAATACAGGCTGTTACATAACCTGTCATATCCCTACGACTCTCGGTCAGTCAACAAAGGCATTCCCTCACACACCACCACCGTCCAGTACCAAAACATAGCCAACGCTATTCAACAAATCCAACACCTACACCACCTCACAGGGCAAGTATTCATGGCAAAATCGGACATAAGCAACGCGTTCAGGCTCCTACCACTACACCTGTCGCAATACCATCTCATGGGGTTCACTTGGCAAGGTGCATACTATTACGACAAATGTCTCCCCATGGGGTGTGCAGCAGCATGTGCCATCTTTGAAAGGTTCTCTGACGCCATTCAATGGATCCTCGAAACAAGGCTTCACATCACCCATACAACCAAAATATTAGACGACTTCCTCTTCTTACACACTACACACACAGGTTGCCAGGCACGATTATCAGCTTTTCTGCAGCTCACCAAAGAAATTGGGGTGCCACTGGCACAGGAAAAGACTGCGGGGCCCGCGCAGAACATTACCTTTCTCGGCATCGAGCTGGATACAAAACAACTCTAGGCTCGCCTGCCAAAAGAAAAACTCACGCGCTACGCCACAGATATTGATAAATACGCGGCATCAAACAAAATCACCCTGCGCGAGCTCCAATCGCTCGTTGGAAAACTCCACTTCGCGACGTCGGTCGTGCAGCCCGGCCGCCCATTCTTGCGCCGCCTCATTGACTTATCAAAAGGGGTTTCGTGCCCGTCACACTATATTCGGCTCACATTGCCGGCTAAGCAAGATCTCCGGACGTGGCACGATTTCTTGAAGTACTACAACGGGGTCTCCATCATCTCCCACCTTTCTCTCGCTTCATCCGCCGCCATAAACATGTACTGTGATGCTTCCGGGTCTGGATATGGCGCGACATTTGGTTCTTCTTGGATACAAGGAACTTGGCCTTCCACATGGGCATCCTGCCACATTACAATCCTCGAGTGTTTCCCTATCCTTCTCTTACTGCAAGTCTTCGGACACAAACTCCGCAACTCCACTGTCACTTTCCACTGCGACAATATCGCCGTAACACACATACTCAAGACACAAACGTCCCGTGATCCGAAGATCATGGCTATCGTCAGACCTTTGGTCCTACTTTGCCTGCGCAATAATACCAAGTTCTTAGCGGTACACATCCCGGGAGTCTCAAATGTACTAGCTGACGCCATATCTCGTTCACAGGTGACGCCACAACTGTTGCGCCAGTACAACATGAAGCCCCTGCCGGAGCACATACCCGAGAGATTCCTGCCCAGGAACTTCAGACTACAATAGATACCTTGGTCGTCAGGTCACTCCAAAAATCCACCGTCAGGGCTTACCAGCACCACTGGCAACAGTGCCTCTACTTCATCCGGAACACACTACGGCAAAATGTAAAACTACCACTACAGCCACAAACAATAGCTGCATTCATTGCCCACCTATATACAACAGGCAAAAAATACTCCACCATTCTCACATACGTCACAGCAGCATCATTCGCACACAAGATTCGATCACACGAGGACCCTACAGCTAACTTCCTCATCAAACGCATGCTCATTGGTATCAAAAAGACAAGGCAGCCTACACAGCAGCTGCTTCCAATAACAGCTGACGTGTTGGACACCTTGCTCTCACAGCTGAGATACGCTACCGCATCACGCTACGAGGGCCTCCTATTTAAGGCGCTATTCACACTAGCGTTTCACGCATGCCTCAGAATCGGGGAACTCGTCATTTCAAATAACAATGCAGACCACATACTGCGCCTGGAACATATCAACATGCCTCCTCCAGCTGCTAGTGCCCAACACATGGTCCTCACCTTCCATTCCTATAAACATAGCCAAGGAGAAAACACCCAGATCACTATCCAGGAAGTTCCCGGGTCAGGCTCCTGCCCTATCTCTAACCTCCGCTCCTACCTGGAGGTACGACCCAGCAACCCGGGCCCAGTCTTCCTTACCCGGGCCGGCATCCCACTTGATCGACAGCAGGTGGTCGCTTTCCTTAAGCTGACCTTGCGCTTAGCAGGCCTGCTACAACACTCACTCCTTCCGAATCGGCCGTGCCACCCAGTTCGCACAGGACAACATACCCCACAACACCATCAAGGAAGCAGGACGCTGGAAATCCAACGCTTACACGGCATACATAAGACCAAAACAGATCTTGCTTCCTACGCCCTCGGCGACAAGCCCCTCGTAACCATGCGATACGAACACATCCTCTCTACCCTCGCCTACCATTCGTTTCCCTTGCCTCCTTTTGCCTCCTCTTGTGGGTGCCAGCCCTGACTCCGCGAGTCAGGCCTTCTTGGCGCTCCTTATCCGGAGGGCACCCATTCATACACCCCACTCCACATACGCATCATACAGACATGGCTCCATCATACTCACCACCTCCATTCACTACTCGGAAGGTCAACCTTGGTTGCCTGCCCAGGTCACCCTCATCGTCACACAACAGGTCACCCCATGCCGGGGTTAGCCCGGCATGGTGAACTGGGGGGAAGGTCAGCTTTGGTTGCCTTCCCAATCATTAGGAAGGAACTGTGGGAAGGTCAGCTTTGGTTGCCTTCCCAAAACATTGCTTTTTTACATGTTATCGTCGTGTAGCGCGCCAGGCCGGGACTAGCCCGGCAGGTAGGTTGTAAATACGTTTGTAAACACGTTTGTAAACATGGTGCCGCCTTGCGGCGGAATTCGAGAAAAAGTTTCTGTAAATAAAATGTTTTAGCCCAGCCATTGTCTTCTGTCGTTGCTGGCGGAACAAATATATATCCATATCTATATATCAGACGATTCTAACGAAGGCGGAGCTGGCAGCCTTTAATCTCGAGCCGGCGAAACTACGTAAAGGAGAAGCCAGTTTTCACCACCCGCTCACTGTCCATGGCTCATACGGAAACAGGTCAGTCGTCGAAAAACTCACATTATCGCTCTCTCTCGCATCGGCTTTAATCATGCCGGGAGGTTCCATGGCCCAGTTTCATCCATGTGTGCACAAAAGAAGTCTAAAACATCTTTTCTGTCATTTCATATTGCTTTCTCTCTCTCTGTCCGACATGCATCTTGTTTTTCCTTCCTTGTTATGGATTGCAACAGTTGCGGATGGCCTAAAACATTGCTTCACTAAATGTTCTGTTTTAAAATATACATGAATAAAAATGAGGACGATATGAATGTTTTTCAATGAGCCAGCGTGTACACATCGACAACATAGATATCAAAATACACATATTGCTTAGCTGTAAACAAATCCTCATTCCACCGGAAATAGTTACATCAGTCTGTGCGTCTAGTATGTGCGTTAATACCACTTAGTTAACTTAGTTAAATGAGTTAAAGGATATACCCAAGATAGGTTGCCCTTCATCGCTAGTCACACGTATCTCACGCAATTCTGGCATTCGCACCAGCAAATGTCCTCCTCACGCAATTCTGGCATTCGCACCAGCAAATGTCCTTCGAAGCAATTGGGGCGTACACTTCCTTCTATGTCATTGTCGAATTCTGCATCAATCGCGCATGCGGGGACGCCAAATGTTTAAAGATAACTACTTACGCATAGGGTTCATGTCGTTGCTACGGAATTTGAAACCAATTTGAAATATGCTGGTCATCTCGCATGGGGCTGGCCAGTTCTCATCGGTTTTATTTCCGGTTTATGCGCTTTTTGGAGACCCATATAAATCACGCGCTCTCGGAACGAGTGCGCATCACGCTGGTGCCTTGCTACAGCTGCGTGACGCGCACTTATTGTAGTCAAGATGTGAGTGTTGGAAACCGGATTGTTGCACCGTTTGTGCTTACAGAATCACGTGGGTGTGAAGCCCCATTCGTGTTCATCAACTGTCTAACCGCCCATATTACACAAACGTGGTTATATATACCATTAAATTCAGTGCTTCGTTTTGCATTTAAGGATAGTTTCAGCCGATTTTGTCTGGATCAAGATTGCCTTTGCGCATGTCAATTATGTTAAAGTCGTGATAATAATTCTTTGTTGAAACTTTTTCATTCTTCTGTTCCAGGGAAGAAAGATGGAGGGACAGTTTTATCCGCTTGTTTATGACCTAGCCTGGACAGAGTAACAATGTATTCATAGAGGTTAATTAGTACCATAACATTGACAAGAAAAACGAAGCAAACTCCCAAAAGGCGAATAAGGTTGTGCATAGTTGTTTTCGTTATACCGTGGTTAAAGCCGATCAGACAACAATTCTCCGCTGAGTGATAACGAATTTGGTTGGACACGCCATCGATTTGAAAATTCTCCAATGATGTCACACGATTGATAAGTGAGCTTTGATGCAATGGATAGGTGTTGTCGAGGGCGTGTATTGTTCTTATGGTTGAACGTTTTTTTGTTGAGTTAAAGCCTGTGCGCAGAGGGTACCTGAGTCTCAATGTAAATACACATGCGTTTGTATTTCTCTTTGACGGCACTTTCCTCGCTCCCCAGAATTTAAGTCTGTATGTGCGAAAATGAGCAAAAAGTAGTCCCTTCCACTATTTGAGGTGTTATAACTCAGGAATGTAAAAGAGCAAACACAGCAGACTAGTATCAGCTAAAGTTGCTTTGGCGTGGCACCAACTGTATAAAGGAGGTCTAACAATTGAGGCATAACTATCTGAATACAATTCATTTTATTATAAATGATATATTAACATAACTACTTACCAAATGCTTGAATAATATTAATAATGACGAACAGTATTGCATATCTTGAAACAAACCTTGCACATCTTGAAAGGAACAACGAATATTGTATAACCACTGACTGACACTTGAATATTAACGAATATTGTATAACCACTGAATGACACTTGAATATTAATCTATGTTGTATAACCACTAACTGACACTTGAATATTAACGAATATTGTATAACCACTGACTGATACTTGAATATTGACCTATGTTGTATAACCATTATCTGACACTTGACTATTAACCTATGTTGTATAACCACTGACACTTGAATATTAGCATATATCCTCTAACCGCGGACTGAATACCTAAATAATGGGATAATGACGGATATACTTCAACTGGCTTGAGAAACTAAATATTGCATTGACGTAAACAATGTCTTTTCTTTCTTCATCATGTTTTATTGTTGTTGTGAATAAGTCAATTGGACTTGATGTACCTATGTACCGCACTTTTATTTTGAAATAATATAAAAAAAAAAAAAAGGAAAAAAAAAAAACTTCAACCAAGTTTAACCCACCAATAAATGCAGTTACACCAAATATATGTGTTGTGTAACTGCTGAATGATTACTTCAATAACAATATATCGATGTATGAACCGCGTCTGGGCGTAGTTTAACTATTGATTATGTCCTGGAGTAATGCAATAAATGATGGATATTATTCTAGATTAATTACAAGCCGGCTTTATGTACGTACAATCAAGGCATAATGCTTTGTTGTTCAGCTGGAGGGGGGGGGGGGGGGTGGTAATCACCCCTGACATTGATGCCCACATTAGGCGGGACACATTGATTACGAGGGTATGCTTAGGGTGGAACGGGGTATGATGTAAACGAAATGCAACAAGCTGTATAGATATAGTTATTAATCATATACACTCATATAGTGGGCAATAATAGTTCACGGTGGACAGTTGTCATCTTCCACTGACTCGGTTGCCCCGTGTTCCCCGGCAGGGTGCGCCGCATCCATTGTTTCGGGTTCATTGGCGTTGTTCACCATCGCGATGGAAACGATTGACTCGTCGTTTTGGTAGAGCGCCGCACCGCCACTTACCGGGATCAGGTAGATGTTCTCCATCGACTGGTCCTCATCTGGGTCGGGAATGTTGTGGCAGATGACGGTTACAGGCGCTGCTGCTGAACATTTGTCGCTACACAATGCGGTTATGTCCGGCGTTATGTAAACGTCCTCCGTGGACATGTCATCACCAGCGTCTGGAATAGTGTGGTCGATAACGTGGACACGCGATCCTGTTGGGCACTCGTTATGTCCGCGCGCGTCGCTAGGTGACGCTGCCACGTCCGTGGTCAGGTACACGTCCTCCGTCCACGGGTCATCGTCTGGAATCGTTTCGTATATTCCGGAGGCGCGCGATTCTGTCTGGCGCTCATCATGTCCGGGTTGGTAGCAAGGTGACGTTGACCAAACAGCATTAGGCGACAACGTTTGACCAGTCACGTTGTCGCGCGACGCTCCTTCCGGACGTGTATCTGACACTCCGGATACAGACAGCAGTTGTCTCCATCGTGCTACGACCAAAGTGACTCCGATGACGACGGCCGTTAAAATAACCACCACCGCCGTCCCTATGAGGATCTGCCACAGGGTAGAGGACTTGCCCGCTGGCAATGTAACATCGGGGACTGTAGCGTTAAGGAATGTAACATCGGGGACTGTAACGTTAAAGAATGTGACATTGGCGAATGTCTCGTTGCGGACGTAGATATCCCAGACTGGACTACTCGCTGCTGACGTCAGTCGGTACTCCCCGGGCTGACAGAACATCAACACACACTCTGCATTACGATATGATACCATGTTGACGGTGACGTCATCACACGCTGGCTTAAGACACCCGATTTGATCTTTCCTGTAGATTCTATGCACTATTGAACAAGCTGGGGGATCTGGCGACGAAAAGATGAAGCGGTATTCTTCAACACACCCTGAAATAATGATAGGTTTCAATATTAACCATTTTATTTTCATAACGCTTTTGATGCACGTGACGCACGTATTTATATTCACATGAAACACAAAGGAATTGAATTAGTTGAAATGTTGGTGAGGTTAGTGATAATATTATTCACCAATGAACTGGTGCCTCCATATGATTAAAAAAAACAAGAAAAATGCCTGATCTTATCGCGCTTTTATGTTACGTGGAGCAATATTTTCTGTTGGATTAGCCCGGATTGAACGCAAAAGGGTTTAATTGATAAGAACATGAGACATGTTTAAGGAGGGCTTGTGATATCCGGAAGGATAGGTTTAGTTAAGATGATGCACGGATATGGGGGGTGGTCAAAACCGTCAACGACTACATGCGCAAGCTGCGGTTTCTTGTGAGACAATAGTACCTTTGCATGAAGACTCGATTCTTTCATATCCGGGACGACATGAACATAGAGGTCCGCTGTCTGTATCCCGGCACACGTGATCACATCCACCGTTGTCAACGGCGCAATCTGCAAGGAAGCCACAACAAGATCAGCCACAGATAGCTGAATGTTGCATATTATATACATGCATATATTGGACGTGCTCGAACAAAAGAAATACTTACTCTTTTGACTTGCGAAACACCACTGAATACGGTTGTAAATATTGCCGACGAGTAGTGGTATTGGGACATAACTGACACGAGATTCATAGCCACCATGTTTGAAAACCAGTTTTTGTGCGAATTAAAATTAACATAATATAATAATTTCATAGTGAGCGGGAAATCCAAACCATATGAATATTTATCTTGCACTTTACCTTTAATACTATGATAGCGTCAATCATATTGATATAAATAGGACTTTTGCACACCTTCATTATAAAGCTTGAGTAACGCAATAATGAATAGGGATGGTCATATTTATAGTTATAGTTAACCCTAGTCCCAACAAGGAATACTAAAGAGCACCGATAATGTGCCATACCTTTGCAAGAACCTGCCGTGATGAGTACATCATCGATACCGAAGTTACTGTCACTTGTGGGCGTCCAGCCTTCCACTTCCAATACAACCTACAAGAAAACTTATTGTACGATCGCCGAACAGTCTCCACGACACCTCATCGAACGCGATCCACACGGATGCAGGACTCCGATTTTGCTGATTATCGTTGACGAAAGTAGACATCAATTAAGGATCCAGGTCAAACCGGCCATTATTAGGGTTGCCCCTCTCCTCCCTTAATGTCACTGCGCCTCCTCAAGCTCAACATGTCATCCCGCCTTGACCCGTTGTCATTTTTCCAGAACGTTCATTCGCGGCCACAATAATGGCTTTTCTCATACTACGGTCGCAAAATCCTGAATCGCCCAGTGCACATGATGTAGGAAAGTTTCAGTATGATCTCACCTGCCAGCCGAAGTTGAAGACATAGAACGTTTTAGACAGAGAGTGCCATTCGCCATCTGTGCCTTGGTTGATGGTCCTGCCAAACCCCCAGGAGCGCTGTTTGTCCACATATACACTTAGCTGGAAGACGGACCCAGTGGTAGCGTAGTATTTGAAGCGGACGCACACCGATCCTTGGTGCATTAATTCTGGAGTCACGATCCTACAAGTATTAAAGACAAACATTAATTTATTCTCCATTCATTCGACTATTGGCCCGAATGTGTGATCTCCAAATTTCATCAGCGAGTTATTTAATCATACTGAGTTGAAGATTAGGCACACTTGGATAAACGGGGAACGACACAGTTTGAAGCATTAAGTTGATGCGGTAACGCCATATATCGTCATAATCCATTTGCTTGTAAGAGTAAACTTCGTAATGTGTATGTGTTATATTTTCTGTATCGGCCCGATGTCGGGCTATACTTCTGTACGAATATTCTGTATCTGTCCGATATCGGGCTATATTTCTGTACGTATATTCTGTATCTGTCCGACGTCGGGCTATATTTCTGTACGTATATTCTGTATCGGTCCGACGTCGGGCTATGTATGTGTACGTATAATCTGCAGTTGAATTCGTTTCGACTAGCGGATTCGGCCCAAAGAGTAGACGTGATGTCGGCCCAAAGAGTAGACGTGATGTCGGCCCGGTCTTGGCACAATCTTGGCCGCAGATCGGACCATCTGGTAAGTCTACCCAAGAGGCCCGTGCGTTCGGACCCCCTGGACCCCCCCCGCCACCCCGCCCTTGATCCGCCTAAGGTTCCTCACCACTCCTCCCCAACTCACTCTGACCTGTCCTTTGCAGCAGGTGACCAACCTTAATGACGAAGTCCTAAATTAAGCTACGTACGTCGAGACCACGTAGGGCTTGTGGCCAGTTTCTATGAACCAAGCCCCATTGGCCGCCGTGGTGGGCAATATGGACGACATCTCACTTCCACCTTGACTTCGTGTCCACTCGTCACTCGAGTCAAGTGGGTGATACATTCCGCAAAGATCAGACTCAAACGAACATTTATACGGCAGAACGACTGAAATGAGAAGTTCTTTTTTCATGTTTCTTCGTGTGTCTTTCACTTGCAGATGAACGTACAATATCTAGATCCCGCCAATACATGTTTGTACAGACTTTGATCGCAAGCGTTATTTTAATAAAATTGATTGAACGGATTGTGCTTATGACGTAGTTATTGGTTGACAAACTGATCGAGATTGAACGATTAACTGAATTGCAGCTGAAGACTCAAGCTTCAAATCATTAAACCAAGGCTATGTAACCTGGACGATAAGAAGAACGTATAAAGAAATGTGTGTGTACCTTCACAATCACCTGACACGATTAATATAGCATCGAAATAAATGTGTCCATCCGAATCCGCCGACCATTGTATCTGGAACGAAACATGACACATTGTTACACGTCAAGTTACACATTGGAAAACATTTCGTGAACTTTCTTCCGGCCCTGAAGATGCCGACTGACTGGCGGTACCTTACGTTTAAGAATTAGTGGCGCGCAAATCACGATGACCCACCTTAAACTTAGTGAGAGAAGGGTCATGTCTTTGGCTACTTTTTTAGTACCAGTAATATAAGTAATATAGTACCAGTAATATAAGTATCTGTATACATTGTATGCAATTTGTAGATATTGATGTATTTTTTGTGTGTCTCAGAATAGTGTTCATGTGGAAGACAGCGGAGATGCACACAGCCACAACAAAGCTGTATCCCAGCAGGCATTTATGGTCGTTTTGTCGAAATCGCTGGTTGTAATTTTGGTCGTATTTTGGTTGTTTTTGCAAAAACATGCGACGTCGTTTATCTGAAAAAATAACGACGTCGGAACGACTCAACTGAGTCGTGGCGGGTCCATGTGTACAACCTAAAGAGTGGCTCTCTGCACGACTCTCTTTAATACACTGGTGACTAAAATATTCTATTCGTTACATGGGCTGTTAGGTCGATCAACTGAAAAAGAACCATGGCATGTGCAGCCCTTACCAGGCCTGTCTCTAACTTATCACGAAGTGCTAACGGCACACATGCTGCTTAGAGGCAGGCTTGGTAAGTGCAGCTCGAATCACCGAATGGCCGCGCCTCACAGCACAGGCACAGTAAAAGCTACGTTAATAATGAAAACTCGAAGCAATCCGCTTACCGATTACTATGTATATGATTCCCAAGTGCCCGAGCACTCTCGCAAGGTGCTCTGTATCCATATTGAGTAACAAAGTCATGGAGTATCGTCCGTAGGATACTAGAGCTTCAGAAGTGTCTCTTGCCTACTTTCAAAGATCAACATGGTCGTGCCAACTGTCGTGGTGGCAGTTGGCGAATTCGTTGCCATGGAGACAACGCACATTAAATGACGTCAATTTTCTGGTTTGCAGTGTTCAGGCCGCGGGGCGAGGGACGTAATACATTGTCATTGCTGGGTTTCGGAGTGGTCTGGTTTTACCTCCGGAAGGGGTATTTCAACTTCAGAATCCACTCGGGAGGGTATCTTCTTGGGTTTGGGGTTGGGTTGGGTTTTTTTTCTCGGACAAACCCGCTCTATGGAGGAACAGTTTCAGTCGCTTCCTCAGGCATCAAGGGACACCCGCGTAACCCCGCCCCAGCCCCCCCCCCCCCCCACCATTTTTTTTTTACTAACTTCGCTAACGGCATTCCCACGTCATATCGACGTCAGGATCAGAGGGCTTATATATGCGTCGTATGCTGACGGAATTACGACGTCGTATCGACGTCGGGCTGTGATGTTCGAAATTGGGTCGTGAAAGTGACGTCGTTTTTATGTCCCGATTGCGTCGCCCGACGTCGCGACCAAGTTGCGACCAAAAGAGGACCGAATTTCAAATAGCACCAAAATTGACGACTTAGATATACCATTATGCATGGACCACTACCTTTAATATAGGTTCCGACGACGGTATGTTGTCGGGGTCACACATTAGATGGAAGCGCAATTCATTGGTAATATGAGAAATGGCCCACAAGAGGGCAGTCCTACAAGTTGTACTGGTTAGACTCGTATGGTTTCTCTAGTCCAATTACTTAAGGACAGACGATGTGGCCATCTGCTGAATACATCACTCACCTTCCAACACTTACCTGCCCACCACGCGGAAACTGTTTGACGGTGAGGGACGCAGAATGCCAGCTGTACAGCTTTTCATCCCCGACAAAGTACACTTGAAGATATTCGCTCGGAATGGATTTCGCATCAAGAGACCACACCCGTATAATGTTGAACACATCTGCGGCGTACATGATGCGGAGACACATCGGTCCTTGGTGCATCAGATGAGGTGTAGTACTATGAAAAGAAAAATGTAAAGTTCACTAAAGTGACGCAAAAGGTAACCGCCGATTAAAGATAAAAATGGAATATTTTGGAAGAAGATATATTAAGTGGAGCGAACACACACCAAAATAAAACTAACGACAGATATGCGTGTTGCAGCTGTTGGCAAGTGTATTCTTGGTTGATGGACCGGAACATTTTACAGGTCATGATTATCATTGTGCATTATCGCGCTACTGGAGCTTACACATTGAACGCTACTACGCAGCCTTTGGAATGCTTGTGGTCTTCTTGAAGTTCCGTGTTTGCCGGGCGAGGGTGCTCAGGTGACATGAGAGGGGGGCGGGGGAGCGCGGGGGGGGGGGTGGGGCTGGGTTGAGGGAGGTCTGAGAGGTGCATGTCCTACTTCATGTCGTCAACATATTCCACCGGCACCCGCCAGAAACCGGAGCAGTTTGCAGACATAGGTTCAAGTTATAACGGTCAGGCCCCTTTCCTTTCTGACTGACAGATTTAGTGGCGCCATCTAACGAATAGCGAAAGCGTATGTGAGGATAGATAGAATGAAACTCGCTGGGGAAGCTGGTGGACCAGTAGAGGAAGTAGGAGGCTAACTCGCTAAGGGGCGTGGGTGAGAGTGGGTTTTGTAGACTTCCGCCAGAGTAGAAGAGAGACAGTGACAAAGATTAGATAGAGGAAAACAGACGATTAAGGGTTTTTATCGTGAGTATCTTTATGAACACTTAGTTCTATTCTTAAGCGTATATATACAGTTACGTTGATTATCGGTCATTGGCTGAGAGTGTTTAGGGGACGCTTGAGCCCGAGTAGGTATCATTAAAGTACTGCTATGACGTCATTCTAAACTGTACATTAATTGTCACGATTGTACTGTTTTAGCGAGCTGATAAATTGCGATTGACCCAAGGAGACCAAACAATGTTTCTGTTGAACAAGCAGCCGCGGCGCTAGTGGGTGCGATCCCTGAGCTGTGTTTCTGGGTGCCTATTCTCAGTGTGACTGTGGGGTGCTCTCTATTAGTGACTGTGAGCGAGGCTGCTACATATTGCATGGATCATACTATCAGCTTGCCGTAATAGACGCGGCGTCAGTGGATGTTATTCATGAGTCCGGTTTCTTGGCCCTATTAGTTACTATGAGATAGCTGTGGTTGGGAGAATTCCCGTAGCAAAACATTTTATAGAACTCTATAGAATGTCTATAGAAAACACCTATAGTATGATTTTCTATAAAACGTGTGTACATAATTCTATAGACTTTTTTTTCTCCATAGAACGTGAACATAATGTCCATAGAGAAAAATATTTCTATCGAAGGTGTAGGGATACTTCATTGAGCAATTGGTTTCTATCGAACGTATATAGAGATAATATTTTCCTCTTGTAGCCGGTTATGATCAGGTACGTTTGCAGGTTGGTAGAAGCACTCTTTATGTGAGAGGATACATGAAGGTAATTCTCTCTTCTTAGATTTATGACGCGAATTATAGCATTAAGTTAATAAGACTGCATTACACACCATAGGCAAATATCTTAAATTTGTTTACTAAAAACAATTCTCAAGGTTTCTATCCCTTTTTCTATGTAAATTCCAAGCGTTTTCCTATAGAGATTTTATAGAATTCCCATAGTGTTTTCATAAAATGTCTATGGAGTTTTCATAGTCTCCATCGAGTTTAACACATTTCCATATCAGTTTTACAACTGACGGCACGAAACCTGAAATGTTGGTGGTTTAGGCCGCTTTTGTGCACATGAAGGCTAAGTCGGGCCATGGAACCTTCGGGACGATGAAGGATGAAGGAATGAAACATGCCCCAGATTATGTTCCCGAACCCGGATTCGATAGGAATAGTTGATTTATAGTTTGGTGTGGATCAACGGTGTGTGGTTTTCTGTTTATACCGTGTATTGCCACAAGCGGTTTAAGTGTGGACTTTGTAAATAAATACTAAAATGGTATATCTGTATTTTCTTTATCTCGTGTTTTTGCTGGTTACAATATCGATCCTGTCAGAATGCGAGAAACCAATAACCGAGTAGTCACAATGCTGAACCGAACACTTGTGGCCGACACCAATGCCATTGTATCTGTGCAGTCACCACAACACCACACCCCTCGCCGCGTTACACTATATATACTCTCTGCCACAGAAGTCTTATGTTGGCGTTCTGGAGGGGATACTGCGATCTGCACCCTCAGCACGTTAATAAATCATGGCCTAATAAATACTGACGTCGGCCCAATGCAAATGCTTGATACTCTACAAGCGCGCCGCCTGTTGGTTATGGTGCTAACTCATAGAACCCGCAATAAAGCTAAATGTGTACACTGGGGGTAATGTCATGTAACGTGAATGTTGAATTAAACGCCCCACGCCATTCCACACGTTCCAAGGTTAGAATGTGTGAACAATTGGGGCAGTCGGGAAAACGTTTATTCATTTACGACAGCACTTACAGACGTTCCATGTCCCATGGCCAATATGTTGTTATGAACAAATCTCCGTGCGCCGCCCAGATTGGCAGTTTGGACGGTTCCACTTGAATCCTTGTCCAATTGGCGGGGCCAAGCTCCACATCGCAGAGATTCGTTTCAAAGGAGCAGGAATACGGCAGAGTGACTGACACGCCAAACAAATCTATGTTGTTAAAAACTAGCTTCCGTTGTTCATTAATAAGTCGTCTCATTCTAAAGCGTCTGATTGCGCTGAACACAAGATATTTTCTCTTTACATAGTAAGTATACTTACAATGTCCCCAAACAGAGTTCAAACGTACTTTCTTAATTTAATGCAAAACATATATATGCCAAACGCAAACACATCGTGGATATTAGTTGTCTGAACTTGGTTTAGTACCTGTTCGTATCGTCTCATGCTGCATAAATCTAACACGCAACATATCAGCCTAAAACACATGTTGAAGATTAGTTGTCTATAGATCGTTTAGTACCAGTCCGTATCGTGTTGTGCATACCTTCTTTGCAGTCAGCCACGAGGATGGCGCCAAATGCTGCAATGATGGTGCCGCAGATACCCGCTCCCCTGGTATTGTACAAACACAACAAAGACCTAGTTGAGCGCAATCATGTTAGTATCAGCATATAATGTGTTACCAGTCACTAGTATATTATAATTGCAGGCTGAATTATATATATATGGTAGAGAAGAGTATCAATACAAGACACCTTTTCCGGTGTTACGTAACGTCTGCTTCCACTCAAGTGTTTTTGATTTGTAAGTGGCTCTAACTTACTACTCCGACATACATACTATGGACAAACATACAAATAGTAAACTGCGTTCCATACGTTCCATATCGTTAAAGTTGCATGTAGAGCTCTTTCCCGCCAAAACTAATGAGGTCAAAATACATATAAGAATCAGTCCTTGAATCATTCAAGACTTCTTTTATCTATACTCCACCCATACCAGACTGCCAAAAAGTGCGTCTTAGCCTTGTCCGTGATATCAATTTACCACAAGTTTTCATTTTAGTGGTAAACGTCATCAGTTTGTGTGCTTCGCGATGCTTTGGTATAAGTAGCAGTGCCGCGACCGAGTTCGGTGGTGTCCCGGGATAGACACGTTTGCCACACCACAGCCGAAACGGCGATGTTTATCAGGATTTTGAATTTGTAGAATGAAACAATCGAGTTTTCTGCAATTTTTGATATAAATTTCGCCTAGGCTTAGTTTTGGCGGGAAAGAACTCGACATGCAACTTTAAAATAGCAAATGTAAACTCTGTATGCAGATAAAAATGTATATGAACTGCAACTTGTAACCCCAGTATGTGATATCGATTTGAGGTAAATACGAACGAAAATATTTGACAAAGACATTCTCGTTTTGCAGTCCCTCAACAAGGGTACAATGGTCGTTGTTACGAAGATTCTCAATATGAAGTGAATGTAATTTGCAATACTCGCTTATATTTGTAGTGACATCAGCCTTTACTTAAATTTGAATGTGGTGTCCTCCATCACAAAAGGCTGACCATGCTTGTTTGGTTGACGCATTTACTAGCTCGCAAAACGCCAGACATGGCCGGATGGCATAAATAGTACGTGACTTAAGGGTGATGACTTCGATCTTGGTTTGGGTTTGTCTCAATATTTCATATTAACCTCCTCAATTTTATACGCCTAGTGTATTCCAAGTAATTATAATAAAAGGAGCCCGGATGTAACACCAAGCTGTGGTTGTTGTTGTATTATCTAAACCGGACCGAACGATTCATTTCGTACATATACTAAGGAACATATGTATTGAAACATGGTGACAGCGGTGGGATAGATGATGGAGGTCAAGGTATGAACTGTTTCTGGTTAATGTATAATGTGGTGAACACATATGAACTCTGAGAACAAGTGCCGAGAGCAAGTCGCGCTCAAGCCACGCTAAGGCCAGAACAAAGAACTACACTGCTCGCCAAAACTCCGCAACTGAACATGGCTGCAAAACCACTGCACGGTAACCCTCCACCGCAATTGAAACTAAAAGAAGATGCAAAAGAGGAATGGAGTATGTTCAAGCAGTTGTATCACAACTACGGTATAATAACAGAACTGGACAAGCATGAAAAGTCATACAAACTGGCAGTATTCCTCAATGCCATGGGTCCTGTTGGGCTAAAGTTTCACTGCCACTGAAGACAAAGATGATGTGCAGCTGATCATTCAAAAACTGGACACAGTTATACAAGGGGAAGTGAACGAGACATATGAAAGATACGTTTTTAACAAACGAGAGCAAAAACCAGATGAGTCTTTTGACGCTTATCTTTCTGTGCTGCAACATATGTCAAATCATGCAATTTTTGTGATTGCCTGAGCGATTCACTGATGAGAGACCGTATCGTGACAGGCATAAGAGATGCGACAACAAGGAAATTGCTGTTACATTCAAAAATGCTGTGGATATTTGCCGATCAGCTGAAGCTGCATCGACTCAGGTGTTGACAATGGGTGATACAGGAACAGAAGCGGTACACAAGGTTACTCACACAGCGAAGCCAAAGTCAGGTGACAGAGCCAACCAAGGTCACTTCCCAAGGAAGCAAGAACACTACCGTTACCCTCGTGAAGCGCCGACCATACAGTGCAAGTTCTGTGGTCTCAGCCACACACGAAAAAAAGAGTTTTGCCCGGCCTGGGGTAAATCGTGTGCCAAGTGCAAAAAGAGAAACCATTTCGCTGTCTGCTGCTTCCAGGCTGGACGTAAGCTGATACATGGGGTTGATGGTGATCCATCAAACTCTGACTCGAGCAGTGAGGAATATGTACTGTCCGTACAGCAGGTCTCCGCAGTGCAAAACGTCAAGCGTACTAAAGGTCCGTTGTATGCTCACATGCTGCTACATGGAAACTCCGTGAAGTTTCAGATAGATGACGGCGCCACAGTTAATGTGCTTCCTGCAAAGTACGTTGACAGAACCAGCTTGGAACCCTCTGACGTCACGCTACAGATGTGGAACAAAACCACGCGGTCTGTCTCAGGGAAGACCCGAGTCTCAGTAAAGAATCCAAAGAACAAAAAGAAGTACTCCCTAGAATTCCAGATCGTGGAAGACGATTTCATGCCGCTGTTAGGTGGGAAAGCAGCAGAGGCTATGAACCTTATAACAGTGAATTATGACAATTTTGAGCAAATCAGCGGTACGAATAGCCAAAGCTCTCCGAGAGGACTGCTCAACGCGTTCTCGAAGGTTTTTGATGATGACGTCCTCGGCACACTGCCAGGACAGGTTCACCTACGTGTTGCAGAGGGTGCGAAACCAGTGCAGTGCCCCCCAAGGCGGGTACCAATATCTACGAAGACGAAACTCAAGAACTAGACCGAATGGTCAGAATGGGTGTATTGTGTCCTATTGAGGACCCGACTGATTGGTGCAGCCAGATCTCGGTGCAACAGAAGAAGAACGGATCGCTTCGAGTATGCATAGACCCGCGACCGCTCAACAAGGTTCTTCAACGGGAGAGATACCCACTGCCTACAATGGATGACGTGTTGCCTGAACTTGCGAAGGCCCGCGTAATTTCAAAGCTAGACCTGCGATCTGGGTACTGGCAATGTGAGCTCGACTATGAAAGCAGTATCCTCACAACAAGTATCACACCATTTGGGAGGTTCAGGTGGTTACGTCTCCCATTTGGAACGTGTGTCAGTTCGGAAATATTCCAGCGGAAGCTTCACCAGGCGATTGAAGGTTTGACAGGAGTGGCGTGCATCGCAGACGATATATTAGTTTTCGGATGTGATGATGAGAACCATGACCGGAACATGAAGTTCTTTCTCGAGAGATGCGAAGAAAAGGGTCTCAAATTGAACGGGGAGAAGTCCCAGTTTAAGACTGGAGAAGTTGAGTTCATGGGACATCGCGTCACTGCAGACGGGTTGAAGCCAGATGAAAAGAAAGTGGAAGCAATTCTCCAGCTGAAGAAACCCACCGATGTCAAAAGTGTCCAGCGGCTACAAGGGACAGTGGGCTATCTAGCGAAGTTCCTTCCCGGGTTATCCGACGTCATGGAGCCGATCCGGAGGTTGACCAGGCCTGACGTTTCTTGGCATTGGACGGACCTGCAGGATCGAGCGTTTGAACAAGTCAAAAAGCTTGCGACTGAGAGCCCAATTCTCGCATACTACGATCCGCGTGAGGAACTTGTAATAGAGTGTGATGCCAGTGAGACAGGTCTGGGCGCCGCACTCTTACAGAGAAACAAGCCCCTTGCATACGCTAGTCGAGCACTAACTGACACTGAAACCAGATACGCACAGATTGAAAAGGAGTGCCTTGCGATAGTATTCGCGCTTGAACGGTTTCACCAATATACGTACGGGCGGAAGACGATCGTACTGAGCGACCACAAACCGCTGGAGATGATAGTGCAGAAGCCTCTGCACAAGGCACCCAAACGTCTCCAGGGCATGTTAATGCGGCTTCTGCAGTACGACTGTGACGTGAAATACCAACAAGGGAGCAAGATGCTCATTTCGGATATGTTGTCACGTGCTTCCCTGCCTTACGAGGGAAACACAGAATCGTTCACCGCTGTAAATGCTGTCCAACATCTACCAATCAGTTTGGGCCGCCTTAAAGAACTCCAGTTAGCTACGATGAATGATGATTCCATGCAGACTCTAAAAAGCGTGATACAACATGGCTGGCCGGAGACCAAGGAAGATCTACCGAGCCAAGTGCATGCGTACTTCAGTACGCGAGATGAATACACTGTCCACGACGGGCTCGTATTCCGAGGTGAACGCGTCGTTGTCCCCGAAGGAATGAGGAAGAGCGTCAAGGAGGCCCTCCACCGATCCCATCTAGGTATTGAGAGCACCCTGCGGCGCGCCAGAGAATGTGTCTATTGGCCCTGTATGTCAGCGGACATAAAACAGGTTGTGGAAACTTGTGAGGCGTGTAGGACATACGAAAAGGCACAACAAAAGGAGACTCTCATGCCCCATGATACGCCAGCAAGGCAGTGGGAGCAAGTTGGCATTGACATGTTCTCGTGGGAAGGGAGAGACTACTAAGTTATAGTGGATCACATGAGCAACTTCTGGGAGATTGACAGACTGTATACAACGACCACCAAGAATGTCATCAAGAAGCTTAAGGCGCACTTTGCGCGATGTGGCATTCCGTCTCTCGTCGTTACCGACAATGGGCCTCAGTACACCTCTGCAGAATTTCAGGACTTTGTTGAGAAATGGGACTTTAAACACCAAACGAGTGCCCCTGGACATCAAAGTGCCAACGGCAAGGCGGAATCTGATGTGAAAGCAGCAAAATACATGCTAAAGAAATGTAAATCATCGAGGACCGACCCTTATATGGCCCTGCTGGAGATACGCAACACGCCGACCCAAGGCGTTGGGACCAGTCCTGCATAAAGGTTCTTGAACAGACGCACAAGAACGTTGCTGCCAATGACGAGCAAACTCTTGGCGCCAAGGGGCGAAGACGCCCTTAACAGGGATAGAAAAAAGTTAATTGAACAGAAAAAGTACCAGGCGAAGGAATATGACAAAACGGCGAAAGACCTGCCGGTCTTGGAGGAAGGAGATGTTGTGCGGATGCAACCTTTCAGATTGGGACGCAAGGAGTGGGACAAGGCCGTGGTCAGCAAGAGATTGGACGAAAGATCCTATGAGGTGGAAAACACCAAGCGGCACCTTCCGAAGAAATAGGGTTCACCTTCGACAGACCCAAGAGACGAGTCCCCAACTAACAGGTGTGTCTCTTCCGAGATCAGATGCAGAGAACGGGGAGGTCGGGAAAGCTACACCAACCGGGCAGGAATCCGGTCACACAAACCCAAGCCCGTGTGCCCTCAGGAGGTCCGGCAGGGTCACCAGAACCCCTACACACCTGCATGATTTTGTCGCGAAGTGACTTAAATGTCCTTGATGTTTCACACATGAACTTTTAAGTTCTATGCCGTTTCGTACGGTCATAAGCAGCTGCCGTTTTATTTGATGGAAAGGATGTCTCAATATTTCATATTAACCTCCTCAATTTTATACGCCTAGTGTATTCCAAGTAATTATAATAAAAGGAGCCCGGATGTAACACCAAGCTGTGGTTGTTGTTGTATTATCTAAACCGGACCGAACGATTCATTTCGTACATATACTAAGGAACATATGTATTGAAACAGGGTTACTCAGTAAACTGACCGGTTGACGCACTAAACTGATCAGTCAATTTAAGGCGACGACCGGTCCTTGCAACGCGCTAAATCACAAATAGCAAACGATACTTGACATGGTCTTGGCTTGGACGGTTTAAAAACATCCGAATGCCAACCAACTCCGTTGAGTAATGAAGTCTGCAGGTGGGAACATGTCTCTGGTGACTTTATCTGGTGTTATATATGAACAATCATATAATCCTGTCTGTCACGATAACAATCATACTGTCAATATCGTGAGAGAAAAAGCCTGATTCATAATGACGGATGATTGCTATCACACTTGAAAACAACCGACACACATTAATTAGATCAAACTCATATCGTTATCCATACTAATTGCTAGGCACGTTTTCACAAGGACATTAACCAGAATAAATGTAGTTGTAGAAAGAATAGGCGGAGCGCAGATCGCAGTCTGAATGAACAACAACTTAGGAAAGCTCTCATAATTTTTAGTTATGTATTCGTCGGACCGAGATACCGTAAGTTGACACACCACCGTCGAAACAACCGATCCGAGCTGGCTTCCTCAGCCCCAAACTTATCAAACGCATTCGAATAGCTCGTACGTCACACACGCTGCCTAGCTACCCCGCCCCGTCCGCTCACGATGAGTTTCTGTAGCATGGTTCCGCGGCCCCAACTTCGTGGGTATACTTGTACCAGTTTAGAGTTTCTGAGATTGGGGCTTGTAGATTTTGAGACGAGCAACATACCGACGGACGAGCAAGCGACCGGCTATATCAGCAAGCGACTCGATTGTCTAAACCAGGAATATACGCGTTGGAATAATACAATCTGACCTTCATTTCACGGAATGTGTTCTGAAACAGAATAATTTGGTGCCGTTTGGTGCCGTTTCATATTCATCTGGCGGGAGCGCCGGAGCGCGGAGGAAGCGGCGGCAATTTAACTTGAATTTTATGTTTAACTTCATCGTGCCTGTGACACAATCTGGCAATGCCTATATTATACCTGCTCGTACATAAAACAAAACTTATGTAGCTGCCGTATAGAAATTCATAACATTTGGGCGTGGAGCCAGCCGTCCCAATTCTAGGAGTTGAATTGAAATTTTCAATTTTCGTCATATGTCAGTTGATCGTGTTTGTATATTTGTATGTCTGTTTTACGAAAAAACGGGAAGTCTTCTTGTGATCTAACGGCTGCATACATCGGTTTGCAGTCTTTAGAATCTAATAGCTAGGCACTAGGGCTACATCATCCTCGTCACCCAGGTTCAAAGGTCAAAGGTGAAGGTCAATATCGACGCTAGAGGTCTGTGGTCAGTTTCAAAATGTGCTAGCATTCAAGGCGCAATTTTCAGGTATTGTTCGGTTTTTGATGCGTAATACCCATTTTCGAATAAAATGAGGTCTTTTTTTACGGAAAACGCACTAAATGACCTCTGTCAGTTTTCTCGCTTTTGGGCACATTTGCCATCAAGCTATCGCTATGATGTTCTAATATGCCATAGAAATATGAATTGAGGTGAATTGTGTCGAATCTTAGAGTTTTCTGATGCGTCCCGTGACGTCACGATGACGTCATTTTTGGTAATTACAAATTGTCAAAAATCAGAAAAAAATCCCCCAAAACAGAAAGTAGCATCATATTGTAGGAAAAGTATTTCCTCGTATAGCTGCAAACTAAAAACAATATGTTCCTATCTTACTTCCGGTTCCAGGGCCGACGGCATTTCTCTATGGGACTTCCCATGTTAAAGCGCTGCATCTTTAGGCTGGGAAAAATGTTTTGTCGTGTATTTCACAAGTGCCCCCATCGAGGGACACTGGGACTTTTTTCTTAGTTAAACGAGATACATAATAGCCTCAGTGCTTACCGCATGCGATTGGATCAAATAGTGACGTCACAGGATTTTTTTAAAATTTTGCCAATGGCGAAAGATACGGCTTTTTGGTGTTAGCAGAGGCTCCCACGGGCGTCCTATTCAAGCCATCACTCAATCCTTGCCGCTGTGGATGGATAATAATAAGCTGAGTCATAATCTGTCGATATAGTTCCATAGCCACATTACTTTTCGGCATATAGTCAAAATCGTTTAACATAGGATCCTATGGGGAAAAATGAACTTGAGTGAATATGACCTACTTCCGCTCAAGCTATTTCAGTCTCCTTTACCACACGGTGAGGTAATATTACCTTAAAGCAAGTTATAAGAAAAACACGGCGATCTCTGTATAACTTTTTGTTTCCATGGCAACGAAGCCACTGGCCTAATGATAAACATACAGATTCTTGCCATTGAAAGAAAAATCGTCAAAAATCAGATAAAAATGCTAAAAAAAAATCTCCAATTAGAGCGCTTCAAATTGGGACGACACCTTTGCGGAGCCACCAATGATGAGTGAATGGAGATTGTGTCCATCTTTAAAACAACGTAAAAACTAAGAAAAACATGCCAGAGCCAAATGGTAGGGACCATTGATCGGCAGAGAACTAGCAAAAGAAACAAATGAGTTGCTATATCACTTCGCCTGCAGTGTTCTTTGTTCTTGTCCTAGGTCTCACGTGTCTCCGCAATGATGAACTAATGCAACTTTTGGCCATTTCGTCAAGCCATAGCTAAAGGACTATTCTTTCTATCGCCTAGCTCGTTAATCGAATAAGTTGTGGCAGTAAACCTTGGCGTATTGCCACTTGGACGTTGTCGTGCTTCACGTCATAACGTCACGATGACATCATGACGTCACACATCGTACGTAAGCTATTACTCAACTATTATAAGGTATGGCGACTTTCGGGTCGCTTGACTTTGCAGGTCGTGTTCAGGGACAGTTTGTGCCGTGTGTAACTTTGTTGGCGCAGTGGATAAGTGTGCGTCAAAAATGACGTCATAGCTAACGTGCTCGTACGAAATGTTAGGGTTGCTTTATTTTTAGCCACTTTGCCAATAGCTGTCATAACCCGAGTTGATAAGTAGCCATATTAAAGGAATAGAAGCCATCTTGAGCATTTCACGAACGTCAAATGACGCCATGTCACGCCACGATGACGTATTATTAGATAAAAAGTAAAATTCGTATCACCACTCAAAATGAGTCAAGCAATCGCTCTTGCGAACAAAAAAATTTCATGTTCACTTAAACACGTCGTCTTCAGAGACAACTTATGGCGAGGGGGCTAAGTGTGCGTCAACGTCATAGCTTACGTGCTCCTACGAAAGTTTGGGCCTGCTTGATGTTCAGCTAATTTGGCAATAGGTACCATCACCCACAAGTTCATGAGTTCACCCATGATTTCCTAAGTAGGTATATTTAACAAAATAGAAGCCATCGCGAATGTTGTCGTGATCGTCGTAAAGTTCGTGAAGTCACGAAGACATAATAAATAAAAGGTACGAAAGTACCGTTAATATTACTTCAAGAGAAGCGCCCTTGGCTTCAAACTGGATGTCCATTTAAGCTCCGCCTACAGTGCCACACTGCCTGTCGAAGGCAGCATTTAGCCCAAATTGCCCTTATAAGGACCTTTAGCCGAAATTGGCCCTGACGACTCGTAAGGCCGCCATTAATACAGCTTCCAAATAAACTTACGGATTTTCGTCCTCGACCTATGGTCGAATATCTCTTGTGCTATTTTTGAACATATCGATTTTGTGTATAAGAACACAAACCTCAGGCCTTAAGGTTCAAAACAAACTATTAACACCTGCCATATCTAGCACCAATTATCTGCCAATGACCAAACAATTCCACTTCTTGAATTTTCCCTCTAAAAAAATGAAAACTTGTTGTGAAACGTCATAATCGTGTGCACACATGTTGTTCAGCGATGCCACCGACAGGGGGCGCCCTAGCCCATTTAGACACTTAAAAGGTTATTTTGGCGCACCTGTTGCAAGGGTCAGCTTGATATGCAACTTGAAGTGGCGACTGCTCTGATCACTAATTGCATCAGTACATACGAGTCAGCCGCCCCATTGTGTCGCACGGAAGATCCGCTGGTATACTCGCCGTAAACCATATACATAAAAACGGCAATTATGTCATATTCGCCGATAAGCGAGCGTTTATTGTTTCCCTCGTGTAACTTGGAGTCACCATCGCTATCAATGTGTTCTAATAAAAGGCATAATGTAGAATCTCGGTGGGAGGGGGTGGGGCATTCTTGTTTCTCTTAACCACTTTATACACCCAAATATTACCAGATGACTTTTTTGACTATTTATCAGACGGTTACATTGCTCAGACAGTCACATCTATCATAGGGTCATATTCATGAAGCCGTCACATATATCAGACGGCCACATCTGTAAGGCGGTCACATATATCAGACGGCCACATCTGTAAGGCGGTCATATATATCAGACGGCCACATCTGTAAGGTCACATCAATCAGACAGTCACACACGATTATGCATCTTGTTGAAAAGGAGGAGCGAAGGCGGGTTCGCAGTCTTGTCTCTCGGGATATTCATTGGCCTTCATACTTTGACAGAAACAGATGAGACCAATATTATATTACTACATTTGACAGTGAACCAGCTACTATTTTTGTGCACATTTACGTGATTAATACGTGCAATTAGATATATATCAACATAGGTAGATAGGGCAGATGGCCCACTCACTACTCCGGTTAGATGCAGCTCATACCAGTTTCTAAATTTTGATAGGGAGTGTTGCTCTTATCAGTAACTAACTGTTGCAGCCATTTACCTCTATATTCCGACTCCAAATGCCTCACCCCACTCACCTCCCTGGTCTGCAACAACCATCATCATTTCGGAAAGTTTGTGTCATAATTCTGAAGCGAATTTGCATAGGAGAACTAGCGGAATGATAAGAAGTAGCACGGCATATGGGAACTAGCGTAATAGTAGGAAGAAGTAGGACGGCATGGGGCGCGTTGGTGAAATTGGGTAGTAAACATCCGCCGAGGGAGGAAGACGAAAGGAAGCCAGAATGAAAAGTTAGAGAATTGGGAGATCAGCTAATTTTATAGTAAGTATCTTTATGAATATTTTATGTTTATGTTTATGCAAGTTATTAAGCAAGTTGCCCCAGAAGTTTGGAGAGTAGTGCGCAGTATTGTCGCCCTATTATTAAGCGTATCAATACAGTTCCTTTCATTATCGCTCATTGGTCAATTTAGGGGGTCGCGTCACACGAGTTAGCATCCCTGGCAGGGGGGTATGAAAGGGCCTGCATCACTGCCAGTTGGAGTTGGGGGGGGGGGGGGGGGGGGAGACCGCGCAGCACCAGCGCATCTCTTTTCTCTTTATTCCTTGCGCTTCACCCGCGCACCTCTTTAATATATTCTTTTAAAAGGGGTGTCTAGGTCAGAAATATATATGTGGAGTTATATTTAGAGGAATCAACCATAAAATGTAGAGAATTAACTTAAGAACAATAGTGTGAGAGATAGGTCAGGCCAGCAATTAGGCTATGCAATGATAGACTGAATTAGTGAGAGAAGTTATATGCAGCAGTTGCCGTGATATTGGTAGCTCCATGTGATATTGTTATCTGTATATTTACTCCGAGGCTGATGGCATATACATATTCAGGTAACATGAATAGATTGATCATACATTTGTATATGGTGGCAGCGATTGATGGTTAATCCTGAATAAATCATTTGAACTGTACCTACTTTATTATTGCCTTATTGCTGGGTTACTTAATCTGGGTTAAACCGAGAATGCCTATCAGTATCGCGGCATAACCCCTTCCTGACATTTTACCCAAACTATACAACCGGTATGCTCCAATTTTGGAGACAGCAGTGTGTAGTTACAACATAATTAGGGGCAGAGACCACACACCGGCCGGCACAGCGCAGCAAACTCGACCGTGCTAACTACTGGACCACATGTGAGTCCATCTTGAGAAATAACCTGCCATCGAATTGCAACAGTTCAAATTAGAAAAAGACATTCCGAAATAATTCTATCGCTGAGATGACTTGACAATTATATTGGTAACTTCAGACGTTCCTTCCTTTGGAGCCTAAATATATTAAATAAAACAAACGAGTCGTTATCAACTGCGAATCCGGGTATTGCGATGGAATTATATATTTATATGCGCCAAGCCACCCTTTTTTGTCCGCATCAATCTTCATCATAACACAATATACAGACAAGACTCGTGTTTTCCCTCGTAACTCACACCTCCCACCCGGGCGCATCCAGCCACTTTCCAGCCTGGCTTTTGCCTTCCCCTTAATGTAGTACAAAGGGGGGAGAGGGGGTCCTGACCCACTAACTATACGTCGATTTATTCAAAGACTGATGTAGGGCGGGAAAACGAACGCAACGTATGCATAACCAACTAGCAGAACTTTCCGATAATTTTGGTGCATTTTGGTGGCAAAACATTTACTTTTCATAGATCAATCACATAAATTACCATCAACAAATGAGGTTTTAGAAACGGTTCACAGCATAATGTGCCTTTGAATTGTATTTTTCACCATACAAACAAAGTCAACATTCCGATATATTGGAAAACCATTTATCATGTTAATTATATAAATAACCATAAACAAATAAGGTTTAGTCATTCAACACGCATATTTCGCCTTTCAGATGCAATGTTTATGAGACACCACCGTGAAAACATCTCACCCTAGGGTATCATTCCGCGTGTCGGACGTATATTTCTGCCTGCAACCGAATTCTCGGAATATTTCAATATGGACATTTTAGTTCTCCTACATGGAATCCTCAATATGCAAGATTACCCGACTGCTCATACCTCAGACTCCTGGGGTGGATTGTGTTTTACCTGATCATGATGACGATGGATCCTCCGCTTGTCCTGTTTACAACGACGGCAAGCAGAATAATTTCCGTGCGGACCGTTGATGGTTAAGTCACAAATAATCAATGTTACCGTTTCAATAAGTAACGAAGTCTGTTCGCGTCGGGGAAAATATTCGACTGAATTCATACCATCTGGTGTTGTATATTAATATGAATATGTCCCCATCGGTCCCAATGACAATCATACCGAAACATCGGGATGGGCGGAGCCTGGATCCTAAAAAGTCGGATGTTGTCTATCACTTTTGGAAAAAAATCTCACTTCTAACATCAAGTGAGACTTCCGAGCTAACATTGTCATCCAGAGTAATTATTTGGTGTATTTGATTAGGACATCTGGTCGACATTTATACGCGGGACCGTATACGTTGTTGAAGGGATAGGACGAGGGCAGATCGCTGTCAGGTCTCCGGGATAAGATCCGCGAACATCCGCATTTTGGGCCGACATCCGCCAGTAACTGTCCCAAGATTTACAGCCCAACTCTGCAAATTGCACATGTCCCTGGTGGGTGTTGCTGTAGTATTTGCTCCTTTTGGCAAGGCAGGCTGGCAATTTGGACGCATTATGACCACATATATAATTGACTGGGGACATTCTCTCACCCGCACAGACTCCCCGGTCGCCCCAGGACCACACCCGTAACCCGGCGAACACGGAACTTCAAGAAGGCCACTAGCATTTAGAAGTCTGCGTAGCAGCGTTCATTGTGTAAGCACTAGTAGCGCGATTATTGCACTGGTGATGTTGATAACCATGACCTGTATCAACACCCGCTTCATCCAACTCGCGGTGGGCCATCGGGGTTAGAGCGTGACTAATTCCGCCGAAACGTAGTAAAGTACAGCTACTCTTGGTCATCTTGAAGGCATGATGGAAGCTCATTAACAGTTTTCCAATGTGTAACTTTACGGTACACTATTTACCCTTTTTTGACACAGTTATGCAATGTTTTGCTTTCCAGGTAAAATTGTGGACGTGGTTAGATGAACATGCTCTCATGTCTCTCGTGTCCATATTAATTACGACAGATGCTTGTGCAGGTACACATATGTCCAGGTACGTTTTTCTTGTTGACCTGGCTGCATGGCCTGGGCTTAATGATTTGAAGCTTGGGTCTTCAGCTGCAATTCGGTTAATTGTTCATTCTTTATCAGTTTATCAATAAATAATGTTCGTATGCACACTCCTTTCCATCAATTTCATGCAAATAACGCTTGCGATGTAAGTCTATGCAAAACGTGTATTCGCGGGATCTGCATAAGTTATGTTAATCTGCAAATGAAAGAACACAAGGAAACCCAAATAAAAGGTAGCGTTCAAATTTTGATCTTGCATTTCAGGCGCTCTGCCGTATAGCTTCCATATTGCCTACCACGGCGGCCAATGAGGATCGGTTCATAGAAACGTAAAACGTGACTAACACGGCAAGGTATGTAGCTTCATTTATTACTGATGGTTAGTCACCTGCTCGAATGGACGGACCCGGGGGGTAGGGCGGGGGGGGGGGGGAGGAGGCCTGAGGAGGGTGAGCGGCAACTCGCGCCCCCCTGTCGATCCGCCTGCCCCACATAAACACGCATTGTGAACGACGATGCTCATGTCTCATGGCATCCCGGATATGAAAGAGTTGCGTGTTCATACAACGGTACTGTATGACAAGAAACGAAAGCTTGCACAGGCGGCCACTGACTCTGCTCGAGCTTTCATTTTCCCATTCCTGTACTATACGGAAAAACCGCCCTTGTATAAATAGTCGCCTGGCAAATGGATGGTTATAAATGATTGCGGTAAAATGTTCACTGTCCAGTGGAACAAAAGGACAGGAGGAGAGGAAGGGAGAGAAAATGGGTTATATACGCCGGGCTGCGAACTCATCCCCCAAATCAAGCCGCAGCCGTTGCGATATATACTGTCTGGAGACATTTGAATTCTGAAATGCTGTACATTTAAGCTATGTAAAAACAGATGTATGCCGCCCATTACAAAAAGTAGCATATGATACTGAAATGAAAGGTTATCATTCACATTTAACCCAACTGTAACATTTGCTTAAAAGCGTCATGGCAAGCCTGGCAAAAAATATTTTGAGCATGGCAGCCCCCCTTAGTTGGAAATTACGCGCATTACGTCACAGATTTATGTGCAGTTCACCAGCTCTTGAGGGATGTTAAGCAGATTTTAGGCAATGAATTTCACTGATAATAAAGTTATAAGACAGATACATCTTGCACTCATCAGGCCTACTGTACAATAAAATTAGACCTTTAGATGGTTTTGGTGGAGAACAAATTTGAATAGCTTTAATTGAACAAGTAAAAATGGCCACGCGGAGAGAGATGGTAAAACTATTGATATTTCATGACCTGCTGTATTCTATAGCCCGGGACGGGGGTTACTTAATAAATTACTGAGTTTGAGAAAATTCCGCGGTAATGCGCTCCACCTTCAAAATCCGATCGCAGGGGGCGTTTCACCATCAACATCGGCTTGGTAGCGACCTCCAACATCCGCTCGGTAGGGGTATTTTGCTCTATGTCGCAGTTCTAAGACAACACCCGCTCGGCTTTTTCTCTTTTTCCGGAAAACTCGCTCTATAAACTCACATTTGGTCACAAGTTTTAAAGTGTCCGCTCTGGAGGGTTGTCTTTTTCATAAAAAATGAGCGTTCTATAGGGTGTCTTATTCATAAAAAATGTCCGCTTCATCAGGCATCAAGGGGCATCCGCGGAACGACCCCCACCACCAGATTCGTATAACAGTGCCAACCCCCCTCCCCGGATTCTATAATGCCTGAATACGTCTAGAACTTGCTCTACGTAACTACATAACAGTGGCAGACATCAGGAGTAGGCTAAATGCTTCTTTACACTATGTTTCTTCTCAGTGCAACCAAAAGACGTTAACAGGAAACTGTGTAATAAAACAGATGCCCACAATTTAGGGAAAGTGTATTTTGCAGGAAATCAGAAGAATTTACGCGACTAAGGACGAATTGCAATGTTTTAAATGTCCATCTAGTGTAAGCTTAGGCCAATAGTACACACATTTTCTACATGCAAATATCGTTACATAAATAAGTGTATTTCAGATGTGAAACAAAATTGCACTAAACTTGCACGTCCACTTTGTGTATTTTTATCTACTTTGTCCACTTTGTGTATTCTTGTCCAACATTTACAAATGAGCACGAAAGACCGATTGAAAAACCAGTTACTTATTCCGGCTGCGTTAATAGACAAACTTGTTTTTTTTTATCTGTACCTGTACTAAGTGTTTTTTTGTTTTTAGAGAACACCCTATTAACAACCTATGATAAACTGTTGAAAATTATGCAGCTGTAAGTTAGTACCCGCATTTTACACGCTACGCAGCGCAGAGCGAGCTAGAGTTCACCCGAAACACACGCGTGCCATAATTTCCCCTGGAACGGTCCATTCGGGGCCACTTTTAATTGTTTCATTTTACACACCACGAGGCGCATATCTTCCCATGATGATGGTAAATTGCACCATTATTGACCCATTACGTCAGCTTATATTATGATTCTCGTAAATGTCAAACATACTTCGTGATTATCCTGCATAACGATGTGGATTTGGCCTCATTGAATGTACTTTCGCTTCTCAAGTGGGATAGAAACAAGCTAACATTCTGGTTCGCCGTCGGGATATTGACGGTGTGACTGATATAATGGTTGGCTGGATCATTGTGTTCCTGATATACCCCACGTGACGGCCTTAATGCAGATGGAATATTTGCCAACGGTAGTCATATTTCGGTAGTTCACCAGAAGATGCTGGAAAATGAGTTCGGACGTGAATAAGTGAACACAGCTTAATGTCGAGAGCGGGCGGCGCCTGGCAGATTTTTTTCAGAACTAAATTCAATTTTTTTTTCAATTTTTAGGGTCAAATTTCAACTAATATCAATCTATGCTATGTCACATCAAATAATATTTTCTCTACCAAATTTGCATGTATTTGATGTATTACAAGCAAATACCAACATATTTACATATCATTGCATATATGCGCCGAAAGGCACAATTGTGACAATTCGTCATTTTTGACCTAATTTATAGCCAATTTGGTTACAATAGAGCTTATAGAACAAAAGTTTTTGTGATTTTTGTATTCACCTGCACGCTAGGCTTCAGCAGACAGTTTTTTTGGGACGTCTGTCGACCAGTTTTTATAGGGGATTTCAAAACATTGAGAAAAAAACACATTCATGGGATTTTCCCATTGACCGCCATGTGAAAGCCAATTTTACCAAAATGCCCCGATTTTTTTTAGTTAAGTGACATATATCTTTAATTACATTTTCAGGTAGATCCATACATGATACTTATCTAGAGAAAAAAAAAATCTGTCGAAGAATTGTTTGGACCCCCACCCGCTCCCGACCTCAAATATCATTTCGACTTAACTTTCAACGCTCAGCTGTCAAGGGGATATTCCTTCATGCCGTCGTGGACAGCGGGACAGAAGAATTTTGGCGGAGAAAGACATGGTATCTTATCCCGCACAACCCTAAACATTTGCACAAGTGGGGCAGAAACCACGCACCGGCCGCTGGTGCTGGCATGGCAGAGCAAACTCGACAATGGCGCGCTAACTACTGGACCACATGTGAGTCCAACTTGAGAAATAACCTGCCATCGTCTTGCAACGGTGCAAAAGGGAAAAAGACATTCCAAAATTACTCTATCGCTGGGATAATGGGACAATTTTATATGTAACTTCAGACGTTCCTTCCTATGGGGCCTAAACATAATAAATAAAACAATGGAATCGTTATCTGCAAACCTGGGTATTACGATGGAATTATATATTGATATGCGGCAAGCCACACTTTTTGTTCGCATCAATCTTCATTATAACCCAATATACAGACAAGACCGAACGCCAGTCCTATATTATGGGCCGCGAAGTGAAACCCACTCGGAAAGCAAGCAATGGCTTTGTTCAAAAAACTATGCTAGCTAATCGTTGCGTAACATACTGTTGGGGCAGATGCACACAATAGGGCTATGAGTCAGTGATGTGTTCCTCTGAGTCTTAGTTCAAACAATCTCTATCCAGGATGTTGGCGTTTATATATAACAAACTTAAAGGGAAATGCCGAGTCCATATCATTTACATTTCCAGTTAAACTATAGGGAATTAACTAAACATTACACAGAATATTTTTTTTTAATCATACATCAGTGACATTTTTTAAGCACTTTTGCACGACCACAAATTTTCATGGGCACCCGCCTCAGTGCGCTGATGATGACGTCACCGGCGATGAAGCGACCAATAGGTCTAGACGACTACTGCCACCGGAAGCTACAATAATTTCTGGCGAGTCGGACGAAGAAGTTGAAGTAAAGACGGCATCGACACCAACTGCTGATTTAATCGGGGACCAGTTTGAACCTGTAGGGGTTGACGATGGTGGATCAGGCATTGTTTATACAGGTCGTTGACGACGCATCGCGTGGTCAGTAAAGCCGTGTTGCGTTAGAAGGGAGGGTGGGGGAGCTTGGGGGCCGGGTGGGGTGGAGTCATGAATTCATCGTCATTGTTGGCAGGGTGCCCATTTTGATTCGTAGAGTGTCAGGCCATGGTTCAGGAAGCGGCCGCTGGGGGGGGGGGGGGGGCACTACATTACTACAGTGGTCGGGGTGTGTCGCCCAAGCCGTAGAGAGGATTTGGAGAGTGAGAGTAAAGTGCGAGATCTTGTGGTCACTGAGAGATATTTTTTTCTAAAATACTCACTGACAACATTGTGGTTAAAAAGGCATATAAAATAGACACTGACATTCATGACAAAGTGATGAATGCAATGGCTTTGCCCCCCCCCCACCCTAGGAGTGGCAGTGTGTAACTTGATACAGCTGCTGTCTTAGAAACTCACTGTGACTGAAGCGTGTATGGAGAGGATTGCCGTACTATAGAACTGCCGTATGGGTTAGGGTGGGTGGGGTGGCTCTCTATCGGGGTGGTGCGGAGGGGTGGAGGGAGGAGTAGTGCGTGAAGCTAGCAGCCGGGTCGACTCAAAGCAATTGTTCTCATAGTGGTCGGAACGCACTCTTGAATGTTTGGTGGTTATAAGCAAAAGCTTAGTGGACTGTCCTAGTGGACAGTGGTAGAAAGATTTCCTGTTATACCCTGATAACAGCTGAACAGTACACCATTTTGTTCTAAATGCATCGATGTTTTAAGTTTATGAGTAAAATTCGCTTGTCACTATTCATGAGAGATGTTAGGCCGACAGCTTGTTCCAAAAACGCACCGCTCGCATGTAAACAAAGTGTTGGTTCAGCGGAAGGTAGTCGTCAGTGACGTCAACGCCTTGCGTGCGATTGGCTAATTCTGGTCACGTGTTCAAAACATGTCGACACTCGCTTGATGGGCGAAAATGTGTGTTTTATACTGTTGATGTGCGATTTTCTCTATGATGCTTTCTTTTTGAACAGAACGATTAACGGCAAATATATTTGAAACCAACAAAGTTTTATTTTTATATCACATTGCAGCCCCCGGTATTTTCTTTTAACGTTTTGATGATATGTGTTCAGTGTGCCTATGACTGTCGTATGAACAACCCGTGTTATCCCTTTATGTAGCATACCTCGCGGTCACATATATCAGACGGTCACATATATCAGACGGTCACATCTATCAGACGGTCCCATAAAACAGACGGTCACATATATCAGATGGTCACATTTATTAGACGGTCATATTCATTAGACGGTCATATTCATTAGACGGTCATATATATTAGACTGTTACATTTATTAGGCGGTCACATTTATTAGCCGATCATATTTACCATACCAAACTGACTAATACTAACAAACTAACAACATATCGATGAATTCAAATGCAAACATAGGACTGAAGTTCAACCGGAAACGAACGGGACAGAGCAACGTTTGGGTGACACACCACTGATTTACCAACAAAACAGAGCTTTCAGATATGTTGGTATTTATTGGCAAGACATTCACCTTTTGTGTATCAATTACATAAATTTCCATCAACAAATGTGTTTTCAGAAACAGATCACAGCTTTGATTCCCCTTTCACATGCATTGTTCACCAGACACACTGCCAAACCACATCACACGAGGGTATAGCGCCGACGGTTAGTGTACCACATTCACAAACCGACAAAACGCACTGACCCACTTATTCCCCCATAATATAAGAAATAAACATGCATAATTCAGGGCAAATTGCCGAACAAATAGGATAGAGCAACATTTTAGAGAAACATGTCGAGACAGACATATAACTAACAAAATATTTTCTCTTTCCGATGTGTTGTAAAGGCATTTACCTTGTGTAGGTCAATATGACTTCATTCTCATTATCCGCCCTCGGCCTTGCGGCCTCGGGCCGATAATGAAAATTGGCGGGCTGCTACAGCTTGATGTCGGGCCAATAAAATTGCCTAACGCCCCGCAAACTCGCGCTATTACTATTATTACGAGTTGAATTTAAATTAAAGGCGTTGACTTGTCTCTGCTTCTTTGGTTTAATTTCCGCATGCAACGACCAAAGTAAAGCATTTTGGGACTGACTGTCCGCAAATCGCAAGCCTTTCCACATATAGTTGGCCAGTCGCCTTTTTATACCATATATATGTTGCCAAGAAACATAGCATGTGCAACTAGGCAACTAGTCATGGAAGCGGGCTATTTAAAGCTATAACTACAATCCTTTTGTGCATGACGTCATATTTCATTGTTCTATGCAGCGTCGCCATGGCAACGATTGTCGATTGCATGGGCAGCAGGGCGGTTTGGGTCAGAATACGGCATTTTAGAGGCCTTCAGATGTAACGCTATTGTACTAGTTAACATGCCCACCAACTCGTAATAATGATATTTAAATAACCATGAACAAATAACGTTTTTAAATTAGACACATGCATATTTCCACTTTACACATATGCAAATGTTTATCTGACACCAGCATCAGAACACTGCGCCCGAGGGTATCATTCCGCGAGTCGCATGTTAATTTCCGGCTGGAACCGAATGCTCGCATTTCATTGATCGAAGATCGGAGGCGGCATATAAAAATATGGACTTTTTCATTCTATGGAAAAAGGAAATCCTCAATATGTAAGATTTCCCGGTTGTTCATACATCAAGGGTGGGTCCATACCTGATCATGGTGATGATGGATCCGCCGTTTGTTCCACTGTCAATGATTGTACGGAGACTAATATCCTTGCGGACTGTTGACGGTTAAGTCACAAAAAGTAGTGCTACTTGAACAAATATAGGCTTAGACTATACAAAATGCGCTTTAAACTAAATGTCGTCCGAATAGCCACTAACCGTCCGTTGCACTAACTGACGAAGTCTGTTCGCATCGGGAAAATAGCCCATGTTTTATATTAACGATAATATAATCCCGTCGGTCACGACAACAATGTTACTGTCAATAGTGAAACAGAAAGAGCCTGGATCATAATGACGGATGCTGTCACTCGGGAAAAAAGTCTCTCTTTTTCTAACCCCATGTAACATCAATTAACTTACATCATTATCCAGAGAAATGGTCGGGTGTAATTGATCAGAACATAAACCAACATGTTAGTATACGTTCCTGGCGGGATAACAGCCTCATTCTGAGCGAACGACAAACGCATTAGGGAATGCAGTTCTAGTTTTAGTTGCATTTATCCGCCTCTTCAAAAAGTTTAATGCAAAAGGCTTATTCAAAGTTGAACATTCGGCGCGGCAATTCATTCGGCGCGGCAATTCATTCGGCGCGGCTATTCATTCGGCGCGGCTATTCATGTAGAGTCAAAACGAAACGGACATCCAACGGGTCACGAAGAGTCAGCAGGACACGGACAGCCCAAAGGACACGGACAGTCAACAGGTCACGGACAATCTGCAGGACACGGATAACCTACAGGACACGGAAAGCCAACGGGATATGTACAGCCAACATGACACGGACAGCCAACCGGACACGGACAGCCAACAGGACACGGACAGCCAACAGGACACGGACAACCTGCAGGGCACTGACAGCCAACAGGACACCGACAGCCAACAGGACACGGACAACCACGAGGACACTGACAGTCAACAGGACACTGACAGCCAACATGACACCGAAAACCAACAAGACACTGACAGCCAACAGGACACTGAGAGCCAACAGGACACTGACAGCCAACAGGGCACTGACAGCCAACAGGACACTGACAGCCAACAGGACACTGACACCCAACAGGACACGGACATCCATCAGGACACGGACAGCCAACATGACATGAACAACCAACAAGACACGAACAGCCAACAGGACAGAGACAACCATTGGGACACGGACAGCCAACAGGACACCGAGAGCCAACAGGACATGGACAACCAATAGGACACGCACTACCAACAGGACACCGACAGTCAACCGGACAGAGACAACCAGCAGGGCACGGACTGACAACAGGACACCGACAGCCAACTGGACACGGACAACCAATAGGACACACACTGCTAACAAGGCACTGACAGCCAACAGGACAGGGACATCCAACAGAACACGAACAGCCAACAGGACAGAGATATCCGACAATACACCGACAGCCAAGAGGACACGGACAGCCAAGAGGGCACTGACAGCCAACAGGACATTGACAGCCAACCGGGACACTGACAGCCAACAGGACACTGACAACCAACAGAGCCCTGACAGCCAACAGGTCACGGACAGCCAACAGAAAACGGACAGCCAACAGGACACCGACAGCCAACAGGACACTGACAGCCAACAGGACACTGAAAGCCAACAGGACACGGACCACCAACAGGACACGGACAACCAACAGGACACGGATAGCCAACAGGACACAGACAACCAACAGTACACCGACAGCCAAGGAGACACGGACAGCCAAGAGGACACTGACATTCAACAGGACACTGACAGCCAACAGGAGACTGACAGCCAACAGGACACGGACAGCCAACATCACACGGACAGCTAACAGGACAGTGACAGCCAACAGGACACTGACAGCCAACAGGGCACTGACAGCCAACAGGACACGGACCAGCAACAGGACACGGACCAGCAACAGGACACGGACAGCCAACAGGATACTGACTGCCAACGGGACACGGACAGTCAGCAGGTCACGGACAATCTGCAGGACACGGACAACCTACAGGACACGGAAAGCCAACGGGATGTGTACAGCCAACATGACACGGACAGCCAACCGGACACGGACAACCTGCAGGGCACTGACAGCCAACAGGACACCGACAGCCAACAGGATACGGACAACCACGAGGACACTGACAGTCAACAGGACATTGACAGCCAACAGGAGACTGGCAGCCAACAGCACACGGACAGCCAACATGACACCGACAACCAACGGGACACGGACAGCCAACAGGACACTGAGAGCCAACAGGACACTGACAGCCAACAGGGCACTGACAGCCAACAGGACACTGACAGCCAACAGGACACTGACACCCAACAGGACACGGACATCCATCAGGACACGGACAGCCAACAGGACATGGACAACCAACAAGACACGAACAGCCAACAGGACAGAGACAACCATTGGGACACGGACAGCCAACAGGACACCGAGAGCCAACAGGACATGGACAACCAATAGGACACGCACTACCAACAGGACACCGACAGTCAACAGGACAGAGACAACCAACAGGGCACGGACTGACAACAGGACACCGACAGCCGACTGGACACGGACAACCAATAGGACACACACTGCTAACAAGGCACTGACAGCCAACAGGACACGGACATCCAACAGAACACGAACAGCCAACAGGACAGAGATATCCAACAATACACCGACAGCCAAAAGGACACGGACAGCCAAGAGGGCACTGACAGCCAACAGGACATTGACAGCCAACCGGGACACTGACAGCCAAAAGGACACTGACAACCAACAGAGCCCTGACAGCCAACAGGTCACGGACAGCCAACAGGAAACGGACAGCCAACAGGACACCGACAGCCAACAGGACTGTCATGAAGTCCATGTACTTGATGTGCTCAGTTTGATGTGCTCAATTCTCAAATCTACCGGGAGGTCAGTTTCATGGCTAGCAGGGTTGAGCGCTGCGACCATCCTTAGATTCGGCCCTGTCACTCGTGACTCGACTCGGCCCTGTCACTCGTGACACTGTCTGGGAGTGGCCATACGCCAATATAAATACGGCGCCAGTCCCGAAGAGGGCAGACTACCTTGGGGACCGGTCAAGACAGGACACCCGGCATCACAGGAACTACCCACATCGCGGCGTCAAGCGGCGCTGCTGCTGCTCGGCCGGATCGTCAGGGGTTGTCCTTTGGTGTCCCTGTTTGCACTTGTGGACTGTTGCCGTCCATGCCTCGTTGTTACTGAGGCTGCCATCCATGCCTCGTGTTTATTGAGGCTGCTGTCTATGCCTCGTCGTTACTGAGGCTGCTGTCTATGCCTCGTCGTCGCTGGAGCTGCCGGTCATCGCTGGGACGTCGCTGGATCCGCCGGTCGTCGCTGGGACGTCGCTGGATCCGCCGCACATCGCCGGGACATCGCTGGAGCCGCAGTTCGCCTCAGCATGCTGTTCGTGCTTGACAATTCCTGGGGCTGACAGTCATATTTAACCATAGTTATCGCCGGGACATCATATATTATCCTCCATGTTACCTTAATGTAAATAAATATTATACTTTGTACAACCCCTGTTGTCCATGGATATTCACTTCGTGACAAGGACACTGACAGCCAACAGGACACTGAAAGCCAACAGGACACGGACCACCAACAGGACACGGACAACCAACAGGACACGGATAGCCAACAGGACACAGACAACTAACAGTACACCGACAGCTAAGAAGACACGGACAGCCAAGAGGACACTGACATTCAACAGGACACTGACAGCCAACAGGAAACTGGCAGCCAACAGGACACGGACAGCCAACATCACACGGACAGCTAACAGGACAGTGACAGCCAACAGGACACTGACAGCCAACAGGGCACTGACAGTCAACAGGACACGGACCAGCAACAGGACACGGACCAGCAACAGGACACGGACAGCCAACAGGACACTGACTGCCAACGGGACACGGACAGTCAACAGGTCACGGACAATCTGCAGGACACGGACAACCTACAGGACACGGAAAGCCAACGGGATATGTACAGCCAACATGACACGGACAGCCAACCGGACACGGACAACCTGCAGGGCACTGACAGCCAACAGGACACCGACAGCCAACAGGACACGGACAACCACGAGGACACTGACAGTCAACAGGACACTGACAGCCAACAGGAGACTGGCAGCCAACAGCACACGGACAGCCAACAGGACACTGACAGCCAACAGGACACTGAGAGCCAACAGGACACTGACAGCCAACAGGCCACTGACAGCCAACAGGACACTGACAGCCAACAGGACACTGACACCCAACAGGACACGGACATCCATCAGGACACGGACAGCCAACAGGACATGGACAACCAACAAGACACAAACAGCCAACAGGACAGAGACAACCATTGGGACACGGACAGCCAACAGGACACCGAGAGCCAACAGGACATGAACAACCAATAGGACACCGACAGTCAACAGGACAGAGACAACCAACAGGGCACGGACTGACAACAGGACACCGACAGCCGACTGGACACGGACAACCAATAAGACACACACTGCTAACAAGGCACTGACAGCCAACAGGACACGGACATCCAACAGAACACGAACAGCCAACAGGACAGAGATATCCAACAATACACCGACAGCCAAGAGGACACGGACAGCCAAGAGGGCACTGACAGCCAACAGGACATTGACAGCCAGCCGGGACACTGACAGCCAACAGGACACTGACAACCAACAGAGCCCTGACAGCCAACAGGTCACGGACAACCAACAGGAAACGGACAGCCAACAGGACACCGACAGCCAACAGGACACTGACAGCCAACAGGACACTGAAAGCCAACAGGACACGGACCACCAATAGGACACGGACCACCAACAGGACACGGACAACCAACAGGACACGGATAGCCAACAGGACACAGACAACCAACAGTACACCGCCAGCCAAGAAGACACTGACAGCCAAGAGGACACTGACATCCAACAGGACACTGACAGCCAACAGGAGACTGACAGCCAACAGGACACGGACAGCCAACATCACACGGACAGCTAACAAGACAGTGACAGCCAACAGGACACTGACAGCCAACAGGGCACTTACAGCCAACAGGACACGGACCAGCAACAGGACACGGACCAGCAACAGGACACGAACAGCCAACAGGACACTGACTGCCAACGGGACACGGACAGCCAACGGGACACGGACAGCCAACTGGACACTGACAGCCAACAGGACACGGACAACCTACAGGACATTGAAAGCCAACAGGACACGGACAGCCAATAGGACTCCGACAGCTAACAGGACACTGCCTGTGGCCGGTGGCCCCGCCTGAGGCCCCGCCTGAGGCCCCGCCTGAGGCCCCGCCTGCGGCCCCGCGTGTGGCCCAGTCTGTTTCCCCGCCTGAGGCCCCGCCTGAGGCCCCGCCTGTGGCCCCGCTTACAACCGTCTGCTCAGCTAATGGTCCTGAACGCAACAAAGAACACTAAAAACAGTTCGCCTCTTAAAGGGTTGTCGATTTCAATAATTGGCAACATGCGCGACGTATCAGATAATAAAGACGCAAAGCAGTGTAAACAAACCAACCTAACCAGTGGTAGAATGGCAGATTTTATACAGCTTGTAATCTAAGCACACTGACCAGGACACAACATAACGAAACTGGTATAATCAACCTATTCATGCATGTAACAAACAGGACAATTTACCGTCGTCGGTCACGGCTTATCGGCATATTACTACCCCAATAAGATATATCAAACCTACATCTGAAGTCTCTAGCATCACCATTGAAAAGTCCCGTTAAAATTAGCTTGTATTTAGTTTTTAATCCTGGAAAAGATACTCATTTTAGTAGTTCGATAACCCTAGTGATGAGAATCACATATTAAGGCCCTCCATAGTCATGGGTTCACTCTGCTAACGTGAAAACTCCGCGGTATTTTTTACTGCTCACGACGCGAGCAAACACATCGGTTTGTCCAGGGAAGTAGAACTAGAAATGTACTCGTTGCATACAACATCGTTGATGTTCGCTGTCGATGGCTGATGTTTTTCAAATGCTTATGTCATTCTGACGTCATATCTCCGAAACACATTCGTGACCTTTACCTATTAGTATTATAGTTATAGACACCCATGATTCCTATTTAATTATGTTGTTTTCACGACTGTTCCCACATATGCAAGAACCAGACTGGTCGCGATATGATTGACAGAAGGGATGATGGGTGTGAGTCACGATGGGGAGCACGATAAGTTATGTTTGTGTGTGTGTTAATTGCGACGAAGGAAGCCGCTGATCATATAACCGATTACTAACCGGGTCCGCTGTGTGCTCTCATATCGGTTGGACGATACTGACAGTTAATGGCTTGATAACGACTTGTTTGTTTTACTTCATGTGTTGGTCCCAATGGAAGGTACGTCATTGGCTGACAAGACAATGGTCCAGTTATCTAACGGGCGGCCATGGTTTCGGAATGCCTCTTGCGCTATTGCTGCTAAACGACGATGTGCTACTTCCGCAGTATGATTCATCCTGTGGCTCAGTAAGTAGCGCCTTGGGCTATTATTCTGCCCTGTCAGGCCAGTACCAAGCGGTCGGTACGTGGTTTGAACCCTCCATGTGCAAATGCTCATGTTAGTGCAGGATAAAGATGCCTTCGCCAAAAGTTGGGAGTCGCTCAGAAAGATTTCCTTACTTTGAGCCTTCCTATTGTGGGCTGAAGTTAATGTGTTCTTCTTAAACCAACTAATCAACTAACCGTATATGTTGGCTATCCTGTTATTGCGCCCTTCCGTATAGGCATTGCATACGTCTCGAGCAAAAGATAGCGATGGCGAATGTTAGAATAACCGTAGGTGAACATCGCCAATAGCTAAGACTCGCCCTTATAACAGTATTACACTAAGCTTCCATAATGAAGGACCTACACCACTACGACACATAGCATAACAGGATTATCTTCGAGTGTCGTTGTTGAGGAAGCGTTATTTATCACAGGGGGAGGGGGAGAGGATGTCGCTAAAATGAGATGACACTCCCGTATCCTGGCAAGGGAGCAGGCGTTATTTATCACAGGGGGAGGGGGAGAGGATGTCGCTAAAATGAGATGACACTCCCGTATCCTGGTAAGGGAGCAGGTGTTATTTATCACAGGGGGAGGGGTGGAGCTGTCGGTAAAATGAGATGGCACCCCCGTATCCTGGTAAGGGAGCAGGTGTTATTTATCACAGGGGGAGGGGTGGAGCTGTCGGTAAAATGAGATGGCACCCCCGTATCCTGGTAAGGGAGCAGGTGTTATTTATCTACAGGGGGGAAGAGAAGGGATGTCGGTAAAATGTGACGGCACCCCAGTAACTTGGTAAGGGAGGAGGCAAGTTTCCATCATGAAGACCCTACACCGCTATGACCGATATTATAACATAATTATCTTTGAGTGTTGTTGTTGGAGCAATTTTAACAATTGCGCAGTTAATCAAGCCAATGATATGACGAAGCAATGGTTGATGCGGGGGGTGGGGTTGGGAGTTTTGGAGGCGGAAACTACTGGAATAAGGAGCCTTGACAGCCAGTTAATGGGAGGAATCGTGGCTTTGCGTTCCGTCACCCGTAATTGTGATCAATTATTCATCCGACATATTCGTATAATTGTGGTATTAGTCATGTAAGTGTATCACACAGTAGCCATCAGTTAAGCTTAGCTTATTGGTCATACATTTGTTTCATAATGCATCACTTAAATGTCACTTTCCGGTCTCGTACGTAATAAGCCAAAATGAGATGGCGCCCACGTGGCCTGGTAAGATAGGAGGCGTTATTTATCACAGGGTTAGGGGAAGGGTGTCGCTAAAATGAGATTGCACCCCCGTGGCCTGGTAATGGAGGGGGCGTTAGTTATCGCCGGGGGGAGTGGAGGGGAAGTCAGTGAAATGAGATGGCACCCCCGTGGCCTGGTAACGGGGGGGGAGGCGTTATTTATCGCAGGGGGGAGGAGAGGGGAAGTCGCTAAAATGAGATGGCACCCCTGTGGACTGGTAGAGGAGGAGGCGTTATTTATCACAGGGGGAAGGAAGGAGATGTTGCTAAGATGAGATGGCGTCCCAATTAACTGGTAAGGGAGGAGGTGTTATTTATCACAGGTTAGGGGGACCGTGAGGTGGGTGGAAGGGGTATCGTTAAAATACGACGGCACCCCCGTGGCCTATTAAGGGAGGACGCGTTATTTGTCTCAAGAGGAGGGGAGGGGATGTAGAAAACCGGGATGACTCCCCAGTAACCAGATAAGCGACAATAATGGGTGATATTTGGGGTCCGGTACTATTGTCGTTGTTTTATCCGATTTTCTAATTGAATTCCACCAACAGAATATATCATCACTTTCAACAAATGTCATTCTGTACAAATGTTTACTCATATACACGAATCGCCGTTAGTAAATAATAGATGAAGAAGCTGTCCAACGGCTACATAATGCATGGACCGTTTAATTACGTCATCGTGCATGATTTGAGCTTTTGCACCTTTATTGAAAAACATTTAAGTTGCACAGGCTGAATTAAAATGGAGGATGTTTATGCTTGTATTTGCTTTAGTATTGTTGACATGTATTCTCTACCGTTGTAAACTGTATCGACGCGTTGGCGCGTTCACCAGGTTCATATTGCGCTGGACGAACAGACAGAAGAAAGTGGCGGTCTGCTCTACATCCCTGGCTCTCACAGGTGACTCGTTAGGGGGGGGGGGGCTGCGGTGACTCAGTGGTAGAGTGCTCGACATTAGGAGGGACGGTCCCGCGAAGAGATGTCAAGGGCGCTCTTACCTTAATCAGGTCGGCGTGTCCATTAAGGATGGCTTAAAGTGTTCGTGCCACGCCAAAACAACTTTAGCTCATATTAATCTTCTGTGTGTCAGCGCTTATATTATCGAGCTGTAACGCCCCAAATAGTAGAAGGGCATACTTGTTCCACTTGTTTTCGCACTTACCAATTTAACTTCTGCGAGCGAGGAAAGTGACGTCAAAGGGGAATACAAACGCACGTGCTTTTACATTGAGACTCAGATTCTGTCTGCTCATTGGCTTGAACTCAACGAAACGCACTCAACCATGAAAACAATACACGCCCTCGACCACAGATGTCAACAAACTGCATCAAAGCTCACCTGTCAATCTTGTGACATCATTGGGGAATTTTCAAATAACGCTCAGATGCAATGCTCCCAGAAATAAACCCGCCGGACCTCACTTTTGCTACTTTAACGAACTCGTTTATAGTGATATCTTGGAATAAAAACTGTTAACTCCCATTAAAACAAATTGTTATTTGTTTATCTTCTCTTAACCAAGTTAACTCTGAGCAAGATAAAATCGTGGCACGAACACTTTAAAGCACATGGGCCGTGTTCGCAAAGGTTTTTTGCTACTTGCTTGAGCAAATTCTTGAAACTTCACTCAACAGTGCAATATCTGCTATAATACGGTTTTTTGGTTGGTTCAGAGCGCGCATGACAAATCGTCTGTGTTCGCGTCCAATTCTTGTGCTGAAGAATTCGCACTATTTACCCTGCAAATAATTATTTAGTCTCTCGTTGAGAACCGATTCTTGCAAATTTTCTTTACGGAGCAAAACGTTTTGCTTAAACTGAAAGTAAAAAGTTCTTTATGCGGCATTAAAGGTTTTTAAGGGTCTTTTTTATTGCCATTTATTATTATTTACATACCGTTTCGGGTTATCATGTTATATTGATAATATCGCATGTATGACACTGCATTGCTAAATCAATACACAATTAAAGTTATTAAAGCCACCAAGCAGGTTATTTACGATGACATATTTGACCTTGAATGTTTCTTAAATATCCATTGGTTTGTTGACCCAGATGGACGCGAGGTGGCGCTCCGCTTCCTGGGTTAGACTTTAACTTCAAGGACATGGAAGGAAACAAGTAGACTAGAGCAATTATGACCTATTGCTGGTCTGGTCTAAAATGTTCGTTACGAACACAGTAAACACGATATTTGGAGATTGTACAATTATACATGAATATTCAAATATGACGTCATGTACTGGATGCAAAAAAGATGGTTACAATAGGATGCGAGGGAGATTTGTCAAGGGTTTGTTGTTTCAACACCAAGGAATATGGTCAGGAAATAGGTAAACGGAAGTAGACTCTTCACGTGGCCATAGTTCTTGGATCTATTTGTACAATATGGAACTCCCATTCAGTACGAAACGTCACACATGGGGCCCAGGGCCCCAATACGAGAATGCATAATAAAAAAAAAAAAAAAAGACGTGTTTCGATTAATTGTCAAAATCAGAAATTCAAACGATCCAGTTTCCTCGTATGTTTTTTAAAGTAGATCTTCTCAGATCTGTCAAGTAGTATCAACGCTCTCATGGGGTCTTTAATTCACCACTGGCAAGAGCAAGTAGATACTGACCCCGCGACAGGGATCCAAAGTGGTAGTATACACTACGTCATGTGTGGCCAATACAGAGGCCTTGGTGGATATCCTGGATACAAACACAGCCATGGATTCTATCACGACGAATTTGACCTACGTCCGTTGCGCCACGAAAAGTCCTATGATATCTGGGGGTGGGGGGGGGGAGGGGGGGGGGCCCCAGTGTGTACACTTTACCACATATATATCAAAGTACACATATTGCTAGCTTTACGCAAATTCATAATCCACCGGAAATAATGACATCATGAGTCTGTGCGTCTAGTATGTGTGTTAATGCTACTCCGATAAAGGAGTCGAATTTTTGTTCACATACGATGGTTTTCGTCATATTATCACCATATCAAGATCATTGTTAATATCATATGAATACTATTGCTATTATTCATAATGTATTAAAATAACTTTCCTGTGGGCAATTATACAGATAATAATGTTTAAATTATTATTAGCACACATATAATTATTCATTAGTAGTAGTATTGGTGCATAATATTATTTTCGGCATTAATATTACTATTTTGTCAGATCCTCCAATCTCGCGGACGGCGTTGTATCAGATACCGATGACGTCATGCTCACGCACAAGTCTCACTGCCCACAAAACTACTACACAGTGCAGAAACTATACCCAAGGTAACTTGCCCTGCATCACTAGTCAGACGTTCCATTTCAATTCTGGCATTTGCCCCAGAAAATGTCCTTCGTCCTTCGAAATTGGGGCGTACACTTCCTTCCATCTCATCGCATTCTGCATACATCCCGCATATGCGTGGGCGACAAATTTTGAAGGACCGCTACTTAGGCATTGGTTACATCACGCTCCTACGGAATTCGGAAGCGGTTTGAAATATGCTGGTCGTCTCGCATTGTGCTGGCCAGTTCTTGTGGGTTATATTTCCGGTTTATGTGCTCTCTGGGGACCAATATAAAACACGTGCTCTTGGAACGAGTGCGCATCACGCTGGTGCCTTGCAGCAGTTGCGTGACGGGCACTCAATGTAGTCAAGGGCTCAGTGTTGGGACCCGGCTGGGCGCACCGTTTGTGCCAGAATCAAGTGAGTTTGCAAAACAGAAGAAACAATCGAGCATTTATTTTGGAATTGTGCCGACGTAAACAAGGTATGGTCTGATATAAGTTTATGGTTACAAACAGTTTTGTCTCTATTTGGTAGAACACTTGATGATTTTATAAATTTTTAATCTGTAATTGTAGGTATTATGGGTAAAAATAGACATCGTATCTTACTAAATCATGTTCTGTTAATGGTCAAGAGGTATATATATTGTTGCAAATGCAGAGAACATAAGCCGAACATGCAGGGAGCATTAAGCTAACTAGTAGATAGAAGTTCATATTGAGGAAAACACAGATTATCCAACGGACAGACAAAACAAATATAAGGAAAGATTTGATGATCTATTGCCACTTTATAGGGTAGTTGATGTATAATTGTTACTGTATAATTAACATGTTTTATGTGTTGTATTCTTAAACCTGTAAAGTAGGTGTCATGTCGCATTCGTGTTCATCAACTGTCTAACCGATCATATATTACACAAACCTACTGCAATTGTTATACTTCTGATATACCATTGAATTCAGTGCTTCGTTTTGCATTTATTGATAGTTTCAGACGATTTTGTCTGGATCAAGATTGCCTTTGCGCATGTCGATTATGTTAAAGTGTGATAATAATTCTTTGCTGACATTTTTGCATTCTTCTGTTCCAGGGAAGAAAGATGGAGGGACAGTTTTATCAGCTTGCGTACGACCAAGCTTGGACAGAGTAACAATATATTTCATCAGGGACGTTAATTAGTACCATAAAAATGACTAGAAAAATGGAGAAAAATGAAACTCCAAAAAGGCGATTAGGGTGTTCATAGTTATTTTCTTTACAGCTTGGTTAAAGCCGATCATACAACAACTCCTCGCTGAGAGACAGCTATTTGATTGAAAGCGCCATCTATTTGAAAACCCCAAATGATGTCGCACGATTGACAGGCTAGCTTTGATGCAATGTGTAGGTATCTATTATCGAGGGCGTGTATTGTTCTCATGGGTGAGCGTTTTTGGTTGAGTTAAAGCCAATGAGCAGAGGGAACCTGATTATCAATGTAAATACACATGCGTTTGCTTTTCTCCTTGACGACGTTTTCCTTGCTCCCGGAATTTAAATCTACAGTTGCGCAAATGAGTACAAAAAGTAGTTCCTTCCACTATTTGAGGTGTTATAACTGAGGAATGTACGAGAGTTAACACAGAAGACTACTCTCAGCTATAGTTGCTTTTGCGTGGCACCAACTGTATAAAGGACGTCTAACAATTGAAGCATAACTATCTGAATACAATTCATTTTATTATAAATGATATGTTATCATAACTACTTACCAAATACTTGAATAATATTAATAATGACGAATAGTATTAAATATCTTGAAACAAAACTGTTTAATCATATCAGTCTATCGATACGCTAAATGTATAGCCAGTGACTGACACTTGAATATTTGCCTATGTTGTATAACCACTGACTGACACTTGAATATTAACCATTGTTGTATAGCCACTGACTGACACTTGAATTTTAACCTATGCTGTATAACCACTGACTGACACTGGAATATTAACCTATGCTGTATAACCACTGACTGACACTGGAATATTAACCTATGTAGTATAGCCCCTGACTGACACTTGATCATTAACTTATGTTGTATAACCACTGACACTTGAATATTACCCTATGTTGTATAACCACTGACACTTGAATATTAACCTATGTAGTATAGCCACTGACTGACTCTTGATTATTAACCTATGATCTATAACCACCGATACTTGAATATTAGGATATGTCCTATAACCGCGGACTGAATACCTGAATAATGTTATTCATGACGGTTATATTTCAACCAAGTTTAACCCACTTATAAATGCAGTTACACCAAATACATGTGTTGTGTAACTGCTTAATGATTACTTCAATGACAATATAACGATGTATGAACCGCGTGGATGCGAATCAACCTCACGCGTTGCTTAACGATTAATTATGTCCTTGAGTAATGCAATTATTGATGGATATTTCTACATTAATCACAAGCCGGCTTTATGTACATACAATCAAGGCATAGTGCTTTGTTGCTCAGTTGGGGGGGGGGGGGGGTGAAAACTGATGACCACATGGGGCGGGGCACATTGATTACGAGGATATGCTTAGGGTGGAACGGGGTATGATGTAAACGAAATGCAACAAGCAGTATATGTATAATTATTAATCATATACACTTATATACTGATGAATAATTCCCTGCAGTGGTGGATAGGTTCTCATATTCAACTGACTCGGTTGCACCGTGTTCTCCGCCAGGGTGCGACGCATCCATTGCTTCGGGGTCATGCACGTTGTTCGCCATCGCCATGGGAACGATTGACGCGGCGTTCTGGTAGAGCGCGGCACCGCCACATACCGGAGTCGGATAGGTGTTCTCCATCGACAGGTCCTCATCTGGGTCAGGAAGGGTGTGGCAGATGACGGATACAGGCGCTGCTGCCAAACATTCATCGCTACACAATGCGGTCATGTCCGGCGTTATGTAAACGTCCTCCGTGGACATGTCATCACCAGCGTCTGGAATGGTGTGGCGGATGACGTGGACACGCGATCCTGTTGGACACTCGTTATGTCCGCGTGCGCCGCTAGATGACACTGCCACGTCCGTGGTTAGGTACGCGTCCTCCATCCTCATGTCATCACCAGCGTCTGGGATGGTGTGGTAGATGGGAGAGACACGCAATGCTGTCTGGCGCTCGTCATGTCCGGGTTGGTAGCCAGGGGACGCTGACCAGGTAGCATAAGGCGACAACGCTTGACCAGTCACATCGTCACGTGACCCTTCCTCCGGACGTGTGTCTGACTCTCCGGATACAGACAGCGGTTGTCTCCGTCGTGCTACGATCAGAGTGACTCCGATGATGGCCGCCATTAAAATAACCACCACCGCCGTCCCTATGAGGATCTGCCACAGGGTATAGGACTTGCCCCCTGCCAATGTGACGTCGGAGATTGTAGTGTTAATGAATGTGACATTGGCGAATGTCTCGTTACGCAAAAAGGATTAATTGATAAGAACATCAGACATGTTTAAGGAGGGCATGGGATACCGGGAAGGGTAGGTTTAGCTAAGATGATGCATGGATATACAGCACGGTCAAAACCTTTAACGACTACCTGCGCAAGCTTTGGTTTCTTGTGAGACAATAGCACCTTTGCATGAAGACTCGACTCTTTCAGATCCAGGACGACATGAACAGAGAGGTCCGCGGTCTGTATCCCGGCACACGTGATCACATCCACCGTTGTCCACGGCGCAACCTGCAAGGAAGCCACTGCAAGATCAGCCAAATATAGCTGAATGTTTCATATTATATACATGTATATATTGGACGTGTTCGCAAAAAAGAAATACTTGCCTTTTTGACTTGCGAAAGACCACTGAATACGGGTATCAACCTTTATATTGTCGACGAGTGGTGGTATTGGAACATAACCGACACGAGTTTCATACTCTCTGTAGTTGAAAACCAGTTTTTGTGCCAATTGAAATTAACATAATATACTCATTTAATAGTGGGCGGGAAATCAAAGCCATATGAATATTTACCTTGCACGTTATCTTTAATACTATCATAACGTCAATCGTATTAATATAAATAGGACCTTTGCATACCTTCATTATGACGCTTAAGTGACGCAATATTGAATAGGGATAGTTATAGTTATAGTTAACCCTAGTCCCCAAAGAGCACCGATCAGTTGCCATACCTTTGCAAGCACCTGCTGTAATGCGTATATCATCGAGACCAAAGCCACTGCCACTTGTTTGAATCCGGTCTTCCTCTTCCAATATAACCTACAAGAAAACTTATTGTAGGGTCGCTCAACAGTTTAGGCTTTGAATATATGTGGCCATCATACCCTATCAAACGCGAACTACAAGGATGCGGGACTCCGATTTCGTTGATTATCGTTGAACGAAAGCAGACATCAATTAAGGATCCAGGTCAAACCGGCCATTATTAGGGTTGCCCCTCTCCTCCCTTAATGTCACTGCGCCTCCTCAAGCTCAACATGTCATCCCGCCTTGACCCGTTGTAACTTTTCCAGAACCTTCATTCGCCGCCACAATAATGGCTTTTCTCATACTAGGGTCGCAAAATCCTGAATCGTTCAATGCACATGGTGTAGGAAAGTTTCAACATAATCTGACCTGAGAGCCGAAGGGGAAGAAATCTATCGTATGCGACACAGGGTGCCATTCGCCATCTGCGCGTTCGAATATGGACCAGATCTCAAAGGACTTGGTGTGCTGGTGGAATTTATGCACCCTTAGCCAGTGGATGGACCCATCGGTAGCGTAGTAGTTGAAGCGGACGCACACCGATCCTTGGTGCATTAATTCTGGCGTCACAATCCTACAAGTATTAAAGACAGACATTAATTTATTCTCCATTCATTCGACAATTGGCCCGAATGTGTAATCTTCAAGTTTAATCAACGGGTCATTTAATTAAACTGAGTTGAAGATTAGGCACATTTGGATAAACGGAGAACGAGACAGTTGGAAACATTTAGTTCATGTGGTAAAACCAGATGTCGTGATAATTCAATTGCTTTAATAGAATTAATATCATTCCCAGAACAAATTAGAGTGAACATCGTAATATGTATGTGTACGTATATTCTGCATCCGTCCGGCGTCCGACCATATTTCTGTACGTATATTCGGTATCGGTCCGACGTCGGGCTATGTATGTGTTCGTATAATCTGCGGTTGAATATGTTTCAATTCCCGGCTTCGACTCAAAGAACAGACGTGATGTCGGCCCGGTCTTGGCAAAATATTGGCCGCAGATCGGACCATCTGGTAAGTCTACTGGACCCTCTGGACCCCCCCCCCCCTCCCGGATCCGCCTGTCCTGTCCAGCAGGTGATCAACCTTAAGGACGAAGTCCTGAATTAAGCTACATACCTGACCTGCTTGGTCACGTTGTAAGTTTTTATGAACCAATCCCCATTGGCCGCCGTGGTGGGAAATATGGATGACACCTCACTTCCACCTTGATTTCGTGTCCACTCGTCACTCGAGTCAAGTGGGTGATACATTCCGCAAAGGCTACGCTCAAACGAACATTTATACGGCAGAGCGACTGAAATGAACAATAATGTTCTGAACGGTTATTATTTTGTGTGTCTTTCACTTGCAGATTAAAGTACATTATCTAGATCCCGCCAATACAAGCTGTGCATCGGAAGTGTTGTTTTAATGAAACTGATTGTGCTTATGACGTAGTGATTGGCTAATAAACTGATAGCGATTTAACGATTAATTGCAGCTGACGACCTAAGCTTCAAAAGAGTAATCCCATGCCATGCAACCTGGACAATAAGAAGAACGTATAAAGAAATGAGTTTGTACCTGCACAATCACCTGACACGATTAATATAGCATCGAGATTATACTTATTCGGTAACGCCGACCATTTGACCTGAAACGAAACATTACACATTGTTACACATCAGGTTACACATTGGAAAACGTTTCGTAAACTTTCTTCAGACCCACAAGATGCCGACTGGGTGGCGATACCTTACGCTGAAGCAGAATTAGTAACATGCAAATCACGATGACCCACCTCGAACTAATTGAGAGAAGTGTGTCATGTCTTCAGCTACTTTTTTAGGGTACCAATCACATAATTATGTGCATACATTGTATACAGTTTGTATGCATTAATGTAGTTTTATGTGTCTCAGAATAATGTTTATGTGGAAGACAGCGGAGATGCACACACCCAACGCAAAGCTGTATGTCTGATGCGTAGTATTCTCATTCACGACTTAGATATAGCATTGTGCATGAACCACTGCCTTTAATATAGGTTCCTACGACGGTATTTTATCGTGGTCACCCATTAGATGGAAGCGCAATTTATTGGTAATATGCGAAATGTCGCACAAAAGGGCTGTCCTGCAATTTGTAGTTGTTAGACTCGTATCGTTTCCGCCATGCAATTCTTACGGACAGACGGTTTGACCATCTGCTGAATACATCACTCACCTTCCAACACTTACCTGCCCACCACGCGGGAACTTCTTGACGGCGACGGACGCAGAATGCCAGCTCTTATCCGTGGCAAGGTACGTTTGAAGGAGTTCCTCCTTATTGGATTTCGCTTCAAGAGAGGACACCCGCAACATGGTGGACCCAGCTGTGGCGTACATGAAGCGGACACAAATCAGTCCTTGGTGCATCAGATGAGGTGTTGTAATACTATGAAAAGAAAAAATGTAAAGTTCACAAAAGTGACGCAAAATGTAAACGCCAATTAAAGATAAAAAAGAGATATTTTGGAAGATGTAATAAGTGGAGCGAACACACAAAAAAGTGAAACTAACGGCAGATATCTGTGTTGCAGCTGTTGTCAAACATATTCTTGGTTGATGGGCGCGGAGTATTTTACATCATGATTATCATTGAGCATTATCGCGCTACTGAAGCTTACACATTTATCGATAAAAGGCAGCCTTTTGCATGATAGTGGTCTTCTTGAAGTTCCGTGTTTGCCGGGTTAAGGTGATGGGGCTGAGGTGACATGAGAGGATGGGGCGGGGGTGAGGGAGAGGGCGGCATGCCCTACTTCATGTCGTCAAAATGCCCACCAGCACCCGCCAGAAACAGGAGCAGTTTGCAGGACTGGGTTCAAATTGTAACGCTCAGGCTCCTTTCCGCTCTGACTTACAGGTTTAGTGGCACCATCTAGCAAATAACGGAAACGTAGGTGAGGATAGATAGAATAACAGTCGCTAGGGGAAGCTGTGGGGCACTTCAGGAAGTAGGACGCTAACTCGGTAAGGGACGTGGGAGAGATTGGGGTTTGTAGACTTCCGCCAGAGTAGAGAAGAGAGAGAGACAAAGTTTAGATAGAGAAGAACAGAAAATTAAAGGTTTATATGTGTGCTTTGAGTACCAATACAGATATATAGATATTATATGTGTAGTTACTGTGGGGTGCTATTAGTTACTATGAGGTGCTCTTAGTTACTGTAGAGATATATCAGCTCTATTAGTTACTGTGGGGATATATAAGCTTTATTAGTTACTGTGATGTGCTATCAGCTCTATTAGTTACTGTGGTGTGCTATCAGTTTTACTAGTTAGTGGGAGGTTCTCTCGGTCCTATTAATTATTGTGAGAGAAGCTGCTGCAGACCCCAGGGATCACACTTGCTATGTGCTTGCGCAGTAGCCGCGGCGCTAGTGGGTGCGATCCATAAGCTGTGTTTCTGGGTGCCTATTCTCAGTGTGACTGGGAGGTGCTATTGGCCCTATTAGTTACTGGGAGGAGGCTCTTAGCCCTATTAATTACTGTGAGGTATTTTTTGCTCTAATAGTTACTGTGGGGTGCGTTTAGCCCTATTAGTTACTGTGGGGTGCTATGAGTTACTGTGAGGTGCTATTAGTTAGTGTGATGTGCTATCAGTTCTATTAGTTACTGTGATGTACTATCAGTTCTATTAGTTACTGTGAGGTGCTTTCGGTTATATTAGTCAGTGTGAGAGAAGCTGCTGTAGAGTCCAGGAATCACACTTGCCATGTGCTTTTCGCAGTAGCCGCGGCGCTAGTGGATGTGATTTCTGAGTTGTGTTTCCATTCTTTCTATTTGGTGCCTATTCTCCGTGTGACTGTGGGGTGCTCTTGGTCCTGTTAGTTACTGTGAAGTGCTCTTGGCCCTATTAGTTACTGTGAGGTGCTCTTAGTTACTGTGAGGTGATATTAGTTACTGGGAGGTGATATTAGTTACTGTTGGGTTCTATTGGCCCCATTAGTTACCATGAGGTAATATTAGTTAAGGTGATGTGCTCTCGGCCCTATCAGTTACTGTGAGAATAGCTGCTACATATTCCATGGATCATGCTTACGATCAGCTGGTCGCAGTAGCTGCGGCTCTAGTGGGTTTGATTTATGAGTCTGGTTTCTCGGCCCTACTAGCTACTGTGAGATAGCCTTTGTTGGCAGAATTAGACGAGTTAAGGATGTTTGTTATGTGTATGCCGCAATAGCCACTGCCATAACATATCATCGGGTTCAGATAACAGGAGTGGTTATTTCCTTCATATTTGAAGTGTACATTTATTGGTAGAAAGAGGTATAAGGGGCAGGATACGACAGTAATAGTTTATAGTTTGGTCTGGATCAACAGTGTGTTGTTTTCTGTGTATGCCGTGTATTAGCACAAGAGGCTTTGTAAATAAATATTGAAATGGTATATCTGTAATTTCTTTATCTCGTGTGATTGCTGGTTACAATATCGAGCCTGACAGATTGCGAGAAACCAATAACCGAATAGTGACAATGCTGAACCGAACACTTGTGGCCGACACCAATGCCATAGTATCTGCGCAGTCACCACAACATCACACCCCCTCGCCACGTTGCACTATATATACCCTCTGCACAGTACAATTATGTTGGCGTCCTGGGGGGGGGATACTGTGATCTGCACCCTCGGCACGTTACTAAATCATGGCCTGATACATACCGACGTCGGCCAAATGCAATTACTGGATACTCTACAAGCGTGAACCGCCTGGTGTTTATAGTCCTGACTCATAGAGCCCACAGTAAAGCTAAACGTGTACACTGGGGGTAATGTCATGTAACGTTAATGTTGAATTAAACGTCCCACGCCATTCCACACGTTCCATGGTTGGAATGAGTGAACAATTGCGTCAGTCGGGAAAGCGTTTATTTACTTACATGTACCATGACGCAGCTGCTCTTATGAACCAAGCTCCGTGCGCCGCCTTAGAGGGCAGTTTGGATTCACCTTGAATCCTCGTCCAATTGATGGGGCCAAGCTTCATGCCGCAGAGATTCGTTTCAAAGGAGCAGGAATACGGCAGAGTGACTGACACGTCAAACAAATATATGTTGTTAAAAACTAGCTTCCGTTGTTCTTTAATAAGTCGTATCATTTTAATGCGTCGTATTGCGCTGAGCACAAGGTATTTTCTCTTTACGTTGCAAGTGTACTTACAATGTCACCAAACATAATTCGAAACGTGCTTTCTTAATTTAACGCAAAGCATACCTGCCTAAAGCAAACACATTGTGGAGATTAATGGTCTGGACTTGGTTTAGTACCCGTTCGTATCGTCTCATGCTGCCTTAATCTAACACGCAACATGTCAGCATAAAACACACGTTGAAGATTAGTTGTCCATAGTTCGTTTAGCACCAGTTCCTATCGTGTTGTGCATACCTTCTTTGCAGTCGGCGACGAGGATGACGCCAACTGCTGCCAGGATGGTGCCGCCGATACCCGCTCCCCTGACAATGTACAAGCGCAACAAAGTCGTAGTTGAGCACGGCCATGTTATTATAAGTATATAATGTGTCATACTTCAGTAGTATATTATAATTGCAGCCTAAATTATATGTTTATGGTAGAGAATAATATCAATACAAGACACCTTTTCCGGTGTTACATAACGTCTGCTACCACTCAAGTGTTATTGCTTTGTACGTGGATCTAACTTACTACTCTGATATACATCCTATATACAAATATACAAATAGTATACTGCGTTCCATACCTGCCATATTATCGTTAAAATAGCAAATTTATACTCTGTATATATATAAAAATGTATATGAACTGCAACTTGTAAATCCCAGAATCTGATATTGATATGAGGTAAATACGAACGGAAATATTTGACAAAGACAATCTCGTTCTGCAGTCCCTCAACAAGGGTACAATGATCGTTAATATACGATAATAACATATAATAATATACAATGATCGTTGTTACCAGGATTCTCAATATGAAGTGAATGTAACGTGCACTTATATTTGTAGTGACATCAGCCTTTACTTAAATCTGAAGGTGCTGTCCACCATCGCAAAAGGCTGATCATGCTTGTCTGGTTGACGCATTTACTAGCTGGCATGTCCGGATGGCATAAATAGTACGTGACTTAAGGGTGATGACTTCGATCTTGGTTTGGGTTACTCAGTGAACTGACCGGTTGCCGCACTAAACAGTTTAAGGCGACGACCGGTCAATGTAATGCGCTAAATCACAAATATCAAACGATATTTGAAATGGTCTTGGCTTGGACGGTTTAAAAACATCCGGATGCTATTCAATCGTCGGTTGAGTAATGAAGTCTGCAAGTGGGAACATGTCTCTAGTGACTTCATCTGGTGTTATATAATTACAAGAAGATAATCCTGTCTGTCACGATAACAATCATGCTGTCAATATCCTGAATCATAATGCCGGATGATTGCTATCACACTTGAAAACAACCCACGCACTTTAAAAAAAAGCACATTCATTAGATCAAACTCATATCGTTATCCAATTAACGAAGTCTGTCCTAGTCGGTTGCATGCTATTTTTGTGTTCTGTATGTGTACGAGGGGCCTGGTGCCTGAAGTTACCAATAAACTATCTATCTATGATACACTACAAACGAGATTGTACGACACTATCGTTGCTATAAAATACATACATTTTCAGACCTGCCGGGTCAGTCAAATGATGCGTTAATAATCGCTGTTTGACGCGAATTGTCATTGCTCAAAATGTGTCATTCCGTTGTTGAATTATCATATACGGATGGGGCTACACAGTCGTAATGATTATTACAACGCAGGAGCCCTAGCACTCCAGGAGCTAGCTAATCGTTGCATAACACTCATAGGGTGGGGCGGATATACACAATAGGGCTATGAGTTGGTGTCAGTTAGTGATGTGTTCCTTCTTAACTCAAACAATCTCAATTTAGTATTGTGGCGTCGATATATAACGAATGTTTTTATGACATGTGTTCAGTGTGTTTAGGACTCCCGTATGAACAACTGGTATTATTTCTTAATTTAAAGGGAACTGCCAGCCTGGCCTCTAACGCTGCTTTGCCGATTCATATAATACCAAATTGTCAATTCTCCAAATTACAGAATTTTCGTCCTATCTATAGCTCACGATAAAATTTAGAAGTGACCGCCGGCGCACGATTTCGCCGCCTACCCAGGCAGCAGCCCTTTTTGGAGGTGTGTCCGCGATTGACCAATCAGGAGGCGATACTCTAATTTATTCAAACCGGAAATTACGCCCATTGTATGAGCAAAATAAGAGCGCGTGATCATCGCTAATATAAAGAGCTGCGATTCTAACTCCACGCATGGGATTGTTGCGGAGACAATCGTGGCAAGACCTATATCAATTTGTTTGGACTGTATTTTTCTATAAAACACTAAGATCTTGTGCTACTGCGCGGCTTGGAACTGCCGCTGTTCATCTGTAAATCGCGGCCCTGATCTCTCTCTCCGCGAGTGATAACATAAGGCGGTGCCATCTGAATAGTCACAATACGCGTCACTGCTCGGGAGCAAAATGGCGCTCTGCTTGAAATTGCTGGGGGCGGGTTGCCTTAATTGTTTTCACCTTACCAGTCGGCCGAATCGAAGCGTTAACACTCGCCAATTTATTTTTAAAATGTAAACTTTCGGTGCAGATCGCCATTAAATTAGGTTGGACACCCGCTTTAAGATACCGCGCTATTTGTTTTGCTATTTTTGACTGTCAATTGCGAATAAAAACAACTAAGGCCTTAAGGTTCATAACAAACTATAAACGCCTACCATATCCAGCACCAATTATCTGCCAATGACCAAAACAATCCCACTTCTTTGAAGTTTGCCTCCACAAAAATGAAAACTGTTGCCTGTTGTGAAACGGCGTATCGTGTGTACACATGTTGTTTACCGGTACCACCGACAACAGAAGCGTCTAGAACGCCACTTCCCATTGACAGCGGCCGTTGACACTACGTATGGAATGTAAGAACCTCAAAGTCAGTACGTGGGGCAAAAGCGGGAGCAATGGTTGGGGAGGGGGGGGGGGGCTCAGTGAATCAGGTCTAAGGTAGTCTAAGCTACCTTTTACCCTGCCACAAACACCCATTTAGACACTGAAGTATAAAAAGGTTTATTTTGGTGAACCCGTTGCAACGGTCAGCTCGATATGCAACTTGAAGTGGCGACTGCTCTGATCACTAATTGCACCAACCGCCCCATTGTGTCCCACGGCAGAGGTCCTGGTATACTCACCGTCAACCAAATTAAAAGAAACGGCAATTATGTCATATTCGCCGATAAGAGAGTTTTTATTTTTTCCCTCATGTAATTTGGAGTCACCATCGTTATCATTGTACTGTCAGAAAAAGCGTGTTGTTAAAGCTGGGTTGGAGAGGGTGGGGGGGGGGGGAGGCATTCGTGTTCCTTATAACTACTTTCTATGACCAAATATTACCAGATGACTTTATCTACCTGGCGGTCACATATGTCAGACGGTCACATCCACCAGAGGGTCACATTCATGAGGCAGTCACATATATCAGACGAGCATACCTGTATGTTTATCCAGGGTGATTGCAAGGATGGTTTAATCAGTGATTTTTCCCGAACGATTGTGCATGTTCTGTCATGCTACTTATTGGCCATCAAGCTTTTGACAGAAATAGATTAGATCAATATTATATTACAACAATTAACAGTGAACCAGATACTATTTTTATGAACATTTACGTGACAAATACGTGCAATTAAATACATATAAACTCATGTAATGCGGATTTCAGATGGCCCACTCACGACTCTCGTTATATGCAGCGCATATCACTTTCGAAATTTCGATAGGGAGTGTCGCTCTTATCAGTGACTAACTGTTGCCGCCATTTACCTCTATATTCCGGCTCCAAATGCCTCATCCCACTCACCTCCCTGGTCTGCGTCAACCACCTTCATCTCGTTTGAGTATAGCAACAAAGGATAAGGATGTGAATTATTCGACAATTTGAACAAGGATCAACGATACAAGTTTACAGATAACCCTGATATACCGTTATCGCCAATAAGGTTCAGTATTTCGGAAAGTTGGTGTCATAGTTCGACATTGCGACATTGCGGTGACCAGAGTCGACTACAGAAAAAACTTACAATGAGCGTTGTTTTCACGTGTCAGATAGCGTGCTTTTTTTCGACCTTCTTCCTCAAAAAGGGCGGAGGGGGGGGGGGGGGGCCGGACCCACTTACCATACGCCGTTCACTTCAAAGACTAATTTGGGGTCGAAATTTGGCCGCCGAAAAGCGAACGGAACAGAGTACCTATGGGCTGACACCTGACCAAGCATATATATAACCAACTAACAGAGCTTTTCAATATCTTGGCATTTTGGTGGCAAAACGTTTACTTTTCATGGATGAACCATATAAATTATCATCAGCAAATGACGTTTCGGAAACGGGTCACAGCATAATTCGCCTTTGAATTGCATTTTTCACCAGACGCAACTGCCAGAACACACCACTCGAGGGCATAGCTTCGACAGCTAGTGCATCACTGGAACAACCCATTCACAAACCGACAAACGGCACTGATCGACTTATTTCCTCATAATCTGTGAAATAACCATACGCCCTTTTGTTACCACACATGGGATTGAAGTTTCCACAGGGCAAATTACCAAAGGAATGGGCAAGAGTAACATTTGAGCGAAACATGACGAAACATATATAACTAACAAACTCAGCTTTCGGATATATTGGAAAACCACTGACCTTATCAATGACATAGATAACCATAAACAAACAAGTTTTAGTCATTCAACACGCATATATCGCCTTTCAGATGCAATGTTAATGAGACACCACCGTGAAAACATCTCACCCTAGGGTATCATTCCGCGAGTCGGACGTTTATTTCCGCCTGGAAACGATGGGGAGGATTTCATAGATCCTGAATAATTGAATATGGACATTTTCGTTCTCTTACAGGGAATCCTCAATATGCAAGATTACTGGCTGTTTATACCTCAGACCCCGGGGGTGGATCGTGATTTACCTGATCATGATGATGATGGATCCTCCGCTTGTCCTGTTTACAACGACGGTAAGTAGGAGAATTTCCGGGGTGACTGTTGATGGTTAAGTCACAAATAATCCTTGCTACTTGAAAATTTCTTGGCTTGGGCGGTCGCAATTGCGTTTTGAACTAAACGCCATCCGGATACCAACCAACGAACCGGTGCACTGAGTAACGAAGTCTGTTCGCATCTAAACTAAACTTTCGCATGTACAGATGAACTGGTTCCATGACTCATTATTTACTGGTTTGCAACTCCCGTTAAAAAACGACTAAGTATTAAATGCTATGGCCATTTTCCTTGCCATTTCCCGTTAAACGCCCCCCCCTACCCCCCCCTACAATCAACAATAATTACTTCATCAGGGACGACCACTCTATGTCTATCTAATAATATACGGCAACCGGGTGACATATTCCAGTCAACCATTTACAACCAATGGAGACCAAACGCCAATCCTATATTATGGGCCGCGAAGTGAAACCCACTCGGAAAGCAAACAATGGCTTTGTCCAAAAAACTATGCTAGCTAATCGTTGCATAACGGCCATAGGGTCGGGGCAGATGCACAAAATAGGGCTATGAGTCAGTGGTGTGTTCCACTGAGTCTTAGTTCAAACAATCTCTATCCAGGATGTTGGCGTTTATATATAACGAACATAACCTTTTGATGATATGTGTTCAGTGTGCCTAGGACTGTCGTATAGACAACCCGTATTATCCCTTTATGAAGTATACCTCGCGGTCACATATATTAGACGGTCACATATATCAGACGGTCACACATATAAGATGGTCACATTTATCAGACGGTCACATATATCAGACGGTCACATTTGTCAGACGGTCACATATCAAATGGTCACATATATCAGACGGTCACATTTATCAGACGGTCACATTTATCAGACGATCACATTTATCAGACAGTCACATTTATCAGACAGTCACATTTATCAGACGGTCACATTTATCAGACGGTCACATTTATCAGACGATCACAACGATTAGACGGTCATCTTCATTAGACAGTCATATTCATTAGACGGGCATAGGGTATAAAGCCGACGGTGCACCACATTCACAAACCGAAAAACCTCACTGACCGACTTACTTCCCCATGACATGAGAAATACACATGCATACTTCAGGGCAAACTACCAAACAAATAGGACAGCGTAACATTTTAACGAAACATGAGACAGATATATAACTAACAAACTCTTTTCGCTTTCCGATGTATTGGAAAAGCATGCGAATAGCAACCAACTAGGTGACAAAGTCTGTTCGCTTCAAGGAAAATAACCCGACTGAATTTATACCATCTTGTGTTGAATATGAAATAATCTACCGCCGTCGGGGACGATAATAATAAACACTGTCAACATCGGGACATAGCGTGTATTTCCGTCATAACCAGTTAGCAAATATCGTTATCCAGAGTAATTGTTGGGTGTATTTGCTCCGGGCATAAACCAACATTTATGCGCGAAACCGTATACGTTGTTGAAGGGAGAGGCCGAGGCATATGTAGATAACCGCCATGTATTCTGTGATGTCAATTACATGAACGCGCCTAATTTTTAACGAATTTTTAAAATATTTTTGTGTGGATAATTTGATAATTTGATAAGAGCTTGAGCGTTAGGCTTCATATACTGTTATCGCTGAGTCAATGTTAGCGATAAATGGTTAACATGGAAGTATCATCCGGTTGCCTTCAGTTAAATGTACCGTCCTAGAGTGGTCTCCTCAGTGACAAGTTGAAGAATGACTAGGGCAGTGGAAACTAGCTCATATAATGATAAATGTTGTCCTTCTTTTTGGTGGGGGTTGAGGTGGAATGGGATAGCGCGATGGCTGGTTCCCCTCTCATAATGGATAGTGCGTTGGCTGGTTTCCCTCTCACAATGGATAGCGTGTTGGCTGGTTCCCCTGTCACAATGGATAGCGCGTTGGCTGGTTCCCCTCTTACAATGGATAGCGCGTTGGCTGGTTTCCCTCTCACAATGGATAGCGCGTTGGCTGGTTTCCCTCTCACAATGGATAGCGCGTTGGCTGGTTCCCCTCTAACAACGGATAGCGCGAAGACTGGTTCCTCTCTTGCAATGGACGGCGCGATGACTGGTACCCGTCTCACAATAAATAGCGCTTTGGCTGGTTCCCTCTCACAACGGATAGCGCGTTGGCTGGTTCCCCTCTCGCAATGGATAGCGCGTTGGCTGGTTCCCCTCTCACAATGGATAGCGCGTTGGCTAGTTCCTTCTCACAATGGATAGCGCGTTGGCTAGTTCCTTCTCACAATGGATAGCGCGTTGGCTGCCCCCCCCCTCACAATGGATAGCGCGTTACCTGGTCCCCCCCCCCTCACAATGGATAGCGCGTTGGCTGGTTCCCATGTCACCATGTATTGTGGCGTTGGCTGGTTCCCCTCTTACAATAGATAGAGCGGTGACTGGTACCTTCTCACAATGGATTCCGCGTTGGCTGGTTCCCCCTCACAATGGATAGCGCGTTGGCTGGTTCCCCTCTCACAATGAATAGCGCGTTGGCTGGTTCCCCTCTCACAATGGATAGCGCGACAGGCTGGTTCCCCTCTCATAATGGATAGTGCGTTGGCTGGTTCCCCTCTTGCGATGAATGGCGCGATGACTGGTACCCGTCTCACAAATAGCGCGTTGGCTGGTTCCCTCTCACAATGGATGGTTGCCTTGGCTGGTTCGCCTCTCACAATGGATTCCGCGATGACTGGTACCCCTCTCACAATGGATTCCGCGTTGGCTGGTTCCCCTCTCACAATGGATAGCTCGCTGGCTTGTTCCCTCTCACAATTGTTAGCGCATTGGCTGGTTCCCCTCTCACAATGAATAGCGCGTTGACTGGTTCTCCTCTCGCAAGGGATAGCGCGTTGGCTGGTTCCCTTTTGACAATGAATAGCGCGATGGTTGGTTCCCTTCTCACAATGGACATAGCGTTGGCTGGTTCCCCCTCACAATGAATAGCGCCTTGGCTGGTTCCCTCTCACAATAGATAGCGCGTTGGCTGGTTACCCTCTCACAATGGATAGCGCGCTTGGCTGGTTCCCTCTCATAATGGATAGCGTGTTGGCTGGTACCCATCTTACAATGGATGCGCGTTGGCTGGTTCCCCTCTCACACTGGATAGCGCAATGGCTGGTTGCCTTCACACTATGGTTAGCGCTTTGGCTGGTTCCCTCTCACAATGGATAGCGCGTTGGCTGGTTTCCTTCTGACAATAAATAGCGCGAAGGCTGGTTCCCTTCTCACAATGGACAACGCGTTCGCTGGTTCCCTCTCACAATGGATAGCGCGTTGGCTGGTTCCCCTCTGACAATGGATAGCTCGTTGGTTATTTCCCTTCTCACAATGAATAGTGCGATGGCTGGTTCACCTCTTACAATGGATAGCGCGTTGGCTGGTTCCCCTCTCACAATGGATAGCTCGTTGGCTATTTCCCTTTTCACAATGAATAGTGCGATGGCTGGTTCTCCTCTTACAATGGATAGCGCGTTGGCGGGTACCCTCTCACAATGAATAGCGTATTGGCTGGTTCCCCTCTTACAATGAATAGCGCGATGTCGGGTACCCTGTCACAATGAATAGCGTATTGGCTGGTTCCTCTCTCACAATGGACAGCTCATTGGCTGGTTCCCTTCCCACAATGAATGGCGCGGTGGCTGGTTCCTTTCTCACTATGGATAGCGCGTTGGCTATTTCCCCTCTCACAATGGATAGCGCGTTGGCTGGTTCCCCTCTCACAATGGATGGTGGCCTTGGCTGGTTCCCCTCTGACAATGGATAGCGCTTTGGCTGGTGCCCCTCTCACAGTGAATAGCGCGATGACTGTTACCCCTCTCACAATGGATAGCGCGTTGGCTGGTTCCCTTCTCACAATGGATAGCGCGTTGGCTGGTTCCCCTCTCACAATGGATAGCTCATTGGCTATTTCCCTTTTCACAATGAATAGGGCGATGGCTGGTTCCCCTCTTACAATGGAAAGCGCGTTGGCGGGTACCCTCTCACAATGGATGGCTCGTTGGCTGGTTCCCTTCCCACAATGAATGGCGCGTTGGCTGGTTCCTTTCTGACAATAAATAGCGCGAAGGCTGGTTCTCTTCTCACAATGGAGAGCGCTTTTGCTGGTTCCCTTTCACAATGGATAGCGCGTTGGCTGGTTCCCCTCTCACAATGGATAGCTCGTTGGCTATTTCTCTTCTCACAATGAATAGTGCGATGGCTGGTTCCCCTCTTACAATGAATAGCGCGTTGTCGGGTACCCTGTCACAATGAATAGCGCATTGGCTGGTTCCTCTCTCACAACGGACAGCTCATTGGCAGGGTTCCTTCCCACAATGAATGGCGCGGTGGCTGGTTCCTTTCTCACTATGGATAGCGCGTTGGCTTTTTCCTCTCTCACAATGGATAGCGCGTTGGCTGGTTCCCCTCTCACAATGGATGGTGGCCTTGGCTGGTTCCCCTCTTACAATGGCTAGCGCGATGAGTGGTACCCCTCTCACAATGGATTCCGCGTTGGCTGGTTCCCCTCTCACAATGGATAACGCGTTGGCTGGTTCCCTCTTTCAATGGCTATAGCGTTGGCTGGTTCCCCTCTGACAATGGATAGCGCGATGACTGTTACCCCTCTCACAATGGATAGCGCGTTGGCTGGTTCCCCTCTCACAATGGATAGCGCGTTGGCTGGTTTCTCTCTCACAGTGGATGGCTCGTTGGCTGGTTCCCTTCTCACAATGAATAGCGCGAAGGCTGGTTCCCTTCTGACAATATATAACGCGAAGGCTGGTTCCCTTCTCACAATGGACTGCGGGTTGGCTGGTTCCCCTCTTCCAGTGAATAGCGCGATGACTTTTACCCCTCTCACAATGGATAGCGCGTTGGCTGGTTCCCGTCTTACAATGGATAGCTCGTTGGCTAGTTCCCTTCTCACAATGAATAGCGCGATGGCTGGTTCCCTTCTCATTATAGCTAGCGCGTTGGCTGGTTTCCCTCTCACAGTGAATAGCGCGTTGGCTGGTTCCCCTCTCACAATGGATAGCGCGCTGGCTAGTTCCCCCTCACAATGGATAGCGTGTTGGCTGGTTCCCCTCTATCAATGGATAGCTCTTTGGCTGGTACTTTCTCACAATGAATAGCGCGATGGCCGATTCCCCTCTCACAATGGATAGCGCGTTGGCTGGTTCCTCTCTCACAAGGGACAGCTCGTTGGCTGGTTCCCCTCTCACAATGGACAGCGCGTTGGCTTTTTCCCCTCTCACAATGGATAGCGCGTTGGCTGGTTCCCTTCTGACAATAAGCAGCGAGTTGGCTGGATCCCCTCTCACAATGGATAGCGCGTTGGCTGGTTCCTCTCTCGCAATGAATAGCGCGATGGCTGGTTCCCCTCTTACAATGGATAGCGCGGTGGCTGGTTCCCTTCTCACTATGGATAGCGCGTTGGCTTTTTCCCCTCTCACAATGGATAACGCGTTGGCTGGTTCCCCTCTCACAATGGATTGTGGCATTGGCTGGTTCCCCTCCTACAATGGATAGCGCGATGACTGGTACCCCTCTCACAGTGGATTCCGCGTTGGCTGGTTGCCCTCTCACAATGGATAGCGCATTGGATGGTTCCCTCTTTCAATGGCTAGAGCGTTGGCTGGTTCACCTCTGACCATGGATAGCGCGTTGGCTGGTTCCCCTCTCACAGTGAATATCGCGATGACTGTTACCTCTCTCACAATGGATAGCGCGTTGGCTGGTTCCCGTCTCACCATGGAGAGCTCCTTGGCTAGTTCCCTTCTCGCAATGAATAGCGCGATGGCTGGTTCCCTTCTCATTATAGCTAGCGCGTTGGCTGGTTCCCCTCTCACAGTAAATAGCGCGTTGGCTGGTTCCCCTCTCATAATGGATAGCGCGTTGGCTGGTTCCCTTCCTACAATAAATAGCAGCGAGTTGGCTGGTTCCCCTTTTCGGACGCTACTTCCATGTTAATCGTTGATCATTAACATTGACTCAGCGATAACAGTGTATAAGTTGGTGCTAAGTACCTATCATGTGAACTACACATTTCAGCAATAAACTGCATAATAAAGCAGATTTCGGCAACTTAAAGGGAACCGCTAGCCTGGCCTCTAACGCTGCTTTACTGATTCATATAATACCCACTTGTCTATCCTCCACATTACAGAATTTTTCGTCCGACCTATAGCTCACAATAAAATTTAGAAGTGACACCGGGCACGATTTCGCCGCCTACCCGGGCGGCAGCCTTTTTTGGAGGTGTGTCCGCGATTGACCAATCAGAATGCGATACTCTAATTTATTCAAACCGGAAATTGCGCCTATTGTGTGAGCAAAACAAGAGCGCCTGATCATCGCTAATATAAATAGCTGCGATTCTAACTCCAATCATGGCATTGTTGCGGAGTCAATCGTCGCAAGACGCATATCAATTTGTTTGGACGGTACCTTTCCATGAAACACTAAGATCATACCGCTGTTCATCTGTAAATCGCGGCCTTGATCTCTCTCTCCGCGAGTGATAACATAAGGCGGTGCCACATGAATAGTCACAATACGCGTCACTGCTCCCGACAAAATGGCGCTCTGCTTGACATTGCAGCTGGCGGGTTGCCTTAATTTTATTTTCCTTACTAGTCAGCCGAATCGAAGCTTTAACACTCGCCGATTTAATTTCAAGATGTAAACTGTCGGTGCAGATCGCGATTAAATTAGGTTGGCCACCCGCTTTAAGGAAGTTGTTCGAACGTGTTGCAGTTGTGCAAGAATGTATCTGTCACGGAACAAAGGATGTGAGGGTACTCGCCAAATAAATGAAATAAAATGGACTAGGCAGCGACTGGCAATTTATCCTGAAAGAAGACATCATAGAATTACAAAAATATAATAACAAGTCGATACGAACTGAGTAGAGTGGTTGACTTGAGATCGGGTGATCGTCAATTCGACTCCCGCTGGGGATCACACCGGCCTCCGCCGTTACATAAATTAAGCTGTTGATCCACACATTTGTGAGAGTTTCGTTGTTGGGTAAATCGGTTGACGGTTAGGAAATACAGTTCTATAATTATTTGAACCCTTAATACTTGTGATTGTGTCATCTATTATATTGTATGCACCCGCAATTTGATATAAGCGTCGCCTGTTTTTCTATTAGGAAATAAAAATATTTTTGACGTTCATGTGGAACAAGACGGAATCTAAACGTACAATTAGTTTTGGGGTCACTGTCAATTGTTTCCATGCGCACAATACGAGGCGCACATCCTTTTTTGATGCGTCGACATCATATAGTAATTACGGTAAATGTCGTGAAAAAAACATACTTAGTGATTAGCCTGGATAACGATGTGGATGTTGCCTCATTGAATGTAATTTCGCTATTCGAGAGGGACAGACACAAGTTATGATGATTAATGTTTGCTGACACCACAGTGTCTCTATGACTGGTATCGTGGTGGACGGCATCATATATTCTTATGCCCCATGCAACGTCGTTATTGCTGAAGGGATATTTGCCATATTTCGCCATTTAGTTCACCAGAAGAAACCTCGTACTGCAAAACGGAGTTCTGAAAGTGTACTTATAAGTGAAAACTGGTTTAAGTATCACTTGATACGTCTACTTAACCATCAACTGTCAGCTGTCAACGGGATACTCCTTCCTACCGTCGTCGCCAACATGATAAACGTCAGATCTGTCATCACCAGGGCCAGGTACGATAACATCAACCCAATTGTAATATTACCTAGACGACCCATGTGTACTAATGTTACAGAGTCGCAACCGGTCTTGGTTTGACATACAAATTGCACAGTATAAGGGTATAATGGTTACAGTACGCTAATTATAATTAATACAGGGCTTTAAAAGAAGGACATTCACAGAACATTTAACCACTTGTTTCTTTGCCACATTCCGAATGAGCTTATCATAAACATATTTACTAGATTGCTTCGTCTCTAAATAAGTTTCATATAATGGTCTCAAGTTTTAAAATATCCACTCTATAGGGGTATCTCCGTAATAAATGTATCTATAGACAGCTTTATCTTTATACCCTCCCCCCTCCCCCCCCCCCCCCAATAATTTTGGGTTATTCACCTCCCCACGCGTATCCATAGTAACAGAAATAGCTGCGCCATAATCAATCCACGTCTTGCGAACACGAGCGCTCACCTTCGTTGATCATGATCATAACGCGTCCGTCCGCACACGGCGGGGCCTATGGATATATATTATACGTAGGCCCCCGTTATGAGCATGACAGCCTTCGGACTAGGCTTAACTGTAACTGACTATAACTATCCCTATTCCATATTGCGTCAAAAAGGCGAATCAGGGTGTTCATAGTTATTTTCGTTATACCGTGGTTAAGCCGGTCATGCAACAACTCTCCGCTGAGATATAACAACTTTGATTGAAAACGCCATCTATCTGAAAATTGATGTCACATGATTATCAGGTGAGCTTTGATGCAATGTGTAGGTATCTGTTGTCGAGGGCGGGTATTGTTCTCATGGTTGATCATGGTTGCTTTTTTTAGTTCAAGCCAATGAGCAGAGGGAATCTGAGCATCAATGTAAATACACATGCGTTTGTATTTCTCTGTGACGTCACTTTCCTCGCTCCCGGAATTTACATCTGTATGCGAGCAAATGAGTAGAAAAAGTAGTTCCTTCCATTATTTGAGGTGTTATAACTCAGAAATGCAAGAGATAAACACAGAAGACTACTATAAGCTAAAGTTGCTTTGGCATGGCACCAACTGTATAAACAAGGTCTAACAATTAAAGCATAACTATCCGAATACAGTTCTATGCATCATAAATGATATATTATTATAACTACTTATACCCAAATACTTGAATAATATTAAAAATGACGAAATATCTTAAAATCTTGAAACAAACCTGCATTAGTCACGTCAGTGTAAAGATACGCTAAATGTTGTATAACCACTGACTGACGCTTGAATATTAACGAATATTGTATAAACACTGACTGACACTTGAATATTAACCTATGTTGTATAACCACTAACTGACACTTGAATATTAACGAATGCTGTATAACCACGGATTATTACTTGAATGTTAACCTATGTTGTATAACCACTGACTGACACTTAAATATTTTCCAATTATGTGTAATCACTGACTGATACTTGAATATTGACCTATGTTGTATAACAACTAACTGACACTTGAATATTAACGAATATTGTATAACCACAGACTGATGCTTGAATAATGACCTATGTTTTATAACAACTAACTGACACTTTAATATTAACCTATGTTGTATAACCGCTGACACTTGAATCTTTGCGTATATCCTACAACCGCTGACTGAATACCTAGATAGTGGTATAAATGACGGATATACTTCAACCAAGTTTAACCCACAAATAAATGCAGTTACACCAAATATATGTGTTGTGTAACTGCTGAATGATAAACAATAACAGTATAACGATGTATGAACCGCGTATGTGCGAATCAACATCATGCATTGTTTAACTTTTGATTATGTCCTTGAGTAATGCAATAAATGATGGATATTTCTACATTAATTACAAGCAGGCTTTATGTACATATAATCATAGCATAATGCTTTGTTGTTCAGCTGGGGGAAGGGGAGAGGGGGGGGGGGGGCTGGCAATCACCCCTGACACTGATGACCACATTAGGCGGGACACAGTGATTACGAGGATATGCTTAGGGTGGAACGGCGTATGATGTAAACGAAATGCAACAAGCAGTATATGTATAATTATTAATCATATACACATATATACTTGGGAATAGTTCCCTGCGGTGGTGGACAGTGGTCTCCTTCAACTGACTCGGTGGCACCGTGTTCTTCGCCAGGGTGCGCCGCATCCATTGTTTCGGGTTTATTGGCGTTGTTCGCCCTCGCCATGCTAACGATTGACGCGGCGTTGTGGTAGAGCGCCGCACCGCCACCTACCGGAGTCAGGTAGATGTTCTCCATCGACAGGTTCTCATCTGGGTCAGGAAGAGTGTGGCAGATGACGGATTCAGGCGCTGCTGCTGAACATTCGTCGCTACACGATGCGGTTATGTCCGGCGCTATGTAAACGTCCCCCGTGGATACGTCATCATCAGCGTCTGGAATGGTGTGGTCGATGACGTGAACACGCGGTCTTGTTGGACACTCGTTATGTCCGCGCGCGCCGCTACGTGACGCTGCCACGTCCATGGCCAGGTACTCGTCCTCCATCCACAGGTCAGCGTCTGGAATCGTTTCGTATATTCCGGAGACGCGCGATTCTGTCTGGAGCTCGTCACGTCCGGGTTGGTAGCAAGGTGACGTTGACCAAACAGCATTAGGCGACAACGTTTGACCAGTCACGTCGTCACGCGACGCTCCCTCCGGACGTGTGTCTGACTCTCTGGATACAGACGGCCGTTGCCTCCGTCGTGCTACGATCAAAGTGACTAAGATGACGACGGCCGTTAAAATAACCACCACCGCCGTCCCTATGAGGATCTGCCACAGGGTAGAGGACTTGCCCGCTGGCAATGTAACATCGGGGACTGTAGCGTTAAGGAATGTAACATCGGGCACTGTAACGTTAAGGAATGTGACGTCGGGGACTGTAGCGTTAAGGAATGTGACATTGGCGAATGTCTCGTCACGGACGTAGATGTCCCAGACAGGACTGCTCGCTGCTGACGTCAGCCGGTACTCCCCGGGCTGACAGGACATCAACACACACTCTGCATTACGATATGATACCATGTTGACGGTGACGTCATCACACGCTGTCTTAAGACACCCGATTTGATCTTTCCCGTAGATGCTATACACTATTAAACAAGCCGGGGGCTCTGGTGACGAAAACATGAAGCGGTATTCTTCAACACACCCTGAAATAATGATTGGTTTCAATATTAACCATTTCATTTTCATAACGCTCGTGATGCACATGACGCACGTATTTATATTCACATGAAACACAAAGAAATTGAATTAGTTGAAATGTTGCTAAGATTAGTGATAATATTATTCACCGATGAACTGGTGCCTGCATATGATTAAAAAAAACAATAGCAAATTCTTATCTTATCGCCCTTTCATGTGACTTGGAATAGTATTCTCTGGCCCATTTGCCAGGATTGAACGTCAAAAGGATTAATTGATAAGAACATTAGACATGTTTAAGGAGGGCATGATATACCAGGAAGGGTAGGTTCAGCTAAGATGATGCACGGATATGCAGGGTGATCAAAACCTTCAACGACTACATGCGCAAGCTGCGGTTTCTTGTGAGACAATAGTACCTTTGCATGAAGACTCGACGCTTTCATATCCGGGACGACATGAACAAAGAGGTCCGCTGTCTGTATCCCGGCACACGTGATCACATCCACCGTTGTCAACGGCGCAATCTGCAAGGAAGCCACCGCAAGATCAGCCACAGATTGCTGAATGTTGCATATTGAATACATTCACATATTGGACATGGTCGTACAAAAGAAATACTTACTCTTTTGACTTGCGAAACACCACTGAATACGGGTGTAGATATTGTCGACGAGTAGTGGCATTGGAACATAACTGACACGAGTTTCATAGGCTCTTTGGTTGAAAACCAGTATTTGGGCGAATTAAAATTAACATAATATACTCATTTCATAGTGGGCCGGAAATCCAAACCATATGATTATTTATATTGCACTTTACCTTTAATACTATGATAGCGTGAATCATATTGATATAAATAGGACTTTTGCACACCCTCATTATAAAGCTTGAGTAACGCAATAATGAATAGGGATGGTCATATTCATAGTTATAGTTAACCCTAGTCCCAACAAGGAATACTAAAGAGCACCGATAATGTGCCATACCTTTGCAAGCACCTGCCGTAATGAGTACATCATCAATACCGACGCTACTGTCACTTGTGGGCGTCCCGTCGTCCACTTCCAATACATACTACAAGAAAACTTATTGTACGATCGCCGAACAGTCTCCACGACACCCCATCGAACGCGATCCACACGGATGCAGGACTCCTATTTTGCTGATTATCGTTGACGAAAGTAGATATCAATTAAGGATCCAGGTCAGACCGGCCATTATTAGGGTTGCCCCTCTCCTCCCTTAATGTCACTGCGCCTCCTCAAGCTCAACATGTCATCCCGCCTTGACCTGTTGTCATTTTTCCAGAACGTTCATTCGCGGCCACAATAATGGCTTTTCTAATACTACGGTCGCAAAATCCTGAATCGTTCAATGCACATGGTGTAGGAAAGTTTCAACATAATCTCACCTGAGAGCCGAAGGGGAAGAAATCTATCGTATGCGACACAGGGTGCCATTCGCCATCTGCGCGTACTAACATGTACCAGGTCTCAAAGGACTTGGTGTGCTGATGGAACTTATGCACCTTTAGCCAGTGGATGGACCCATCGGTAGCGTAGTAGTTGAAGCGGACGCACACCGATCCTTGGTGCATTAATTCTGGCGTCACAATCCTACAAGTATTAAAGACAGACATTAATTTATTCTCCATTCATTCGACAATTGGCCCGAATCAACGAGTTATTTAATTAAACTGAGTTGAAGATTAGGCACACTTAGATAAACGGGGAACGAGACAGTTGGAAGCATTTAGTTCATGTGGTAAAACCATGTCGTGATAATTCAATTGCTTTACTAGAATTAATATCATTCCCAGAACAAATTAGAGTGAACATCGTAATATGTACGTATATTCTGTATCCGTCCGGGGTCCGACCATATTTCTGTACGTATATTCTGTATCGGTCCGAAGTCGGGCTATGTATGTGTTCGTATAATCTGCAGTTGAATATGTTTCGATTCCCGGCTTCGGCCCATTTGGTAAGCCTACTGGACCCTCTGGACCCTCCCTCCCGCCCCCCCCCCCCCTCCCGGATCCGCCTGTCCTGTCCAGCAGGTAATCAACCTTAATTTGAAGCGGACGCACACCGATCCGTGGTGCATTAATTCTGGCGTCACGATCCTACAAGTATTAAAGACAAACATTAATTTATTCTCCATTCATTCGACAACTGGACCGAATATGTGATCTCCAAATTTCATCAGTGAGTTATTTAATCATACTGAGCTGAAGATTAGGCACACTTGGATAAACGGGGAACGAGAGAGTTGGAAACATTAAGTTGATGCGGTAATGCCATGGGTCGTCATAATTCATTTGCTTGCACGAGTAAACTTTGTAATGTGTGTGTGTGGTATATTCAGTATCGGTTCGAATTCGGGGTATATTTCTGTACGTATATTCTGTTTCGGTCCGACGTCGGGCTATACTTCTATACGTATATTCTGTATCTGTCCGATGTCGGGCTATATTTCTGTGCGTATATTCTGTTTCGGTCCGACGTCAGGCTATGTTTCTATACGTATATTCTGTATCGGTCCGACGTCAGGCTATATTTCTGTACGTATATTGTGTATCGGCCCGATGTCGGGCTATATTTCTTTATCCGTACGACGTCGGGGTATCGTTCTGTACCTATATTTTGTATCCGTATACTCTGTATTGAACCGCTCGCGATGGCGCTAAAACGTGACAAGGGGATTAAGGGCATTACGGTGTTGGAAAGGGAGTATAAAATTGGACAATATGCTGATGATACGTTTCTGTTACTCGATGGCAGTGAGCTGTCTGTTATAAATGATTTACACCTGTTGGATAAGTTTGGCATATGTTCGGGTTTAAGGGTTAATGTAGAAAAAACTAAAGCTGTCTGGCTGGGGAAAAGAGATCCAGAAAGAAAAGCTATATGTTCGGAGCTGCCAATTTCTTGGGGGGAAGAGTTTACTTTGCTGGGTATTAAATTTTGTGTAAATCTACAAGATATGATTAGCATTAATTATAGCCACAAGGTAGCGGAATTTGAAAAAAGTTTTAACGATATATGGCAAGAGAAATCTCTCTCTACGAGGGAGAGTGACTGTTGTTAAAGTGATCGCCTTGCCAAAACTTATCCATGTCTTAACCGTACTTCCAACGCCCGGAAAACAATATATTGATAGAATAAACAATGTCATTCGTAGGTTTGTGTGGAACAACAAAAAGCCCAGAATATCTCTGAATAGAATGGCCCAATCTGTCGAAAATGGCGGAGTAAACCTGCCTCTAATACGACTGAAGATACAAGCGTTTAAGATAACATGGATACAAAGACTAATATCCAACGACGGTTCATGGCAAGAACTCTTCTGTGAGACTATATGTAGTGAACGTCGAATGTGCTGGGAATTGGATCTCCTTTCTTTAAAACAGTTTACAACGGTATCAAATCCTTTCTGGGCCGAAGTCTTTATGGCATGGTATAAATACAGATCGAGCTTAAATGAGGTGCAAACGGTTTTTGAATATCCACTTTGGAACTCGTTCTTTATGCAAAACGATTATCTTCGAAAGCGAAAACACGAGCTTATTAGATGTGGCATGATGTTTATTAATGATCTTGTTGATGACAACGGAAATTTATTCGGTTGGGAAACGTTTGTACAGAAACATCATGCAGATCTAAATTTCGTAGACTTTTATAGTTTGATTCATTGTATACTCCGCGAATGGAAAGAGGCGTGTAGAAATGCAAATGTAAAACTACCACATGTACCTTGCAGCTGGACAGCATCTATTTTAAATTCACAACACCTATGCAAATATGTTTATAGAAAACTGGTTGTGTCCTTGGATTCTCATGTAAAGAATGAAGAAAAGTGGGCAGCAGTGTTTAACGAGCAAATAGATAGCGGCAAATGGAGTCAAATATATAATTTGCCATTGCACTGTACCATTAATGAAAGTACGAGAAGTTTCCAGTATTGAATCTTACATCGAGCACTTGTGACGAATATTTTTCTTTATAAATGTAAGTTAAAACCCAATGATAGATGTGATTTTTGCGGAAGCGAACCCAAAACTATAGAACATTTGTTGTTTAGTTGCCGGCATATAAAGCCTTTGTGATCTCTTTTGGTACTATGGTTAAATGAGTCATGCAATATATCCTTACCAGTCGATTTTCAGTCATGTATATTGGGTAAACGTAAGACCTTATACAGCCAACTCATTAATCATGTATTTTTAATAACTAAGAAGTATATATATAGATGGATGAATATAGCTCCAAATTTTATCGGTATTAAAAACACTATTATATATCATTATAAATTAGAAAAGTACACGTCCAAAATCTCCAACTTTGCAAAGAAATGAGACCCTCTCTCAAGCTCTTTAAAGTGTAACTAAATATTGTGATATAAATTGACGAACTTGTTGTATATCTGCATTTTGGATTTTCAGTCATGTATATTGGGTAAACGTAAGACCTTATACAGCCAACTCATTAATCATGTATTTTTAATAACTAAGAAGTATATATATAAATGGATGAATATAGCTCCAAATTTTATCGGTATTAAAAACACTATTATATATCATTATAAATTAGAAAAGTACACGTCCAAAATCTCCAACTTTGCAAAGAAATGAGACCCTCTCTCAAGCTCTTTAAAGTGTAACTAAATATTGTGATATAAATTGACGAACTTGTTGTATATCTGCATTTTGGTTATGGAAATCAAACAAAAAAAAATAAAGAAAAATATATATATTTAAAAAAAAAAAAAAAAAAAAATTGTATCGGTGGGACGTCTGGCTATGCATGTGTACGTATATTTTGTGTCGCTCCGACGTCGGGCTATTTATGTGTACGTATATTTTGTGTCGCTCCGACGTCGGGCTATGTATGTGTACGTATATTTTGTGTCGCCCCGACGTCGGGCTATGTATGTGTACGTATAATATGCAGTTGAATTCGTTTCGACTAGCGTATTCGGCCCAAAGAGTAGACGTGATGTCGGCCCAAAGAATAGACGTGATGTCGTCCCAAAGAATAGACTTGATGTCGGCCCAAAGAGTAGACGTGATGTCTGCCCGGTCTTGGCACAATCTTGGCCGCGGATTGGACCATCTGGTAAGTCTACCCAAGAGGCCCGTGCGTCCGGATTCCCTGAACACCCCCACCCCCCCCGTCCCCGCCCTGGATCCACCTATGGTTCCTCCCCACTCCTCCCCCAATCCCCCTGGCCTGTACTTTGCAGCAGGTGATCAACCTGAATGGCGAGGTCGTAAATTAAGCTACGTACCTGGCCATGTAGGTCACGTTGTCAGTTTCTATGAACCAAGCCCCATTGGCCGCCGTGGTGGGCAATACGGACGACATCTCACTTCCACCTTGACGTCGTGTCCACTGGTCTAGCGAGTCAAGTGGGTGATACATTCCGCAAAGATCAGACTCAAACGAACATTTATACGGCAGAACGACTGAAATGAGAAATAAAACTTTGAATAGTTTTTTTTCATGTTTCTTCGTGTGTCTTTCACTTGCAGATTAACGTACAATATCTAGATCCCGCCACTACATGCTTTGCACAGACTTCGATCGCAAGCGTTATTTTAATAAAATTGATTGAACGGATTGTGCTTATGACGTAGTTATTGGTTGATAAACTGATAGAGATTGAACGATTAACTGAATTGCAGCTGAAGACCCAAGCTTCAAATCATTAAAGCCAGGCAATGCAACCTGGGCAATAAGAAAAACGTATAAAGAAATGTGTGTGTACCTGCACAATCACCTGACACGATTAATATAGCATCGAGATACTGATTCGCTGACGGCCGCCATTCGATCTAGAACGAAACATTACACATTGTTACACATCAAGTTACACATTGGAAAACGTTTCATGAACTTTCTTCCGGCCCTGAAGATGCCGACTGACTGGCGGTACCTTACGTTTAAGAATTAGTGGCGCGCAAATCACGATGACCCATCTTAAACTTAGTGAGAGAAGGGTCATGTCTTTGGCTACTTTTTTAGGGTACCAATAATATAAGTATTTGTATACATTGTGTACAGTTTGTAGATATTGATGTATTTTTTGTGTGTCTCAGAATAGTGTTCATGTGGAAGACAGCGGAGATGCACACAGCCACAATAAAGCAGGATGTCACATGAGTAGTATTCTCATTGACGACTTAGATATACCACTGTGCATGGAACACTACCTTTAATATAGGTTACGACGACCGTATGTTGTCGTGGTCACACATTAGATGGAAGCGCAATTCATTGGTAATATGCGAAATGGCCCGCAAGAGGGCAGTCCTACAAGTTGTACTGGTTAGACTCGTATCGTTCGCGTACTCCAATTACTTAACGACAGACGATGTGGCCATCTGTTGAATACATCACTGACCTTCCAACACTTACCTGCCCACCACGCGGGAACTTTTTGACGGCGAGGGACGCAGAATTCCAGCTGCGCGGCTTTTCATCCGTGACAACGTACATTTGAAGAGATTCCCTCAGATAGGATTTCGCATCACTAGACGACACCCATAGAGTGGCGGACCCCTCTGCGGCGTACATGAAGCGGACACACATCGGTCCTTGGTGCATCAGATGAGGTGTAATACTATGAAAAGAAAAATGTAAAGTTCACTAAAGTGACGCAAAAGGTAACCGCCAATTAAAGATATAAGTGGAGCGAACACACACCAAAGTAACACTAACGACAGATATGCGTGTTGCAGCTGTTGGCAAGTGTAATCTTGGTTGATGGACCGGAGCATTTTACAGGTCATGATTATCGTTGTGCATTATCGCGCTAGTGGAGCTTACACATTGAACGCTACTACCCAGCTTTTTGAATGCTTGTGGTCTTCTTGAAGTTCCGTGTTTGCCGGGTTAAGGCGAGGGTGCTCAGGTGAGAGGGGGTGGGGAGGGGGGCTGGGTTGAGGGAGGTCTGAGAGGTGCATGTCCTACTTCATGTCGTCAAAATATTCCACCAGCACCCGCCAGAAACCGGAGCAGTTTGCAGACATAGGTTCAAGTTGTAACGGTCAGGCCCCTCTCCTTTCTGACTTACAGGTTTAGTGGCGCCATCTAGCGAATAGCGAAAGCGTATGTGAGGATAGATAGAATGACACTCGCTGGGGGAGCTGGTGGACCAGTAGAGGAAGTAGGACGCTAACTCGCCAAGGGACGTGGGTGAGATTGGGTTTTGTAGACTTCCGCCAGAGTAGAAGAGAGACAGTGACAAAGATTAGATAGAGGAAAACAGACGATTAAGGTTTTTTATCGTGAGTATCTTTATGAACACTTAGTTCTATTCTTAAGCGTATATATACAGTTACGTTGATTATCGATCATTGACTGAGAGTGTTTAGGGGACGATTGAGCCTAAGTAGGTATAATTAAAGTACTGCTGTGACGTCATTCTAAACTGTACATTATTTGTCACGAATGTACTGTTTTAGCGAGCTGATAAATTGCTATTGACTCAAGGAGACCAAACAATTTTTCTGTTGAACAATCATCCTTCTGTTTCGAAATCGACAATCGCAGTCAATGCCAATCATGAGCAATAAGTGAGCTTGTCTGAAACAGGTCACAACCGCAATGGATGAACAACTGGAAGCTTGACGCCCGATGGAAAGCCCAAGCAAAACAGATACAAATTGCTCATCAAAGCAAGCGTAGATCACAACATCCACTTTTAGAAACTGAATTTGAGATCACATGTAATTCATATGCAAAATACATACCTACATTTCCTTCAAATCCTATAATCACACTAGAAATCCTTTTCTTTCTCGTGAATACCACGAAACTGAGTTTGCAAAGCGTATCCCATCAACAACGCTCTGGGGGTTCCTTGTTTCAAACACCATCGCAACATCGCTGCGTATTATATCCTTTCAGTATAGAATATGGACCGACTTCAGTCAGCTATTTTATTGGTTACGAAGCGAGAGATGCAATGTAAATCTTAAAAGAACCCTTATTCACGCTACATTCACCAGGTGAGATTCACTGACCGTACTTTAAGTCAGAGAATACCCGTGTAACAGTTCATTCCTGAATAGAAATGTACTCGGCTTGCGCCTCGTACATTCTTTTTTAAGAATGTACTGTTACATGGGCATTCTCCGTACCATAGGGGTGCGTCTGGGGGCTCGCGACAAAAAGCTGCTGCAGACTCCAGGGATCACACTTGCTACGTGCTTCCCGCAGCAGCCGCGGCGCTAGTGGGTGCGATCCCTGAGCTGTGTTTCTGGGTGCCTATTCTCAGTGTGACTGTGGGGTGCTCTCTATTAGTGACTGTGAGAGAGGCTGCTACATATTGCAGGGACCATACTATCAGCTTGCCGTAGTAGACGCGGCGTCAGTGGATGTGATTCATGAGTCCGGTTTCTTGGCCCTATTAGTTACTATGAGATAGCTGTGGTTGGGAGAATTCCCGTAGTAAAACATTTTATAGAACTCTATAGAATGTCTATAGAAAACACCTATAGTATGATTTTCTATAAAACGTGTGTACATAATTCTATAGACATTTTTTTCTCCATAGAACGTGAACATAATGTCCATAGAGAAAAATATTTCTATCGAAGGTGTAGGGATACTTCATTGAGCAATTGGTTTCTATCGAACGTATATAGAGATAATATTTTCCTCTTGTAGCCGGTTATGATCAGGTACGTTTGCAGGTTGGTAGAAGCACTCTTTATGTGAGAGGATACATGAAGGTAATTCTCTCTTCTTAGATTTATGACGCGAATTATAGCATTAAGTTAATAAGACTGCATTACACACCGTAGGCAAATATCTTGCAAAATTTTACTAAAAACAATTCTCAAGGTTTCTATCGCTTTTTCTATGGAAATTCTAAGCGTTTTCCTATCGAGATTTTATAGAATTCCCATAGTGTTTTCATAAAATGTCTATGGAGTTTCCATAGTCTCCATCGAGTTTAACACATTTCCATATCAGTTTTACAACTGACGGCACGAAACATGAAATGTTGGTGGTTTAGGCCGCTTTTGTGCACATGAAGGCTAAGTCGGGCCATGGAACCTTCGGGACGATGAAGGATTAAGGAATGAAACATGCCCCAGATTATGTGCCCGAACCCGGATTCGATAGGAATAGTTGATTTATAGTTTGGTGTGGATCAACCGTGTGTGGTTTTCTGTTTATACCGTGTATTGCCACAAGCGGTTTAAGTGTGGGCTTTGACAATAAATACTGAAATGGTATATCTGCATTTTCTTTATCTCGTGTGTTTGCTGGTTACAATATCGAACCTGTCAGAATGCGAGAAACCGATTACCGAGTAGTCACAATGCTGAACCGAACACTTGTGGCCGACACCAATGCCATTGTATCTGTGCAGTCACCACAACACCACACCCCTCGCCGCGTTACACTATATATACTCGCTGCCACAGAAGACTTATGTTGGCGTCCTAGAGGGGATACTGCGATCTGCACCTTTAGCACGTTAATAAATCATGGCCTAATAAATACTGACGTCGGCCCAATGCAAATGCTTGATAGATAGATATTTCGTTTATTATAGTCACTTGTGAGCTCCATAATACAATATACATGCAACACAAATAACAGAAAAATACAGCTCACTCAGCCATCATGGCTTATAAGTGACTTCAAGTTAAATAATATAATTGAATATGATTGAACAATATAATCTTTATCATTTATACTCTTACTCAGTCCAATATTATTATAATATGTAGAGAACTATGCTAAGCGTAAACAAACAAATATAACATACAGAACATATAACCATCACTCAACGATACAACCGATTTTTCCTGATATGCCATGCTGCTGATAGGTAAGTTGTCAGAGGCTTCCAACAATATTTTAACAGATATATAAGTTGATCTTCTTTGTCCAAAATGTTAAATGTGGGATAGATATTTGATGCGTGTTTATACAACGTTTCTCTGTATGACATATATACATCACAAACACATACAAAATGAACCTCGTTTTCAACTTCTCCCATGGAACAAAGACTACAGATTCGTTCTTCAGGCCGCAGTTTGCGATACTTTCCGGTGGAGGGGTCGACCATTAATTTGTACCTTCCGGTTTCTAGTTCGATAGGTAACACTCCACAGCGCAACTGTGCAAGGAGTGATCTTTCCGGCCTGTTGGAATAACACGAGAGATATTTCTCAGTACCAAAGCACTCTTTAAACTTAACGTAGGTACGCAATTTCGGTTTAGTTTCTACCTCAGCACGCCATTCAACTTGTTGTAAATTAATTAAACGTTCACGGGATACTTCAATGTTACACTGGCTCTTGGTTTCAAATACCCGAGATTGTCCAATATCGCTCAAGATATTTTCTACACTAGCGCACCAACCGTTACAGTTTAGACTCAATTCCCAATTAAAGATTGTTTTTGGGAGTCGGTAATCGGGCATTTTTATTATTTCATTCCATAATTTCAGCATTGATAAAAATCTTCTGTATCTAGGTAGCATCCATCCCATGTCCCCATTTATTGCTGCTATTGGTGCAAACTTGTGCACACCCATGAAGTATCTCAGTGCTCGATTTTGGACATTATTGCATTTAGGAAAACGACCGTATCCCCACACTGCAGAGCCATAATCCATGATTGGTACTACCCCTGCTTCATACAATTTGCTATATGTGTGGTACCCGACATTTTTTACTGTCTTAAAACGCGCGATAATGGCAGACAGAGCCCTGCCACTGGCATCTGCTAGTGTTTCGGAGCATTCTAGGAATTCTAGGTATTCATCAAATATGACACCTAGGTATTTGTATTTCGTTTCCACCTGAATAACGTCCGCACCGCATCGAAATGTGACAGAGGTGCGTGCCCGCCGTCGCGGGCGGAAATGGACAACTTTAGTCTTGTTTACATTCAGTTTCAAGCGCCACTTCATACACCACTCATGCATAATTGACAACATCTTTTGCAAGTTGCTTTCACTTTCGGCTAACAGAACAATGTCATCTGCATATAAAAGTATAGAAACTACCTCTTCTCCAATTTGGACTCCGAGCGACGCAGATTTTAATTTGAGGGCCAAGTCGTTGATGTAGAGACCAAACAATGTCGGCGACAGGTTATCGCCCTGCCGTATACCATGGGTGACGGGAAACCAATTCGTATGAAGACCGTTGATTTTCACACATGCTTCCGTGTTCATATACAACGCCTTTATAGCATCATAGATTTTTCCATTGATATTGTAATCAAGAAGACGAACCATCAGAAGGTCCCGATCGACACGGTCAAACGCTTTTTCCATATCAACAAAGACTGCATAAGTTGACAAGCCCATTAATTTTCTATTTCGAGCGATGCTACTTAAGGTGTAAATGTGTTCTTGACAATTACGGCCAGGTCGAAAGCCATTTTGCTCTTCTACAATTAGATCAATCAGCTCCGTATACTGACCAATTCTTTTGTTAAGTACGGACGAGTAAAGTTTCCCGATACAAGAGATAAGACTAATGGCCCGGTAGTTCAGTGGCACACATGGATCAAGTAGCGCACCTTTCGGTATTGGCTTTATCAGTGCTTTTGACCACAAGGACGGGCAAATGCCTAGACTGAAACATGCTTGGAACAGATCCCGTAATATCGTGAGTATTCTACCGGTTTTCAATACCTCATTTGGAATTAGATCTAGACCGACCGCCTTTTTGTTTTTTAATCTAGAAACGGCAACATGAACCTCAGATAACTCAATATCGTGATTTAAAAATTCATTTGCAACCTCTTCATTTGGATACATCATAGCTTCAACCCTTTCTTTATAAGACATTGCATCTTTATAAAATGAGTTATCGAAGGAGGTAGAATCGCCAACCGACGGATTGTACAGGGACGAAAAGTCCTTTTCCCATACCTTAAGTACTTTTTGAGTTTCCGTGAAACAATGTTCGTCTGTGACAACTCTCATTGGAATATCCTTGTTTGAACGAGGTCCAAGTCGCTTAAGAGTGTCCCAAAATTCCTTGGGATTCTTACTGCTAATATCATCCAGTGTCTTTATCAATGTAGAACTATGCTCTCTCTTAGCCTTCCGTAACTCCCTGTCAAATGTATGTCTAGCTGCCTGAAATTCCCTTCTCAACTTACTCTTCTTCTTTAGTATTACCCTTACATTTCAGGAAAGTCTTTTCCCGTAAACACATAGTTTTCCAGAGCTGGGTAAGTTCATCAGTCCAATACGGTTTACCATATTTGATTCTTTTTCTCGTATTTCTGTTACAGCCTACAGTGGGTGAGAGATATTCATCCATTTCTTTTGTAATAGCTTTACACATGTCATCATAGACATGGTCAACACTCTCCTGTCCGTCATGGATTTGTTCTATCCTTTCAATAAGTTGACTTACAGTTCTACCCCAAGCGGGTGATAAGAGAAAATCCGGTGGTATCATGCGTAGTTTATACTTCGGTTTCTCCACACTACGGTGGGCAACGTTCTCCCTTTCATTATTGTCTATAATGACGTCACAAAGATCAAATTCGGCTGTTAACACTGAGTGGTCAGGTAATTTGCATGTATCTGTAATTAACTCCTCCAGGCGATACCTTTCAACGAGATCACTTACCAAATCTACACGAAATTTACCAAATGACTTGATACTATCATAAGGAACCAACATGTAATCTACAACATATTTTCCCCTTGTTGATACAAACGTGTAGTTATCATCTTCTCCAACTCTACCATTCAGCATACAAAACTTAATATCATGGAGAAAGGCAATTAATGAGTCTCCGTGACTGTTCTTAGATTTATCGAGAACCACTCTCGGTGGAATGTCGTCTATATCGCATATAACATCTTGGTCTCTACCCGTCCTGGCATTTAAATCACCACAAAGGATTATGGAATCGGCATTACTTTGTAAGTATATTTCTGTAATTAAGTGAGCAAAAAAAGAACCAGCATCTCTACCCCAGGGCGAATTTTCCGGTGGCAGGTAACATGAGTAAATTACAGCAGAGAAATCAGTGCATTGATGTTTTAACCGTACTCCGAGAATACCTTCATATTTGTCCACCACTTCAACATCAAAGACTTCGTAGAGGTTGTTCTTTACTAGTATTCCAACTCCGCCTGAACCTTTTCGCGCCCGCTTATGGGTTCCGCTTCTGTTGTTGCCGTAGAAGGAGTAGCCGGCGATGTCCAAAGTCTGGTTCCCTTGAAGATGAGTTTCACTGAGGCAAACAACGTCACTAGAAATCTTGTCAATCACAGCCGTTCGCAAATCTCGGTTGAGATCGGTGTAACCGTTTATATTCCAAGATGATACAGAGATGGATCTCTTGATGGGTCGTGTCCTGTCCTACGGCCCCGTGGCTTCGGCGGTAGATTCTCGTCGCGAGGTTACATCCCGTGCGTCGCTTTTCGCCACCAATCGCCCACTTCCACTCAGCCGATAACGGTTTCCGTCAGGTACCATCTTCAGTATTTCCGCAAAGTTCAAGTGTATCAGGCGCTCGGTGTGGTCCATTGCGCGCCGCAAAAAAACTTTACGATACGCAGGGGAGTCTTTTAGATTCTGTTTACCTCGTAACACTGCAATCTTGTCTTTCACATTGCTGAGTTCAATTTTGACGACACCGGTTTTGTTGTCACGCCCAGGGAGTCTGGTTGCTCGCTGAGGTTTGATTGAGGGCAGGCCAATGCCTTCACGAATGAGAATTTCAGCACGTTCTAAGATATTTTCATCCTGCTCGGGACGCATGTTAATTGCAATGATCGTCACCTCGGGGTCAAACGGCGTTCTCTGGGCCAGGCCTCCTCTCTCTTCAAGTGTGGTCAAGCGTTTCTCAAGGAGCTCGATCTTATTATTGACGGTTGCAATTTCAATGTCCACATGGTCCTTCAACTCCTTGAATTCCTGGCTCAATCGCTTGTTGAGGCCAGCCTCCATGTTACTTATTCGCTGTTCCAGTGACTGACGAAGCTTCGTCTGGTCAGATTTCAGCTCACTTAGCAGAGTTTTAAGCTGCTCGAACTCGCTACCTTTATCCATAGCGGCAACGGGTTGTCGTTTTCGGTCCAAGCTGCTGCTGGCTCGGTGCCTCGTTAATTTGAATGGCGGCTTTTGCGAACTGGAACCGTCGTCTGATGAACTTTTTCGTGACCGTTTTGTGGAGAAAATAGACCAGTTGGGTTCATTTGACATATTCCTTCCTGCTCCTGATGGCAGGATTATCCCGATGGTTCGGGAGTGTCTCTTGGTAGATGGGCGTATCCGTCATATATTCCACTAATTGCCCCTGCTGCTTTCGTGTTACCTGAACTTTCGACGCATGCGCAGCCGAGTCTGATACTCTTGATACTCTACAAGCGCGCCGCCTGTTGGTTATGGTGCTAACTCATAGAGCCCGCAATAAAGCTAAATGTGTACACTGGGGGTAATGTCATGTAACGTGAATGTTGAATTAAACGCCCCACGCCATTCCACACGTTCCATGGTTGGAATGTGTGAACAATTGGGGCAGTCGGGAAAACGTTTATTCACTTACGACAGCACTTACAGACGTTCCATGTCCCGTGGCCCATATGATGCTATGAACCAATCTCCGTGCGCCGCCTTGATTGGCAGTTTGGACGGTCCCTCTTGAATCCTTGTCCAATTGGCGGGGCCAAGCTCCACATCGCAGAGATTCGTTTCAAAGGAGCAGGAATACGGCAGAGTGACTGACACGCCAAACAAATCTATGTTGTTAAAAACTAGCTTCCGTTGTTCATTAATAAGTCGTCTCATTCTAAAGCGTCTGATTGCGCTGAACACAAGATATTTTGTCTTTACATAGTAAGTATACTTAGAATGTCCCCAAACAGATTTCAAAACGTGCTTTCTTAATTTAACGCAAAACATATTTGCCTAAAGCAAACACATCGTGGAGATTAGTTGTCTGAATTGGGTTTGGTACCAGTCCGTATCGTGTTGTGCATACCTTCTTTGCAGTCAGCCACGAGGATGGCGCCAAATGCTGCAATGATGGTGCCGCAGATACCCGCTCCCCTGGTAATGTACAAACACAACAAATACGTAGTTGAGCGCAATCATGTCAGTATCAGCATATAATGTATTACCAGTCACTAGTATATTATAATTGCAGGCTGATTTATATATATATGGTAGAGAAGAGTATCAATACAAGACACTTTTTCCGGTGTTACGTAACGTCTGCTTCCACTCAAGTGTTTTTGATTTGTACGTAGCTCTAACTTACTACTCTGACATACATACTATGGACAAATATACAAATAGTAAACTGCGTTCCATACGTTCCATATCGTTAAAGTTGCATGTAGAGCTCTTTCCCGCCAAAACTAATGAGGTCAAAATACATATAAGAATCAGTCCTTGAATCATTCAAGACTTCTTTTATCTATACTCCACTCATACCAGACTGCCAAATAGTGCCTCTTAGCCTTGTCCGTGATATCAATTTACCACAAGTTTTCATTTTAGTGGTAAACGTCATCAGTTTGTGTGCTTTGCGATGCTTTGGTATAAGTAGCAGTGCCGCGACCGAGTTCGGTGGTGTCCCGGGATAGACACGTTTGCCACACCACAGCCGAAACGGCGATTTATAGAATGAAACAATCGAGTTTTCTGCAAATTTTGATATAAATTTCGCCTCGGCTTAGTTTTGGCGGGAAAGAACTCGACATGCAACTTTCAAATAGCAAATGTAAACTCTGTATGCAGATAAAAATGTATATGAACTGCAACTTGTAACCCCAGTATGTGATATCGATTGAGGTAAACACGAACGAAAATATTTGACAAAGACATTCTCGTTTTGCAGTCCCTCAACAAGGGTACAATGGTCGTTGTTACGAAGATTCTCAATATGAAGTTAATGTAATTTGCAATACTCGCTTATATTTGTAGTGACATCAGCCTTTACTTAAATTTGAATGTGGTGTCCTCCATCACAAAAGGCTGACCATGCTTGTTTGGTTGACGCATTTACTAGCTCGCAAAACGCCAGACATGGCCGGATGGCATAAATAGTACGTGACTTAATGGTGATGACTTCAATCTTGGTTTGGGTTACTCAGTAAACTGACCGGTTGACGCACTAAACTGATCAGTCAATTTAAGGCGACGACCGGTCCTTGTAACGCGCTAAATCACAAATAGCAAACGATACTTGACATGGTCTTGGCTTGGACGGTTTAAAAACATCCGAATGCCAACCAACTCCGTTGAGTAATGAAGTCTGCAGGTGGGAACATGTCTCTGGTGACTTTATCTGGTGTTATATATTAACAATCATATAATCCTGTCTGTCACGATAACAATCATACTGTCAATATCGTGAGAGAAAAAGCCTGATTCATAATGACGGATGATTGCTATCACACTTGAAAACAACCGACACACATTAATTAGATCAAACTCATATCGTTATCCATGCTAATTGCTGGGCACGTTTTACAAGGACATTAACCAGAATAAATGTAGTTGTAGAAAGAATAGGCGGAGCGCAGATCGCAGTCTGAACGAACAACAACTTAGGGAAGCTCTCATAATTTTTAGTTATGTATTCGTCGGACCGAGATACCGTAAGTTGACACACCACCGTCGAAACAACCGATCCGAGCTGGCTTCCTCAGCCCCAAACTTATCAAACGCATTCGAATAGCTCGTACGTCACACACGCTGCCTAGCCACCCCACCCCGTCCGCTCACGATGAGTTTCTGTAGCCTGGTTCCGCGGCCCCAACTTCATGGGTATACTTGTACCAGCTTAGAGTTTCTGAGATTGGGGCTTGTAGATTTTGAGACGAGCAACATACCGACGGATGAGCAAGCGACCGGCTATATCAGCAAGCGACTCGATTGTCTAAACCAGGAATATGCGCGTTGGAATAATACAATCTGACCTTCATTTCACGGAATGTGTTCTGAAACAGAATAATTTGGTGCCGTTTGGTGCCGTTTCATATTCATCTCGCGGGAGCGCCGGAGCGCCGAGGAAGCGGCGGCAATTTAACTTGAATTTTATGTTTAACTTCATCGTGCCTGTCACACAATCTGGCAATGCCTATATTATACCTGCTCGTACATAAAACAAAACTTATGTAGCTGCCGTATAGAAATTGGGCGTGGAGCCAGCCGTCCCAATTCTAGGAGTTGAATTGAAATTTTCAATTTTCGTCATATGTCAGGTGGTCGTGTTTGTATATTTGTATGTCTGTTTTACGAAAAAACGGGAAGTCTTCTTGTGATCTAACGGCTGCATACATCGGTTTGCAGTCTTTAGAATCTAATAGCTAGGCACTAGGGCTACATCATCCTCGTCACCCAGGTTAAAAGGTCAAAGGTGAAGGTCAATATCGACGCTAGAGGTCTGTGGTCAGTTTCAAAATGTGCTAGCATTTAAGGCGCAATTTTCAGGTATTGTTCGGTTTTTGATGCGTAATACCCATTTTCAAATAAAATGAGGTCTTTTTTTACGGAAAACGCACTAAATGACCTCTGTCAGTTTTCTCGCTTTTGGGCACATTTGCCATCAAGCTATCGCTATGATGTTCTAATATGCCATAGAAATATGAATTGAGGTCAATTGTGTCGAATCTTAGAGTTTTCTGATGCGTCCCGTGACGTCACGATGACGTCATTTTTGGTAATTACAAATTGTCAAAAATCAGAAAAAAATCCCCCAAAACAGAAAGTAGCATCATATTGTAGGAAAAGTATTTCCTCGTATAGCTGCAAACTAAAAACAATATGTTCCTATCTTACTTCCGGTTCCAGGGCCGACGGCATTTCTCTATGGGACTTCCCATGTTAAAGCGCTGCATCTTTAGGCTGGGAAAAATGTTTTGTCGTGTATTTCACAAGTGCCCCCATCGAGGGACACTGGGACTTTTTTCTTAGTTAAACGAGATACATAATAGCCTCAGTGCTTACCGCATGCGATTGGATCAAATAGTGACGTCACAGGATTTTTTTTAAATTTTGTCAATGGTGAAAATTACGGCTATTTGGTGTTAGCAGAGGCTCCCACGGGCGTCCTATAGAAGCCATCACTCAATCCTTGCCGCTGTGGATGGATAATAATAAGCTGAGTCATAATCTGTCGATATAGTTCCATAGCCACATTACTTTTCGGCATATAGTCAAAATCGTTTAACATAGGATCCTATGGGGAAAAATGAACTTGAGTGAATATGACCTACTTCCGCTCAAGCTATTTCAGTCTCTCTTACCACACGGTGAGGTAATATTACCTTAAAGCAAGTTATAAGAAAAACACGGCGATCTCTGTATCACTTTTTGTTTCCATGGCAACGAAGCCACTGGCCTAATGATAAACATACAGATTCTTGCCATTGAAAGAAAAATCGTCAAAAATCAGATAAAAATGCTAAAAAAAAATCTCCAATTAGAGCGCTTCAAATTGGGACGACACCTTTGCGGAGCCACCAATGATGAGTGAATGGAGATTGTGTCCATCTTTAAAACAACGTAAAAACTAAGAAAAACATGCCAGAGCTGTGAACTTTACGCCAAATGGTAGGGACCATTGATCGGCAGAGAACTAGCAAAAGAAACAAATGAGTTGCTATATCACTTCGCCTGCAGTGTTCTTTGTTCTTGTCCTAGGTCTCACGTGTCTCCGCAATGATGAACTAATGCAACTTTTGGCCATTTCGTCAAGCCATAGCTAAAGGACTATTCTTTCTATCGCCTAGCTCGTTAATCGAATAAGTTGTGGCAGTAAACCTTGGCGTATTGCCACTTGGACGTTGTCGTGCTTCACGTCATAACGTCACGATGACATCATGACGTCACACATCGTACGTAAGCTATTACTCAACTATTATAAGGTATGGCGACTTTCGGGTCGCTTGACTTTGCAGGTCGTGTTCAGGGACAGTTTGTGCCGTGTGTAACTTTGTTGGCGCAGTGGATAAGTGTGCGTCAAAAATGACGTCATAGCTAACGTGCTCGTACGAAATGTTAGGGTTGCTTTATTTTTAGCCACTTTGCCAATAGCTGTCATAACCCGAGTTGATAAGTAGCCATATTAAAGGAATAGAAGCCATCTTGAGCATTTCACGAACGTCAAATGACGCCATGTCACGCCACGATGACGTATTATTAGATAAAAAGTAAAATTCGTATCACCACTCAAAATGAGTCAAGCAATCGCTCTTGCGAACAAAAAAATTTCATGTTCACTTAAACACGTCGTCTTCAGAGACAACTTATGGCGAGGGGGCTAAGTGTGCGTCAACGTCATAGCTTACGTGCTCCTACGAAAGTTTGGGCCTGCTTGATGTTCAGCTAATTTGGCAATAGGTACCATCACCCACAAGTTCATGAGTTCACCCATGATTTCCTAAGTAGGTATATTTAACAAAAAAGAAGCCATCGCGAATGTTGTCGTGATCGTCGTAAAGTTCGTGAAGTCACGAAGACATAATAAATAAAAGGTACGAAAGTACCGTTAATATTACTTCAAGAGAAGCGCCCTTGGCTTCAAACTGGATGTCCATTTAAGCTCCGCCTACAGTGCCACACTGCCTGTCGAAGGCAGCATTTAGCCCAAATTGCCCTTATAAGGACCTTTAGCCGAAATTGGCCCTGACGACTCGTAAGGCCGCCATTAATACAGCTTCCAAATAAACTTACGGATTTTCGTCCTCGACCTATGGTCGAATATCTCTTGTGCTATTTTTGAACATATCGATTTTGTGTATAAGAACACAAACCTCAGGCCTTAAGGTTCAAAACAAACTATTAACACCTGCCATATCTAGCACCAATTATCTGCCAATGACCAAACAATTCCACTTCTTGAATTTTCCCTCTAAAAAAATGAAAACTTGTTGTGAAACGTCATAATCGTGTGCACACATGTTGTTCAGCGATGCCACCGACAGGGGGCGCCCTAGCCCATTTAGACACTTAAAAGGTTATTTTGGCGCACCTGTTGCAAGGGTCAGCTTGATATGCAACTTGAAGTGGCGACTGCTCTGATCACTAATTGCATCAGTACATACGAGTCAGCCGCCCCATTGTGTCGCACGGAAGATCCGCTGGTATACTCGCCGTAAACCATATACATAAAAACGGCAATTATGTCATATTCGCCGATAAGCGAGCGTTTATTGTTTCCCTCGTGTAACTTGGAGTCACCATCGCTATCAATGTGTTCTAATAAAAGGCATAATGTAGAATCTCGGTGGGAGGGGGTGGGGCATTCTTGTTTCTCTTAACCACTTTATACACCCAAATATTACCAGATGACTTTTTTGACTATTTATCAGACGGTTACATTGCTCAGACAGTCACATCTATCATAGGGTCATATTCATGAAGCCGTCACATATATCAGACGGCCACATCTGTAAGGCGGTCACATATATCAGACGGCCACATCTGTAAGGCGGTCATATATATCAGACGGCCACATCTGTAAGGTCACATCAATCAGACAGTCACACACGATTATGCATCTTGTTGAAAAGGAGGAGCGAAGGCGGGTTCGCAGTCTTGTCTCTCGGGATATTCATTGGCCTTCATACTTTGACAGAAACAGATGAGACCAATATTATATTACTACATTTGACAGTGAACCAGCTACTATTTTTGTGCACATTTACGTGATTAATACGTGCAATTAGATATATATCAACATAGGTAGATAGGGCAGATGGCCCACTCACTACTCCGGTTAGATGCAGCTCATACCAGTTTCTAAATTTTGATAGGGAGTGTTGCTCTTATCAGTAACTAACTGTTGCAGCCATTTACCTCTATATTCCGACTCCAAATGCCTCACCCCACTCACCTCCCTGGTCTGCAACAACCATCATCATTTCGGAAAGTTTGTGTCATAATTCTGAAGCGAATTTGCATAGGAGAACTAGCGGAATGATAAGAAGTAGCACGGCATATGGGAACTAGCGTAATAGTAGGAAGAAGTAGGACGGCATGGGGCGCGTTGGTGAAATTGGGTAGTAAACATCCGCCGAGGGAGGAAGACGAAAGGAAGCCAGAATGAAAAGTTAGAGAATTGGGAGATCAGCTAATTTTATAGTAAGTATCTTTATGAATATTTTATGTTTATGTTTATGCAAGTTATTAAGCAAGTTGCCCCAGAAGTTTGGAGAGTAGTGCGCAGTATTGTCGCCCTATTATTAAGCGTATCAATACAGTTCCTTTCATTATCGCTCATTGGTCAATTTAGGGGGTCGCGTCACACGAGTTAGCATCCCTGGCAGGGGGGTATGAAAGGGCCTGCATCACTGCCAGTTGGAGTTGGGGGGGGGGGGGGGGGGGAGACCGCGCAGCACCAGCGCATCTCTTTTCTCTTTATTCCTTGCGCTTCACCCGCGCACCTCTTTAATATATTCTTTTAAAAGGGGTGTCTAGGTCAGAAATATATATGTGGAGTTATATTTAGAGGAATCAACCATAAAATGTAGAGAATTAACTTAAGAACAATAGTGTGAGAGATAGGTCAGGCCAGCAATTAGGCTATGCAATGATAGACTGAATTAGTGAGAGAAGTTATATGCAGCAGTTGCCGTGATATTGGTAGCTCCATGTGATATTGTTATCTGTATATTTACTCCGAGGCTGATGGCATATACATATTCAGGTAACATGAATAGATTGATCATACATTTGTATATGGTGGCAGCGATTGATGGTTAATCCTGAATAAATCATTTGAACTGTACCTACTTTATTATTGCCTTATTGCTGGGTTACTTAATCTGGGTTAAACCGAGAATGCCTATCAGTATCGCGGCATAACCCCTTCCTGACATTTTACCCAAACTATACAACCGGTATGCTCCAATTTTGGAGACAGCAGTGTGTAGTTACAACATAATTAGGGGCAGAGACCACACACCGGCCGGCACAGCGCAGCAAACTCGACCGTGCTAACTACTGGACCACATGTGAGTCCATCTTGAGAAATAACCTGCCATCGAATTGCAACAGTTCAAATTAGAAAAAGACATTCCGAAATAATTCTATCGCTGAGATGACTTGACAATTATATTGGTAACTTCAGACGTTCCTTCCTTTGGAGCCTAAATATATTAAATAAAACAAACGAGTCGTTATCAACTGCGAATCCGGGTATTGCGATGGAATTATATATTTATATGCGCCAAGCCACCCTTTTTTGTCCGCATCAATCTTCATCATAACACAATATACAGACAAGACTCGTGTTTTCCCTCGTAACTCACACCTCCCACCCGGGCGCATCCAGCCACTTTCCAGCCTGGCTTTTGCCTTCCCCTTAATGTAGTACAAAGGGGGGAGAGGGGGTCCTGACCCACTAACCATACGTCGATTTATTCAAAGACTGATGTAGGGCGGGAAAACGAACGCAACGTATGCATAACCAACTAGCAGAACTTTCCGATAATTTTGGTGCATTTTGGTGGCAAAACATTTACTTTTCATAGATCAATCACATAAATTACCATCAACAAATGAGGTTTTAGAAACGGTTCACAGCATAATGTGCCTTTGAATTGTATTTTTCACCATACAAACAAAGTCAACATTCCGATATATTGGAAAACCATTTATCATGTTAATTATATAAATAACCATAAACAAATAAGGTTTAGTCATTCAACACGCATATTTCGCCTTTCAGATGCAATGTTTATGAGACACCACCGTGAAAACATCTCACCCTAGGGTATCATTCCGCGTGTCGGACGTATATTTCTGCCTGCAACCGAATTCTCGGAATATTTCAATATGGACATTTTAGTTCTCCTACATGGAATCCTCAATATGCAAGATTACCCGACTGTTCATACCTCAGACTCCTGGGGTGGATTGTGTTTTACCTGATCATGATGACGATGGATCCTCCGCTTGTCCTGTTTACAACGACGGCAAGCAGAATAATTTCCGTGCGGACCGTGGATGGTTAAGTCACAAATAATCAATGTTACCGTTTCAATAAGTAACGAAGTCTGTTCGCGTCGGGGAAAATATTCGACTGAATTCATACCATCTGGTGTTGTATATTAATATGAATATGTCCCCATCGGTCCCAATGACAATCATACCGAAACATCGGGATGGGCGGAGCCTGGATCCTAAAAAGTCGGATGTTGTCTATCACTTTTGGAAAAAAATCTCACTTCTAACATCAAGTGAGACTTCCGAGCTAACATTGTCATCCAGAGTAATTATTTGGTGTATTTGATTAGGACATCTGGTCGACATTTATACGCGGGACCGTATACGTTGTTGAAGGGATATAACGAGGGCAGATCGCTGTCAGGTCTCCGGGATAAGATCCGCGAACATCCGCATTTTGGGCCGACATCCGCCAGTAACTGTCCCAAGATTTACAGCCCAACTCTGCAAATTGCACATGTCCCTGGTGGGTGTTGCTGTAGTATTTGCTCCTTTTGGCAAGGCAGGCTGGCAATTTGGACGCATTATGACCACATATATAATTGACTGGGGACATTCTCTCACCCGCACAGACTCCCCTGTCGCCCCAGGACCACACCCGTAACCCGGCGAACACGGAACTTCAAGAAGGCCACTAGCATTTAGAAGTCTGCGTAGCAGCGTTCATTGTGTAAGCACTAGTAGCGCGATTATTGCACTGGTGATGTTGATAACCATGACCTGTATCAACACCCGCTTCATCCAACTCGCGGTGGGCCATCGGGGTTAGAGCGTGACTAATTCCGCCGAAACGTAGTAAAGTACAGCTACTCTTGGTCATCTTGAAGGCATGATGGAAGCTCATTAACAGTTTTCCAATGTGTAACTTTACGGTACACTATTTACCCTTTTTTGACACAGTTATGCAATGTTTTGCTTTCCAGGTAAAATTGTGGACGTGGTTAGATGAACATGCTCTCATGTCTCTCGTGTCCATATTAATTACGACAGATGCTTGTGCAGGTACACATATGTCCAGGTACGTTTTTCTTGTTGACCTGGCTGCATGGCCTGGGCTTAATGATTTGAAGCTTGGGTCTTCAGCTGCAATTCGGTTAATTGTTCATTCTCTATCAGTTTATCAATAAATAATGTTCGTATGCACACTCCTTTCCATCAATTTCATGCAAATAACGCTTGCGATGTAAGTCTATGCAAAACGTGTATTCGCGGGATCTGCATAAGTTATGTTAATCTGCAAATGAAAGAACACAAGGAAACCCAAATAAAAGGTAGCGTTCAAATTTTGATCTTGCATTTCAGGCGCTCTGCCGTATAGCTTCCATATTGCCTACCACGGCGGCCAATGAGGATCGGTTCATAGAAACGTAAAACGTGACTAACACGGCAAGGTATGTAGCTTCATTTATTACTGATGGTTAGTCACCTGCTCGAATGGACGGACCCGGGGGGTAGGGCGGGGGGGGGGGGGGGGAGGAGGCCTGAGGAGGGTGAGCGGCAACTCGCGCCCCCCTGTCGATCCGCCTGCCCCACATAAACACGCATTGTGAACGACGATGCTCATGTCTCATGGCATCCCGGATATGAAAGAGTTGCGTGTTCATACAACGGTACTGTATGACAAGAAACGAAAGCTTGCACAGGCGGCCACTGACTCTGCTCGAGCTTTCATTTTCCCATTCCTGTACTATACGGAAAAACCGCCCTTGTATAAATAGTCGCCTGGCAAATGGATGGTTATAAATGATTGCGGTAAAATGTTCACTGTCCAGTGGAACAAAAGGACAGGAGGAGAGGAAGGGAGAGAAAATGGGTTATATACGCCGGGCTGCGTACTCATCCCCCAAATCAAGCCGCAGCTGTTGCGATATATACTGTCTGGAGACATTTGAATTCTGAAATGCTGTACATTTAAGCTATGTAAAAACAGATGTATGCCGCCCATTACAAAAAGTAGCATATGATACTGAAATGAAAGGTTATCATTCACATTTAACCCAACTGTAACATTTGCTTAAAAGCGTCATGGCAAGCGTGGCAAAACATATTTTGAGCATGGCAGCCCCCCTTAGTTGGAAATTACGCGCATTACGTCACAGATTTATGTGCAGTTCACCAGCTCTTGAGGGATGTTAAGCAGATTTTAGGCAATGAATTTCACTGATAATAAAGTTATAAGACAGATACATCTTGCACTCATCAGGCCTACTGTACAATAAAATTAGACCTTTAGATGGTTTTGGTGGAGAACAAATTTGAATAGCTTTAATTGAACAAGTAAAAATGGCCACGCGGAGAGAGATGGTAAAACTATTGATATTTCATGACCTGCTGTATTCTATAGCCCGGGACGGGGGTTACTTAATAAATTACTGAGTTTGAGAAAATTCCGCGGTAATGCGCTCCACCTTCAAAATCCGATCGCAGGGGGCGTTTCACCATCAAAATCGGCTTGGTAGCGACCTCCAACATCCGCTCGGTAGGGGTATTTTGCTCTATGTCGCAGTTCTAAGACAACACCCGCTCGGCTTTTTCTCTTTTTCCGGAAAACTCGCTCTATAAACTCACATTTGGTCACAAGTTTTAAAGTGTCCGCTCTGGAGGGTTGTCTTTTTCATAAAAAATGAGCGTTCTATAGGGTGTCTTATTCATAAAAAATGTCCGCTTCATCAGGCATCAAGGGGCATCCGCGGAACGACCCCCACCACCAGATTCGTATAACAGTGCCAACCCCCCTCCCCGGATTCTATAATGCCTGAATACGTCTAGAACTTGCTCTACGTAACTACATAACAGTGGCAGACATCAGGAGTAGGCTAAATGCTTCTTTACACTATGTTTCTTCTCAGTGCAACCAAAAGACGTTAACAGGAAACTGTGTAATAAAACAGATGCCCACAATTTAGGGAAAGTGTATTTTGCAGGAAATCAGAAGAATTTACGCGACTAAGGACGAATTGCAATGTTTTAAATGTCCATCTAGTGTAAGCTTAGGCCAATAGTACACACATTTTCTACATGCAAATATCGTTAAATAAATAAGTGTATTTCAGATGTGAAACAAACTTGCACCAAACTTGCACGTCCACTTTGTGTATTTTTATCTACTTTGTCCACTTTGTGTATTCTTGTCCAACATTTACAAATGAGCACGAAAGGCCGATTGAAAAACCAGTTACTTATTTCGGCTGCGTTAATAGACAAACTTGTTTTTTTTTATCTGTACCTGTACTAAGTGTTTTTTTGTTTTTATAAAACACCCTATTAACAACCTATGATAAACTGTGGAAAATTATGCAGCTGTAAGTTAGTACCCGCATTTTACACGCTAGAGTTCACCCGAAACACACGCGTGCCGTAATTTCCCCTGAAACGGTCCATTCGGGGCCACTTTTAATTGTTTCATTGTACACACCACGAGGCGCATATCTTCCCATGATGATGGTAAATTGCACCATTATTGACCCATTACGTCAGCTTATATTATGATTCTCGTAAATGTCAAACATACTTCGTGATTATCCTGCATAACGATGTGGATTTGGCCTCATTGAATGTACTTTCGCTTCTCAAGTGGGATAGAAACAAGCTAACATTCTGGTTCGCCGTCGGGATATTGACGGTGTGACTGATATAATGGTTGGCTGGATCATTGTGTTCCTGATATACCCCACGTGACGGCCTTAATGCAGATGGAATATTTGCCAACGGTAGTCATATTTCGGTAGTTCACCAGAAGATGCTGGAAAATGAGTTCGGACGTGAATAAGTGAACACAGCTTAATGTCGAGAGCGGGCGGCGCCTGGCAGATTTTTTTCAGAACTAAATTCAATTTTTTTTTCAATTTTTAGGGTCAAATTTCAACCAATATCAATCTATGCTATGTCACATCAAATAATATTTTCTCTACTAAATTTGCATGTATTTGATGTATTACAAGCAAATACCAACATATTTACATATCATTGCATATATGCGCCGAAAGGCACAATTGTGACAATTCGTCATTTTTGACCTATTTTATAGCCAATTTGGTTACAATAGAGCTTATAGAACAAAAGTTAGTACGGTAACATATCGTGTTTTTGTGATTTTTGTATTCACCTGCACGCTAGGCTTCAGCAGGCAGTTTTTTTGGGAAGTCTGTCGACCAGTTTTTATAGGGGATTTCAAAACATTGAGAAAAAAACACATTCATAAGATTTTTCCATTGACCGCCATGTTAAAGCCAATTTTACCAAAATGCCCCGATTTTTTTTAGTTAAGTGACATATATCTTTTATTACATTTTCAGGTAGATCCATACATGATAATTATCTAGAGAAAAAAAAAATGTGTCGAAGAATTTATTTGACCCCCCACCCGCTCTCGACCTCAAATATCATTTCGACTTAACTTTCAACGCTCAGCTGGATATTCCTTCATGCCGTCGTGGAGAGCGGGACAGAAGAATTTTGGCGGAGAAAGACATGGTATCTTATCCCGCACAACCCTAAACATTTGCACAAGTGGGGCAGAAACCACGCACCGGCCGCTGGTGCTGGCATGGCAGAGCAAACTCGACAATGGCGCGCTAACTACTGGACCACATGTGAGTCCAACTTGAGAAATAACCTGCCATCGTCTTGCAACGGTGCAAAAGGGAAAAAGACATTCCAAAATTATTCTATCGCTGGGATAATGGGACAATTTTATTGATAACTTCAGACGTTCCTTCCTTTGGGGCCTAAACATAATAAATAAAACAATGGAATCGTTATCTGCAAACCTGGGTATTACGATGGAATTATATATTGATATGCGGCAAGCCACACTTTTTGTTCGCATCAATCTTCATTATAACCCAATATACAGACAAGACCGAACGCCAGTCCTATATTATGGGCCGCGAAGTGAAACCCACTCGGAAAGCAAACAATGGCTTTGTTCAAAAAACTATGCTAGCTAATCGTTGCGTAACATAGGGTTGGGGCAGATGCACACAATAGGGCTATGAGTCAGTGATGTGTTCCTCTGAGTCTTAGTTCAAACAATCTCTATCCAGGATGTTGGCGTTTATATATAACAAACTTAAAGGGAAATGCCGAGTCCATATCATTTACATTTCCAGTTAAACTATAGGGAATTAACTAAACATTACACAGAATATATTTTTTTTAATCATACATCAGTGACATTTTTTAAGCACTTTTGCACGACCACAAATTTTCATGGGCACCCGCCTCAGTGCGCTGATGATGACGTCACCGGCGATGAAGCGACCAGTAGGTCTAGACGACTACTGCCACCGGAAGCTACAATAATTTCTGGCGAGTCGGACGAAGAAGTTGAAGTAAAGACGGCATCGACACCAACTGCTGATTTAATCGGGGACCAGTTTGAACCTGTAGGGGTTGACGATGGTGGATCAGGCATTGTTCATACAGGTCGTTGACGACGCATCGCGTGGTCAGTAAAGCCGTGTTGCGTTAGAAGGGAGGGTGGGGGAGCTTGGGGGCCGGGTGGGGTGGAGTCATGAATTCATCGTCATTGTTGGCAGGGTGCCCATTTTGATTCGTAGAGTGTCAGGCCATGGTTCAGGAAGCGGCCGCTGGGGGGGGGGGGGGGGGGGGGTGGGGGCACTACATTACTACAGTGGTCGGGGTGTGTCGCCCAAGCCGTAGAGAGGATTTGGAGAGTGAGAGTAAAGTGCGAGATCTTGTGGTCACTGAGAGATATTTTTTTCTAAAATACTTACTGACAACATTGTGGTTAAAAAGGCATGTAAAATAGACACTGACATTCATGACAAAGTGATGAATGCAATGGCTTTGCCCCCCCCCCCCCCCACCCTAGGAGTGGCAGTGTGTAACTTGATACAGCTGCTGTCTTAGAAACTCACTGTGACTGAAGCGTGTATGGAGAGGATTGCCGTACTATAGAACTGCCGTATGGGTTAGGGTGGGTGGGGTGGCTCTCTATCGGGGTGGTGCGGAGGGGTGGAGGGAGGAGTAGTGCGTGAAGCTAGCAGCCGGGTCGACTCAAAGCAATTGTTCTCATAGTGGTCGGAACGCACTCTTGAATGTTTGGTGGTTATAAGCAAAAGCTTAGTGGACTGTCCTAGTGGACAGTGGTAGAAAGATATCCTGTGATACCCTGATAACAGCTGAACAGTACACCATTTTGTTCTAAATGCATCGATGTTTTAAGTTTATGAGTAAAATTCGCTTGTCACTATTCATGAGAGATGTTAGGCCGACAGCTTGTTCCAAAAACGCACCGCTCGCATGTAAACAAAGTGTTGGTTCAGCGGAAGGTAGTCGTCAGTGACGTCAACGCCTTGCGTGCGATTGGCTAATTCTGGTCACGTGTTCAAAACATGTCGACACTCGCTTGATGGGCGAAAATGTGTATTTTATACTGTTGATGTGCGATTTTCTCTATGATGCTTTCTTTTTGAACAGAACGATTAACGGCAAATATATTTGAAACCAACAAAGTTTTATTTTTATATCACATTGCAGGCCCCGGTATTTTCTTTTAACGTTTTGATGATATGTGTTCAGTGTGCCTATGACTGTCGTATGAACAACCCGTGTTATCCCTTTATGTAGCATACCTCGCGGTCACATATATCAGACGGTCACATATATCAGACGGTCACATCTATCAGACGGTCCCATAAAACAGACGGTCACATATATCAGATGGTCATATTTATTAGACGGTCATATTCATTAGACGGTCATATTCATTAGACGGTCATATATATTAGACTGTTACATTTATTAGGCGGTCACATTTATTAGCCGATCATATTTACCATACCAAACTGACTAATACTAACAAACTAACAACATATCGATGAATTCAAATGCAAACATAGGACTGAAGTTCAACCGGAAACGAACGGGACAGAGCAACGTTTGAGTGACACACCACTGATTTACAAAACAGAGCTTTCAGATATGTTGGTATTTATTGGCAAGACATTCACCTTTTGTGTATCAATTACATAAATTTCCATCAACAAATGTGTTTTCAGAAACAGATCACAGCTTTGATTCCCCTTTCACATGCATTGTTCACCAGACACACTGCCAAACCACATCACACGAGGGTATAGCGCCGACGGTTAGTGTACCACATTCACAAACCGACAAAACGCACTGACCCACTTATTCCCCCATAATATAAGAAATAAACATGCATAATTCAGGGCAAATTGCCGAACAAATAGGATAGAGCAACATTTTAGAGAAACATGTCGAGACAGACATATAACTAACAAAATATTTTCTCTTTCCGATGTGTTGGAAAGGCATTTACCTTGTGTAGGTCAATATGACAATAGCGCGAGTTTGCGGGGCGTGAGGCAATTTTATAAAATGCCTAACGCCAAGCAAAACTCGCGCTATTACTATTATTACGAGTTGAATTTAAATTAAAGGCGTTGACTTGTCTCTGCTTCTTTGGTTTAATTTCCGCATGCAACGACCAAAGTAAAGCATTTTGGGACTGACTGTCCACAAATCGCAAGCCTTTCCACATATAGTTGGCCAGTCGCCTTTTTATACCATATATATGTTGCCAAGAAACATAGCATGTGCAACTAGGCAACTAGTCATGAAAGCGGGCTATTTAAAGCTATAACTACAATTCTTTTGTGCGTGACGTCATATTTCATTGTTCTATGCAGCGTCGCCATGGCAACGATTGTCGATTGCATGGGCAGCAGGGCGGTTTGGGTCAGAATACGGCATTTTAGCGGCCTTCAGATGTAACGCTATTGTACTAGTTAACATGCCCACCAACTCGTAATAATGATATTTAAATAACCATGAACAAATAACGTTTTTAAATTAGACACATGCATATTTCCACTTTACACATATGCAAATGTTTATCTGACACCAGCATCAGAACACTGCGCCCGAGGGTATCATTCCGCGAGTCGCATGTTAATTTCCGGCTGGAACCGAATGCTCGCATTTCATTGATCGAAGATTGGAGGCGGCATATAAAAATATGGACTTTTTCATTCTATGGAAAAAGGAAATCCTCAATATGTAAGATTTCCCGGTTGTTCATACATCAAGGGTGGGTCCATACCTGATCATGGTGATGATGGATCCGCCGTTTGTTCCACTGTCAATGATTGTACGGAGACTAATATCCTTGCGGACTGTTGACGGTTAAGTCACAAAAAGTAGTGCTACTTGAACAAATATAGGCTTAGACTATACAAAATGCGCTTTAAACTAAATGTCGTCCGAATAGCCACCAACCGTCCGTTGCACTAAGTGACGAAGTCTGTTCGCATCGGAAAAATAGCCCGTGTTTTATATTAACGATAATATAATCCTGTCGGTCACGACAACAATGTTACTGTCAATAGTGAAACAGAAAGAGCCTGGATCATAATGACGGATGCTGTCACTCGGGAAAAAAGTCTCTCTTTTTCTAACCCCATGTAACATCAATTAACTTACATCATTATCCAGAGAAATGGTCGGGCGTAATTGATCAGAACATAAACCAACATGTTAGTATACGTTCCTGGCGGGATAACAGCCTCATTCTGAGCGAACGACAAACGCATTAGGGAATGCAGTTCTAGTTTTAGTTGCATTTATCCGCCTCTTCAAAAAGTTTAATGCAAAAGGCTTATTCAAAGTTGAACATTCGGCGCGGCAATTCATTCGGCGCGGCAATTCATTCGGCGCGGCTATTCATTCGGCGCGGCTATTCATGTAGAGTCAAAACGAAACGGACATCCAACGGGTCACGAAGAGTCAGCAGGACACGGACAGCCCAAAGGACACGGACAGTCAACAGGTCACGGACAATCTGCAGGACACGGATAACCTACAGGACACGGAAAGCCAACGGGATATGTACAGCCAACATGACACGGACAGCCAACCGGACACGGACAGCCAACAGGACACGGACAGCCAACAGGACACGGACAACCTGCAGGGCACTGACAGCCAACAGGACACCGACAGCCAACAGGACACGGACAACCACGAGGACACTGACAGTCAACAGGACACTGACAGCCAACAGGAGACTGGCAGCCAACAGGACACGGACAGCCAACATGACACCGAAAACCAACAAGACACTGACAGCCAACAGGACACTGAGAGCCAACAGGACACTGACAGCCAACAGGGCACTGACAGCCAACAGGACACTGACAGCCAACAGGACACTGACACCCAACAGGACACGGACATCCATCAGGACACGGACAGCCAACATGACATGAACAACCAACAAGACACGAACAGCCAACAGGACAGAGACAACCATTGGGACACGGACAGCCAACAGGACACCGAGAGCTAACAGGACATGGACAACCAATAGGACACGCACTACCAACAGGACACCGACAGTCAACAGGACAGAGACAACCAGCAGGGCACGGACTGACAACAGGACACCGACAGCCAACTGGACACGGACAACCAATAGGACACACACTGCTAACAAGGCACTGACAGCCAACAGGACAGGGACATCCAACAGAACACGAACAGCCAACAGGACAGAGATATCCGACAATACACCGACAGCCAAGAGGACACGGACAGCCAAGAGGGCACTGACAGCCAACAGGACATTGACAGCCAACCGGGACACTGACAGCCAACAGGACACTGACAACCAACAGAGCCCTGACAGCCAACAGGTCACGGACAGCCAACAGAAAACGGACAGCCAACAGGACACCGACAGCCAACAGGACACTGACAGCCAACAGGACACTGAAAGCCAACAGGACACGGACCACCAACAGGACACGGACAACCAACAGGACACGGATAGCCAACAGGACACAGACAACCAACAGTACACCGACAGCCAAGGAGACACGGACAGCCAAGAGGACACTGACATTCAACAGGACACTGACAGCCAACAGGAGACTGACAGCCAACAGGACACGGACAGCCAACATCACACGGACAGCTAACAGGACAGTGACAGCCAACAGGACACTGACAGCCAACAGGGCACTGACAGCCAACCGGGACACTGACAGCCAAAAGGACACTGACAACCAACAGAGCCCTGACAGCCAACAGGTCACGGACAGCCAACAGGAAACGGACAGCCAACAGGACACCGACAGCCAACAGGACTGTCATGAAGTCCATGTACTTGATGTGCTCAGTTTGATGTGCTCAATTCTCAAATCTACCGGGAGGTCAGTTTCATGGCTAGCAGGGTTGAGCGCTGCGACCATCCTTAGATTCGGCCCTGTCACTCGTGACTCGACTCGGCCCTGTCACTCGTGACACTGTCTGGGAGTGGCCATACGCCAATATAAATACGGCGCCAGTCCCGAAGAGGGCAGACTACCTTGGGGACCGGTCAAGACAGGACACCCGGCATCACAGGAACTACCCACATCGCGGCGTCAAGCGGCGCTGCTGCTGCTCGGCCGGATCGTCAGGGGTTGTCCTTTGGTGTCCCTGTTTGCACTTGTGGACTGTTGCCGTCCATGCCTCGTTGTTACTGAGGCTGCCATCCATGCCTCGTGTTTATTGAGGCTGCTGTCTATGCCTCGTCGTTACTGAGGCTGCTGTCTATGCCTCGTCGTCGCTGGAGCTGCCGGTCATCGCTGGGACGTCGCTGGATCCGCCGGTCGTCGCTGGGACGTCGCTGGATCCGCCGCACATCGCCGGGACATCGCTGGAGCCGCAGTTCGCCTCAGCATGCTGTTCGTGCTTGACAATTCCTGGGGCTGACAGTCATATTTAACCATAGTTATCGCCGGGACATCATATATTATCCTCCATGTTACCTTAATGTAAATAAATATTATACTTTGTACAACCCCTGTTGTCCATGGATATTCACTTCGTGACAAGGACACTGACAGCCAACAGGACACTGAAAGCCAACAGGACACGGACCACCAACAGGACACGGACAACCAACAGGACACGGATAGCCAACAGGACACAGACAACTAACAGTACACCGACAGCTAAGAAGACACGGACAGCCAAGAGGACACTGACATTCAACAGGACACTGACAGCCAACAGGAAACTGGCAGCCAACAGGACACGGACAGCCAACATCACACGGACAGCTAACAGGACAGTGACAGCCAACAGGACACTGACAGCCAACAGGGCACTTACAGCCAACAGGACACGGACCAGCAACAGGACACGGACCAGCAACAGGACACGGACAGCCAACAGGACACTGACTGCCAACGGGACACGGACAGTCAACAGGTCACGGACAATCTGCAGGACACGGACAACCTACAGGACACGGAAAGCCAACGGGATATGTACAGCCAACATGACACGGACAGCCAACCGGACACGGACAACCTGCAGGGCACTGACAGCCAACAGGACACCGACAGCCAACAGGACACGGACAACCACGAGGACACTGACAGTCAACAGGACACTGACAGCCAACAGGAGACTGCCAGCCAACAGCACACGGACAGCCAACAGGACACTGACAGCCAACAGGACACTGAGAGCCAACAGGACACTGACAGCCAACAGGCCACTGACAGCCAACAGGACACTGACAGCCAACAGGACACTGACACCCAACAGGACACGGACATCCATCAGGACACGGACAGCCAACAGGACATGGACAACCAACAAGACACAAACAGCCAACAGGACAGAGACAACCATTGGGACACGGACAGCCAACAGGACACCGAGAGCCAACAGGACATGGACAACCAATAGGACACCGACAGTCAACAGGACAGAGACAACCAACAGGGCACGGACTGACAACAGGACACCGACAGCCGACTGGACACGGACAACCAATAGGACACACACTGCTAACAAGGCACTGACAGCCAACAGGACACGGACATCCAACAGAACACGAACAGCCAACAGGACAGAGATATCCAACAATACACCGACAGCCAAGAGGACACGGACAGCCAAGCGGGCACTGACAGCCAACAGGACATTGACAGCCAGCCGGGACACTGACAGCCAACAGGACACTGACAACCAACAGAGCCCTGACAGCCAACAGGTCACGGACAACCAACAGGAAACGGACAGCCAACAGGAAACGGACAGCCAACAGGACACCGACAGCCAACAGGACACTGACAGCCAACAGGACACTGAAAGCCAACAGGACACGGACCACCAACAGGACACGGACCACCAACAGGACACGGACAACCAACAGGACACGGATAGCCAACAGGACACAGACAACCAACAGTACACCGCCAGCCAAGAAGACACGGACAGCCAAGAGGACACTGACATCCAACAGGACACTGACAGCCAACAGGAGACTGACAGCCAACAGGACACGGACAGCCAACATCACACGGACAGCTAACAAGACAGTGACAGCCAACAGGACACTGACAGCCAACAGGGCACTTACAGCCAACAGGACACGGACCAGCAACAAGACACGGACCAGCAACAGGAAACGAACAGCCAACAGGACACTGACTGCCAACGGGACACGGACAGCCAACTGGACACTGACAGCCAACAGGACACGGACAACCTACAGGACATTGAAAGCCAACAGGACACGGACAGCCAATAGGACTCCGACAGCTAACAGGACACTGCCTGTGGCCGGTGGCCCCGCCTGAGGCCCCGCCTGAGGCCCCGCCTGAGGCCCCGCCTGCGGCCCCGCGTGTGGCCCAGTCTGTTTCCCCGCCTGAGGCCCCGCCTGAGGCCCCGCCTGTGGCCCCGCTTACAACCGTCTGCTCAGCTAATGGTCCTGAACGCAACAAAGAACACTAAAAACAGTTCGCCTCTTAAAGGGTTGTCGATTTCAATAATTGGCAACATGCGCGACGTATCAGATAATAAAGACGCAAAGCAGTGTAAACAAACCAACCTAACCAGTGGTAGAATGGCAGATTTTATACAGCTTGTAATCGAAGCACACTGACCAGGACACAACATAACGAAACTGGTATAATCAACCTATTCATGCATGTAACAAACAGGACAATTTACCGTCGTCGGTCACGGCTTATCGGCATATTACTACCCCAATAAGATATATCAAACCTACATCTGAAGTCTCTAGCATCACCATTGAAAAGTCCCGTTAAAATTAGCTTGTATTTAGTTTTTAATCCTGGAAAAGATACTCATTTTAGTAGTTCGATAACCCTAGTGATGAGAATCACATATTAAGGCCCTCCATAGTCATGGGTTCACTCTGCTAACGTGAAAACTCCGCGGTATTTTTTACTGCTCACGACGCGAGCAAACACATCGGTTTGTCCAGGGAAGTAGAACTAGAAATGTACTCGTTGCATACAACATCGTTGATGTTCGCTGTCGATGGCTGATGTTTTTCAAATGCTTATGTCATTCTGACGTCATATCTCCGAAACACATTCGTGACCTTTACCTATTAGTATTATAGTTATAGACACCCATGATTCCTATTTAATTATGTTGTTTTCACGACTGTTCCCACATATGCAAGAACCAGACTGGTCGCGATATGATTGACAGAAGGGATGATGGGTGTGAGTCACGATGGGGAGCACGATAAGTTATGTTTGTGTGTGTGTTAATTGCGACGAAGGAAGCCGCTGATCATATAACCGATTACTAACCGGGTCCGCTGTGTGCTCTCATATCGGTTGGACGATACTGACAGTTAATGGCTTGATAACGACTTGTTTGTTTTACTTCATGTGTTGGTCCCAATGGAAGGTACGTCATTGGCTGACAAGACAATGGTCCAGTTATCTAACGGGCGGCCATGGTTTCGGAATGCCTCTTGCGCTATTGCTGCTAAACGACGATGTGCTACTTCCGCAGTATGATTCATCCTGTGGCTCAGTAGGTAGCGCCTTGGGCTATTATTCTGCCCTGTCAGGCCAGTACCAAGCGGTCGGTACGTGGTTTGAACCCTCCATGTGCAAATGCTCATGTTAGTGCAGGATAAAGATGCCTTCGCCAAAAGTTGGGAGTCGCTCAGAAAGATTTCCTTACTTTGAGCCTTCCTATTGTGGGCTGAAGTTAATGTGTTCTTCTTAAACCAACTAATCAACTAACCGTATATGTTGGCTATCCTGTTATTGCGCCCTTCCGTATAGGCATTGCATACGTCTCGAGCAAAAGATAGCGATGGCGAATGTTAGAATAACCGTAGGTGAACATCGCCAATAGCTAAGACTCGCCCTTATAACAGTATTACACTAAGCTTCCATAATGAAGGACCTACACCACTAAGACACATAGCATAACAGGATTATCTTTGAGTGTCGTTGTTGAGGAAGCGTTATTTATCACAGGGGGAGGGGGAGAGGATGTCGCTAAAATGAGATGACACTCCCGTGGCCTGGTAAGGGAGCAGGCGTTATTTATCTACAGAGGGGAAGAGAAGGGATGTCGGTAAAATGTGACGGCACCCCAGTAACTTGGTAAGGGATGAGGCAAGCTTCCATCATGAAGACCCTACACCGCTATGACCGATATTATAACATAATTATCTTTGAGTGTTGTTGTTGGAGCAATTTTAACAATTGCGCAGTTAATCAAGCCAATGATATGACGAAGCAATGGTTGATACGGGGGGTGGGGTGGGGGGTATTGGAGGCGGAAGCTAGCGGAATAATGAGCCTTGACAGCCAGTTACTGGGAGGGATCGTGGGAGAGATCGCGTCCTGTCACAACTAATTGCTTGGGTACGCATGAGGCCCCGCCTGTGGCCCCGCCTGTGGCCCCGCCTGTGGCCCCGCCTGAAGCCCCGCCTGTGGCCCCGCCTGTGACCCCGCCTGTGGCCCCGCATGAAGCCCCGCCTGAGGCCCCGCCTGAGGCCCCGCCTGAGGCCCCGCCGGAGGCCCCGCCGGAGGCCCCGCCTGTGACCCCGCCTGAGGCCCCGCCTGTGGCCCCGCCTGTGGTCCCGCCTGAGGCCCCGCCTGAGGCCCCGCCTGAGGCCCGCCTGAGGCCCCGCCTGTGGCCTCGCCTGAGGCCCCGCCTGAGGCCCCGCCTGTGGCCCCGCCTGTGGCCCCGCCTGAGGCCCCGCCTGTGGCCCCGCCTGAGGCCCCGCCTGTGGTCCCGCCTGTGGCCCCTCCTGTGGCTCCGCCTGCGGCCCCGCTTGTGGCCCAGTCTGTTTCCCCGCCAGAGGCCCCGCCTGTGTGTACGCCTGCTGCCCCGCCTGTGGGCCCGCTTACAACCGTCTGCTCAGCTAATGGTCCTGAACGCAACAAAGAACACAAAAAACAGTTCGCCTCTTAAAGAATTGTCGATTTCAATAATTGGCAACATGCGCGACGTATCAGATAATAAAGACGCAAAGCAGTGTAAACAAACCAACCTAACCAGTGGTAGAATGGCAGATTTTATACAGCTTGTAATCGAAGCACACTGACCAGGACACAACATAACGAAACTGGTATAATCAACCTATTCATGCATGTAACAAACAGGACAATTTAATTACCGTCGTCGGTCACGGCTTATCGGCATATTACCACAACAATAAGATATATCAAACCTACATCTGAAGTCTCCAGCATCACCATTGAAAAGTACCGTTAAAATTAGCTTGTATTTAGTTTTTAATCCTGGAAAGGATACACATTTTAGTAGTCCGATAACCCTAGTGACGAGAATCACATATTAAGGCCCTCCATAGTCATGGGTTCACACTGCTGACGTGGAAACTCCGCGGTATTTGTTACTGCTCACGACACGAGCAAACACATCGGTTTGTCCAGGCAAGTGGAACTAGAAATGTACTCGTTGCATACAACATCGTTGATGTTCGCTGTTGATGGCTGATGTTTTTCAAATGCTTATGTCATTCTGACGTCATATCTCCGAAACACATTCGTGAACTTGACCTATTAGTATTGTAGTTATAGACACCCATGATTCCTATATAATTATGTTGTTTTCACGACTGTTCCCACAAATGCAAGAACCAGACTGGTCGCGATATGATTGACATAAAGGATGATGTGTGTGAGTCACGAGGAAGAGCACGATAAGTCATGTGTGTGTATGTGTTAATTGCGACGAAGGAAGCCGCTGATCATATAACCGATTAATAACCGGGTCCGCTGTGTGCTCTCATATCGGTTGGATGATACTGACAGTTAATAGCTTAATGACGACTTGGTTGGTTTTGCTTCATTTGCTGGTCCCAATGGAAGGCGCGTCATTGGCTGACAAGACAATGATCCCGATATCTAACGGGCAGCCATGGTTTCGGAATGCCTCTTGCACTATTGCTGCTAAACGACGATGTACTAATTCCGCAGTATGATTCATCCTGTGGCTCAGTAGGTAGCGGGCTATTATTGGGCTATTATTCTGCTCTGTCAGGCTAGTACCAAGTGGTCGGGGCGTGGTACGAACCCCCAATGTGCCCCAAAGGCCGGTGTTAGTACAGGAAAAAAGATGCCTTCGTCAAAAATTGGTTGTCGCTCAGGAAGATTTCCTTATTCTGAGCCTTCCTGTGATGGGCTGAACTTAATGTGTTCTTCTTAAACCAACTAATCAACCAACCGTATATGTTGGCTATCCTGTTATTGTGCCCTTGCGCATAGGCATTGCATACGTCTCGAGCCAAAGATAGCGATGGCGAATGATAGAATAACCGTAGGTGAACAACGACAATAGCTAAGACTCGCCCTTATCACAGTATTACAGCAAGATTCCTTAATGAAGGACTTACACCAATTGGACCGATATTATAACAGGATTATCTTTGAGTGTCGTTGTTCAGGCGGCGTTATTTGTCAGAGGGGGAGGGGGAGAGTATGTCGCTAAAATGAGATGGCACCCCCATGGTCTGGTGAGTCAGGAGGCGTTATTTATCGCAGGGGGAGGGGGGGAGATGTCGCTAAAATGAGATGGCACCCCGTGACCTGGTAAGAGAGGAGGGGTTATTTATCACAGAGGGGAAGGGAAGGGATATCGGTAAAATGTGACGGCACCCCAGTAACTTGGCGAGGGAGAAAGGAACTCCGATCATAAAGGACCTACACCACTATGACCGATATTATAGCAGAATGATCTTTGAGTGTGGTTGTTGAAGCAATTTTGACAATTGCTCAATTAATCAAGTCAGTGATATGACGAAGCAATGGTTGATGCGGGGGATGGGGTGGGCGGTGGTGGGCTGCGGGGTGGGCGGCGGTACCCCCGTCGTCTAGTAAGGGAGAATGCGTTATTTATCTCAGGCGGGAAGGGAGGGGATGTCGATAAAAGGAAATGACTCCCTAGTAACTTGGTGAGGGAGGAGTGGTCCGGTGGCCTGGTAAGGGAGAAGGCGTTATTTATCACAGGTGAGAGGGGAGGGGAAGGGAAGTCGGTGAAATGAGATGACACCCCCGAGGCTTGGTATGAGCGGAGGCGTTAGTTATCACAGGCCGGAGGGGAGTGGATGTCGGTACAAAGTGATGACTCCCCAGTAACAAGATAAGGGACAAAATGTAGCTGGGCGGCGGGCGGTGGGCTGGGGGGAGGGCGGGGGGGGGGGGGGGTAGGCGACTAGAATGGGTGATATTTCGGGTCCGGTACTATGGACGCATGTTTTATCCGATTTTATGTAAATAGACAGTAAATAATAGATGACGAAATTGTACATCTGTTACATAATGCGTGGGCCGTTCGATATCATAATTGAGAACAAAACCTTGTGCGCATGTCACGGTACGCAGTAAATATCAGACCGTTTCTGATTGGCTATTTGTGTGAACTGACGGGTTTTGTCATTCCATTACAGAGTAATGTTTAACTCAGCTGAACTGTACTTTTTTAAATTTTACACGGGCTGAATTAAAATGCATGATGAGTATGCTGATAATCGCATTAGTACTGTTGACATATATTCTCTACCGTTGTAATCTGTATCGACGCGCCGGCGCGTTCACCAGAGTCATTTTGCGAGGAGGGATTAGGAGGGACGGTCCCGCGAAGAGGTGCCAAGGGCGCTCTCACCTTAATCAGGTCGGCGTGTCCGTTAAGAATGGCTTAAAGCACATGGGCCGTATTCACAAAGATTTACTTACTTGAGCAAATTCACAACAGTGCCCTATCTTCTATAATACGGCTGTTTTGATTGGCCCAGAGCGCTTTATGACAAATCGTCTGTGTTCGCGTCCAATTCTTGCTCTGAATAATTTTCAAAGTTTTACCCTGTAAATAATTCTTTATTTTTTTATGCTCTCTTCGAGAATCGATTCTTGCAAATTTTCGTTACGGAGTAAAACGTTTTGCTTAAACAGAAAATAAGAAGTTCTTTATAATATCGCATGTATGACACTGCATTGCTGAATCAATACACAATTGAAGTTGTTAAAGCCACAAAGCAGGTTGTTTACGGTGAGATATTTGACTTTAAATGGTATTTAATTATCCACTGGTTTGTTGACCCAGATTGACGCGAGGTGGGGATCCGCTTCCGGTGTTAGACTTTAACTTTAAGGACATGAAGGGAATCAATTGTAGATGAGAGCAATTATGACCTTTAGCTGGTATGTTCTTTACAAACACTTACAAATTTATAGATGCGCGACAGGCCAGTAAACACGATATTTGGAGATTGGTAGAATTACATGATATAAATTGCCGATTTTCTGATTCACGGTTATTTAATATTACAATTCCCAGTTCACGATAAATGAAAATCCTTGATCACGAGGGTCGGCGAACATCCCATTCCCAAATAACAATTTCTTCATTCCCAGTTCCCGATGAAATATAAAGCCCATTTCCGAGGAACGGAAATACCCCAGTATGAAACTTGGTCTAACGACAGGTTGTCATAAGCGCAAATGCCAAACAAATCTTACTATAAACCGAAACAAAAACTGAAAATCTATCATCTTGCGCGGACAGGCGGATGCCTACCATATATCGTTGCGACAAATGCCGTTAATTGCGACGTATATCTGACGAATGCAGTTGTTTATTTTACCATTATAATAGACATTGAATGTACATTTATGTGAGATATGACCTATTATATAAATATATGAAATTATGTGCCATAATTTCTTTTGTTGTGCAGCAACGACAGGAGGGATTACCAGGGGGTCGTGGGGAGCCCCGCCAAAGTGCACAAACCCCCATCGTGAACCCCGGGCATCCCGTTCCCCCAATGGGAGCCCCAGGCGCGGGGTCACGTGGGCTATGAGTCACGAGGCGTCACATGACCCACGCGCACTTGTTTTCCCCCGCCATTTTTTCACTCTCCGCTGGAAAGTCGAAAGTTTGTTGTCACGCAGAAAATTCATCACACCAGCTGAGTTGTTGCACATTTCAAGGCAAAAAGTACACGGAAAACATCTGTTAGGTACGTAGATACAGCCAGCATGGTTTGTTCCGTTTGCTGCGTCGGTCATTCGTTCCTGTCAGGCTTCGAAACTTATTTACGCAACCAGTGCCGACACTCGCCCTTTGTCCCCCGCTCTGTGGCCCAGTTTCTGAGGGTCGACAAGTACGTATCTGGGGTGCAGTTCTTTGCTAAATCAGGCATGAAAGCTGAGGCCCTGCTGCGTGGTTCGGCATCACGTCGGCGTACGGCAGATATTATAATAGTTGATGTAGGCTCCAATGACCTCGTTGATGCTGCCCAAAGCCCTCTGCAGTTTGCTTGCAAGGTGCACGAGGCCGCCCAGGATATGGTGAGGGCAGGATCAGGCCATGTATGCGTATGCTCGGCCTTGCACAGGGTCAACCACATTGGCAGTTTTACGGCAGAACAATTCGATGGGCGGGTTCAGGATTTCAATAAATACCTGGCCGTTTTCTGTGCATGTGAAGAACGTATAACTTTTTGGCTACATAAAGGGTTTTGGAGAAAGGCTGATGGGTCCCGGTTGGAAGTATCAGATTGGTCTCTTGATGGTATCCATCCTAATCGCAGAGAGGGGCGGAAAAAATATGTCACTTCAATTCGGCAAGCTATATTTCACGCTTCCTCTCAGATCAGAAAACGGTAATATATACGGGTCGATATAGACCAATATAAGTATCCCTGCCCACAGGTCATAATGACCAGACCACACCTTAGGTCTCTTATAAATGGCAGCTACCTACGTTAGCAGTACCTGAAATAATACTACACTGCTAGCAGTTTACCTATTTCAACCTGTGGCATCTTTTATTAATTCTCCATATCCATAGGTCACTCAAGTGCCACTTGTCGCCACGCTTCTCACAGGGATGCTACATTACCTTTTGTGCCATACGAAACCCAATTATCTGCCTATCACAGTAGTTGTGCCACAAGGCAAGGGATAATGCCTGTGTTGCCAGCTTGGCCTGCCATGCCATGCAAGGCGACTCAAGGCCAGTATTTCTTTTCCATCCCATCCATTCACTTACTTCGGCCCCATTACCAGGCATTCCAAATACCTCCATCTGCCCTGTCACTGTAGTGGTAAACAACAGCAGGGGAAAACACCCATGCTCGACCAGTTAGCCTGCCCATGTTTGGCTGTGCAAACTGTCATGCTGCTAGGCCATCCACGCTAGCTTTACTCCAAATTACACCGCACATTAGCCTGTCACTGTTGTTGTGACTCAAGGCAAGCCATCACAGGTTAAACCAACTTTGGCCTGTCACTACAGCCGTGACCCAAGGCAGGGGATAAGCCCCATGATTGACTAGTCGGCCTGTCAGGTTGAAAGGTGACCCATGGCAAGCTCTACCCCACAAATTACACCGCCTGTTTTAGCCTGCCACTGTAGGTGTGGCTCAAGGCAATTCTTCAGGTATTTAACCAAAAAGTTTGTCCTGTCACAGCAGTTGTGACCCAAGGCAGGGAACAAGGCTTACCATTCACTTGTCGGTTGCCATGCTGCAATTCGCTCCACAGAAAAAATTATACTACAAGTCACTACACATTTCGGTCTGTCACTGTAGTCGTGACCCAAGACCTGGGGAAACCCCCCCCCCCTTATTGATTAGTTAGCCTGTCATGCCATACATGGTGACTCAAGGCACGTCATAACACATGCTGAACGGCCCCTTAGCCTGTCACTGTACTTGTGACTCAAGGCCCATGTCTGACCAGTTGGCCGGTCACGCCATGCAAGTTGACTCATGCCAAGTCCTACCCCATGTCAAACTACACGCAACCTGCCAACTCACTGGTGACCCAAGCCCTGGGGCAAGACCCACCAGCCTACAAAAGGGGACCTAACACTTAGGCATACCCATACGCTAAACTACTTTCTATTTTGCCTGCTACTGCACATGTGGCACAAGAAATGTTGCTTTTGGGCAGGAGTAGTTGCTTCCTCTCGGTCCTACTATCACCTCGGATGTGATTTATTTCAAGTTGTGCCATGTGTTGCAGACGTATAGTACTCTATTTCATGCTTCAACAGTGGTATTCGCCGTTACTGTGCTTTTCTATTTTGTTAAACAGCACCTCGCATGGCACCTAAACGCAAGCCCCAGGATGGGGCCCCGCAACCACAGCCCAGCCGAAAGAGGGGGCGCATTAACAGCAAGAAGGCCAGCACTCCGTTGCCAACTGGCGGCGAGCCAACCACCGCCCCAGGGACCGCGGACAGCCAGCCAGCCAACACCCAGTCCACCACTGGCAGCGCGTCAGATGACGTCCTGCGCAAGACGTCCGACATGTTGTCCAAAGGGATGACATGCATGGACAACATGTCCTCTCTAGCAGCGTCGTTGACCGCTGCTCAAGTAGAAAAGTCAGCGCCAGGGACCATCTCCACGACTGTTCCCCTAGTCACGGGGGACAGTGTGACGCCAGGGACCCCCGCAGCGGCGCTCGGCTTGCCGTTGCAGAGAGACAACGAGGCAGAAGACGACATCCACCCAACTGCGGATGACGGCATCGACCAGATATTTGGCAGCTGCCACGCCGAAGGCGACCAAGGTGAGCTACCCCTTGGCGCCATATTGTGCCAGGAGCCGGTACGACCACGCCCGGTTGTGTCGGCAGGTGCCCCCATCGGTCAGAACATTGACCTTAAGGTTAAGCAGAAGATCTGGTGCCACAAGTACATTGACGTTAATGAGCTGCTAAACCCGCACCAACAGGCCACCTACACCCTCTCCCTACATATGGACCAGCAGCAGCCGGCGCTGAAGTTTAACCAGGCCCGACACCGCACTCCTACCATTCAGGATTGGGGACGGGCCTGGGACATCTTTACGGCCATATACGTAGAGAAGTTCCCCAGACAGCTCAATGACATCCTCACATATGCAAGGGACGTTAAAACCCTAGCGGAGCAGGGAGCACAGTGGTTGTTCTACGACCAGCAGTTCCGCATAGATCGCGAGTTTACGCACTGCACATGGTCCACAGTTAGACAGGATCTGTACCATCAGGCCACCACCAGGGGGTCGTCCTTCACCCCAGCTAGGAACCATTTTCGTCCCTCATTCAACACTGCCAACAACAACAACCGAAATAACACCTTCAACCAATCACACACCTTCAACCAACACCGCAACAGCACCCCACCAGGCTATTGCTTCGCGTTCCACGCCCGCGAGCAGAGGTGCATCGCGCGTGGCCAATGTCGGTTCAAACACAATTGCTACCGCTGCCAGCAGCCACACCCTGCTTGCAAATGCCAAACCTCACGCCCCCCCATCACCCGCCCCCACCCTACCCACCCCCGTAAAGATTAAGGCACTTTCCCGTCACCTACAGGGATACGCACCTGAGCTCAAAGCCTTCATAGAAAACGGCTTCACATCAGGCTTTAGGGTCGGGTTCCAAGGAGAAGAGTGTGACTTACGCTCAAAAAATTCCCAATCAGCTCTCCTTAACCCTACAGCGGTCGGTGACAAAATACAACAGGAATTGGAGGCGGGACGCATAGCGGGCCCGTTCACCAAGCCACCCTTCCCTCACTTTAAGTGCTCTCCATTGGCACTGCGGGAAAAGACAACGCCTGGGAAATACAGGCTGTTACATAACCTGTCATATCCCTACGACTCTCGGTCAGTCAACAAAGGCATTCCCTCACACACCACCACCGTCCAGTACCAAAACATAGCCAACGCTATTCAACAAATCCAACACCTACACCACCTCACAGGGCAAGTATTCATGGCAAAATCGGACATAAGCAACGCGTTCAGGCTCCTACCACTACACCTGTCGCAATACCATCTCATGGGGTTCACTTGGCAAGGTGCATACTATTACGACAAATGTCTCCCCATGGGGTGTGCAGCAGCATGTGCCATCTTTGAAAGGTTCTCTGACGCCATTCAATGGATCCTCGAAACAAGGCTTCACATCACCCATACAACCAAAATATTAGACGACTTCCTCTTCTTACACACTACACACACAGGTTGCCAGGCACGATTATCAGCTTTTCTGCAGCTCACCAAAGAAATTGGGGTGCCACTGGCACAGGAAAAGACTGCGGGGCCCGCGCAGAACATTACCTTTCTCGGCATCGAGCTGGATACAAAACAACTCTAGGCTCGCCTGCCAAAAGAAAAACTCACGCGCTACGCCACAGATATTGATAAATACGCGGCATCAAACAAAATCACCCTGCGCGAGCTCCAATCGCTCGTTGGAAAACTCCACTTCGCGACGTCGGTCGTGCAGCCCGGCCGCCCATTCTTGCGCCGCCTCATTGACTTATCAAAAGGGGTTTCGTGCCCGTCACACTATATTCGGCTCACATTGCCGGCTAAGCAAGATCTCCGGACGTGGCACGATTTCTTGAAGTACTACAACGGGGTCTCCATCATCTCCCACCTTTCTCTCGCTTCATCCGCCGCCATAAACATGTACTGTGATGCTTCCGGGTCTGGATATGGCGCGACATTTGGTTCTTCTTGGATACAAGGAACTTGGCCTTCCACATGGGCATCCTGCCACATTACAATCCTCGAGTGTTTCCCTATCCTTCTCTTACTGCAAGTCTTCGGACACAAACTCCGCAACTCCACTGTCACTTTCCACTGCGACAATATCGCCGTAACACACATACTCAAGACACAAACGTCCCGTGATCCGAAGATCATGGCTATCGTCAGACCTTTGGTCCTACTTTGCCTGCGCAATAATACCAAGTTCTTAGCGGTACACATCCCGGGAGTCTCAAATGTACTAGCTGACGCCATATCTCGTTCACAGGTGACGCCACAACTGTTGCGCCAGTACAACATGAAGCCCCTGCCGGAGCACATACCCGAGAGATTCCTGCCCAGGAACTTCAGACTACAATAGATACCTTGGTCGTCAGGTCACTCCAAAAATCCACCGTCAGGGCTTACCAGCACCACTGGCAACAGTGCCTCTACTTCATCCGGAACACACTACGGCAAAATGTAAAACTACCACTACAGCCACAAACAATAGCTGCATTCATTGCCCACCTATATACAACAGGCAAAAAATACTCCACCATTCTCACATACGTCACAGCAGCATCATTCGCACACAAGATTCGATCACACGAGGACCCTACAGCTAACTTCCTCATCAAACGCATGCTCATTGGTATCAAAAAGACAAGGCAGCCTACACAGCAGCTGCTTCCAATAACAGCTGACGTGTTGGACACCTTGCTCTCACAGCTGAGATACGCTACCGCATCACGCTACGAGGGCCTCCTATTTAAGGCGCTATTCACACTAGCGTTTCACGCATGCCTCAGAATCGGGGAACTCGTCATTTCAAATAACAATGCAGACCACATACTGCGCCTGGAACATATCAACATGCCTCCTCCAGCTGCTAGTGCCCAACACATGGTCCTCACCTTCCATTCCTATAAACATAGCCAAGGAGAAAACACCCAGATCACTATCCAGGAAGTTCCCGGGTCAGGCTCCTGCCCTATCTCTAACCTCCGCTCCTACCTGGAGGTACGACCCAGCAACCCGGGCCCAGTCTTCCTTACCCGGGCCGGCATCCCACTTGATCGACAGCAGGTGGTCGCTTTCCTTAAGCTGACCTTGCGCTTAGCAGGCCTGCTACAACACTCACTCCTTCCGAATCGGCCGTGCCACCCAGTTCGCACAGGACAACATACCCCACAACACCATCAAGGAAGCAGGACGCTGGAAATCCAACGCTTACACGGCATACATAAGACCAAAACAGATCTTGCTTCCTACGCCCTCGGCGACAAGCCCCTCGTAACCATGCGATACGAACACATCCTCTCTACCCTCGCCTACCATTCGTTTCCCTTGCCTCCTTTTGCCTCCTCTTGTGGGTGCCAGCCCTGACTCCGCGAGTCAGGCCTTCTTGGCGCTCCTTATCCGGAGGGCACCCATTCATACACCCCACTCCACATACACATCATACAGACATGGCTCCATCATACTCACCACCTCCATTCACTACTCGGAAGGTCAACCTTGGTTGCCTGCCCAGGTCACCCTCATCGTCACACAACAGGTCACCCCATGCCGGGGTTAGCCCGGCATGGTGAACTGGGGGGAAGGTCAGCTTTGGTTGCCTTCCCAATCATTAGGAAGGAACTGTGGGAAGGTCAGCTTTGGTTGCCTTCCCAAAACATTGCTTTTTTACATGTTATCGTCGTGTAGCGCGCCAGGCCGGGACTAGCCCGGCAGGTAGGTTGTAAATACGTTTGTAAACACGTTTGTAAACATGGTGCCGCCTTGCGGCGGAATTCGAGAAAAAGTTTCTGTAAATAAAATGTTTTAGCCCAGCCATTGTCTTCTGTCGTTGCTGGCGGAACAAATATATATCCATATCTATATATCAGACGATTCTAACGAAGGCGGAGCTGGCAGCCTTTAATCTCGAGCCGGCGAAACTACGTAAAGGAGAAGCCAGTTTTCACCACCCGCTCACTGTCCATGGCTCATACGGAAACAGGTCAGTCGTCGAAAAACTCACATTATCGCTCTCTCTCGCATCGGCTTTAATCATGCCGGGAGGTTCCATGGCCCAGTTTAATCCATGTGTGCACAAAAGAAGTCTAAAACATCTTTTCTGTCATTTCATATTGCTTTCTCTCTCTCTGTCCGACATGCATCTTGTTTTTCCTTCCTTGTTATGGATTGCAACAGTTGCGGATGGCCTAAAACATTGCTTCACTAAATGTTCTGTTTTAAAATATACATGAATAAAAATGAGGACGATATGAATGTTTTTCAATGAGCCAGCGTGTACACATCGACAACATAGATATCAAAATACACATATTGCTTAGCTGTAAACAAATCCTCATTCCACCGGAAATAGTTACATCAGTCTGTGCGTCTAGTATGTGCGTTAATACCACTTAGTTAACTTAGTTAAATGAGTTAAAGGATATACCCAAGATAGGTTGCCCTTCATCGCTAGTCACACGTATCTCACGCAATTCTGGCATTCGCACCAGCAAATGTCCTCCTCACGCAATTCTGGCATTCGCACCAGCAAATGTCCTTCGAAGCAATTGGGGCGTACACTTCCTTCTATGTCATTGTCGAATTCTGCATCAATCGCGCATGCGGGGACGCCAAATGTTTAAAGATAACTACTTACGCATAGGGTTCATGTCGTTGCTACGGAATTTGAAACCAATTTGAAATATGCTGGTCATCTCGCATGGGGCTGGCCAGTTCTCATCGGTTTTATTTCCGGTTTATGCGCTTTTTGGAGACCCATATAAATCACGCGCTCTCGGAACGAGTGCGCATCACGCTGGTGCCTTGCTACAGCTGCGTGACGCGCACTTATTGTAGTCAAGATGTGAGTGTTGGAAACCGGATTGTTGCACCGTTTGTGCTTACAGAATCACGTGGGTGTGAAGCCCCATTCGTGTTCATCAACTGTCTAACCGCCCATATTACACAAACATACTCTGATGGTTATATATACCATTAAATTCAGTGCTTCGTTTTGCATTTAAGGATAGTTTCAGCCGATTTTGTCTGGATCAAGATTGCCTTTGCGCATGTCAATTATGTTAAAGTCGTGATAATAATTCTTTGTTGAAACTTTTTCATTCTTCTGTTCCAGGGAAGAAAGATGGAGGGACAGTTTTATCCGCTTGTTTATGACCTAGCCTGGACAGAGTAACCATGTATTCATAGAGGTTAATTAGTACCATAACATTGACAAGAAAAACGAAGCAAACTCCCAAAAGGCGAATAAGGTTGTGCATAGTTGTTTTCGTTATACCGTGGTTAAAGCCGATCAGACAACAATTCTCCGCTGAGTGATAACGAATTTGGTTGGACACGCCATCGATTTGAAAATTCTCCAATGATGTCACACGATTGATAAGTGAGCTTTGATGCAATGGATAGGTGTTGTCGAGGGCGTGTATTGTTCTTATGGTTGAACGTTTTTTTGTTGAGTTAAAGCCTGTGCGCAGAGGGTACCTGAGTCTCAATGTAAATACACATGCGTTTGTATTTCTCTTTGACGGCACTTTCCTCGCTCCCCAGAATTTAAGTCTGTATGTGCAAAAATGAGCAAAAAGTAGTCCCTTCCACTATTTGAGGTGTTATAACTCAGGAATGTAAAAGAGCAAACACAGCAGACTAGTATCAGCTAAAGTTGCTTTGGCGTGGCACCAACTGTATAAAGGAGGTCTAACAATTGAGGCATAACTATCTGAATACAATTCATTTTATTATAAATGATATATTAACATAACTACTTACCAAATGCTTGAATAATATTAATAATGACGAACAGTATTGCATATCTTGAAACAAACCTTGCACATCTTGAAAGGAACAACGAATATTGTATAACCACTGACTGACACTTGAATATTAACGAATATTGTATAACCACTGAATGACACTTGAATATTAATCTATGTTGTATAACCACTAACTGACACTTGAATATTAACGAATATTGTATAACCACTGACTGATACTTGAATATTGACCTATGTTGTATAACCATTATCTGACACTTGACTATTAACCTATGTTGTATAACCACTGACACTTGAATATTAGCATATATCCTCTAACCGCTGACTGAATACCTAAATAATGGCATAATGACGGATATACTTCAACTGGCTTGAGAAACTAAATATTGCATTGACGTAAACAATGTCTTTTCTTTCTTCATCATGTTTTATTGTTGTTGTGAATAAGTCAATTGGACTTGATGTACCTATGTACCGCACTTTTATTTTGAAATAATAAAAAAAAAAAAAAAGGAAAAAAAAAAAAACTTCAACCAAGTTTAACCCACCAATAAATGCAGTTACACCAAATATATGTGTTGTGTAACTGCTGAATGATTACTTCAATAACAATATATCGATGTATGAACCGCGTCTGGGCGTAGTTTAACTATTGATTATGTCCTGGAGTAATGCAATAAATGATGGATATTATTCTAGATTAATTACAAGCCGGCTTTATGTACGTACAATCAAGGCATAATGCTTTGTTGTTCAGCTGGAGGGGGGGGGGGGGTGGTAATCACCCCTGACATTGATGCCCACATTAGGCGGGACACATTGATTACGAGGGTATGCTTAGGGTGGAACGGGGTATGATGTAAACGAAATGCAACAAGCTGTATAGATATAGTTATTAATCATATACACTCATATAGTGGGCAATAATAGTTCACGGTGGACAGTTGTCATCTTCCACTGACTCGGTTGCCCCGTGTTCCCCGGCAGGGTGCGCCGCATCCATTGTTTCGGGTTCATTGGCGTTGTTCACCATCGCCATGGAAACGATTGACTCGTCGTTTTGGTAGAGCGCCGCACCGCCACTTACCGGGATCAGGTAGATGTTTTCCATCGACTGGTCCTCATCTGGGTCGGGAATGTTGTGGCAGATGACGGTTACAGGCGCTGCTGCTGAACATTTGTCGCTACACAATGCGGTTATGTCCGGCGTTATGTAAACGTCCTCCGTGGACATGTCATCACCAGCGTCTGGAATAGTGTGGTCGATAACGTGGACACGCGATCCTGTTGGGCACTCGTTATGTCCGCGCGCGTCGCTAGGTGACGCTGCCACGTCCGTGGTCAGGTACACGTCCTCCGTCCACGGGTCATCGTCTGGAATCGTTTCGTATATTCCGGAGGCGCGCGATTCTGTCTGGCGCTCATCATGTCCGGGTTGGTAGCAAGGTGACGTTGACCAAACAGCATTAGGCGACAACGTTTGACCAGTCACGTTGTCGCGCGACGCTCCTTCCGGACGTGTATCTGACACTCCGGATACAGACAGCAGTTGTCTCCATCGTGCTACGACCAAAGTGACTCCGATGACGACGGCCGTTAAAATAACCACCACCGCCGTCCCTATGAGGATCTGCCACAGGGTAGAGGACTTGCCCGCTGGCAATGTAACATCGGGGACTGTAGCGTTAAGGAATGTAACATCGGGGACTGTAACGTTAAAGAATGTGACATTGGCGAATGTCTCGTTGCGGACGTAGATATCCCAGACTGGACTACTCGCTGCTGACGTCAGTCGGTACTCCCCGGGCTGACAGAACATCAACACACACTCTGCATTACGATATGATACCATGTTGACGGTGACGTCATCACACGCTGGCTTAAGACACCCGATTTGATCTTTCCTGTAGATTCTATGCACTATTGAACAAGCCGGGGGATCTGGCGACGAAAAGATGAAGCGGTATTCTTCAACACACCCTGAAATAATGATAGGTTTCAATATTAACCATTTTATTTTCATAACGCTTTTGATGCACGTGACGCACGTATTTATATTCACATGAAACACAAAGGAATTGAATTAGTTGAAATGTTGGTGAGGTTAGTGATAATATTATTCACCAATGAACTGGTGCCTCCATATGATTAAAAAAAACAAGAACAATGCCTGATCTTATCGCGCTTTTATGTTACGTGGAGCAATATTTTCTGTTGGATTAGCCCGGATTGAACGCAAAAGGGTTTAATTGATAAGAACATCAGACATGTTTAAGGAGGGCTTGTGATATCCGGAAGGATAGGTTTAGTTAAGATAATGCACGGATATGGGGGGTGGTCAAAACCGTCAACGACTACATGCGCAAGCTGCGGTTTCTTGTGAGACAATAGTACCTTTGCATGAAGACTCGATTCTTTCATATCCGGGACGACATGAACATAGAGGTCCGCTGTCTGTATCCCGGCACACGTGATCACATCCACCGTTGTCAACGGCGCAATCTGCAAGGAAGCCACAACAAGATCAGCCACAGATAGCTGAATGTTGCATATTATATACATGCATATATTGGACGTGCTCGAACAAAAGAAATACTTACTCTTTTGACTTGCGAAACACCACTGAATACGGTTGTAAATATTGCCGACGAGTAGTGGTATTGGGACATAACTGACACGAGATTCATAGCCACCATGTTTGAAAACCAGTTTTTGTGCGAATTAAAATTAACATAATATAATAATTTCATAGTGAGCGGGAAATCCAAACCATATGAATATTTATCTTGCACTTTACCTTTAATACTATGATAGCGTCAATCATATTGATATAAATAGGACTTTTGCACACCTTCATTGTAAAGCTTGAGTAACGCAATAATGAATAGGGATGGTCATATTTATAGTTATAGTTAACCCTAGTCCCAACAAGGAATACTATAGAGCACCGATAATGTGCCATACCTTTGCAAGAACCTGCCGTAATGAGTACATCATCGATACCGAAGTTACTGTCATTTGCGGGCGTCCGGTCTACCACGTCCAATACAACCTACAAGAAAACTTATTGTACGATCGCCGAACAGTCTCCACGACACCCCATCGAACGCGATCCACACAGATGCAGGACTCCGATTTTGCTGATTTTCGTTGACGAAAATAGACATCAATTAAGGATCCAGGTCAAACCGGCCATTATTAGGGTTGCCCCTCTCCCCCCTTAATGCCACTGCGCCTCCTCAAGCTCAACATGTCTTCCCGCCTTGACCCGTTGTCATTTTTCCAGAATTTGCGGCCACAATAATGGCTTTTCTCATACTACGGTCGCAAAATCCTGAATCTCCCAGTGCACATGATGTAGGAAAGTTTCAGTATGATCGCACCTGCCAGCCGAAGTGGAAGACATCGATCGTTTGAGACAGAGAGTGCCATTCGCCATCTGTGCCTTGGTAGATGAAACTGGCAAACCACCAGGGGCGCTGTTTGTACTCATATACACTTAGCCGGAAGTCGGACCCAGTGGCAGCGTAGTATTTGAAGCGGACGCACACCGATCCGTGGTGCATTAATTCTGGCGTCACGATCCTACAAGTATTAAAGACAAACATTAATTTATTCTCCATTCATTCGACAACTGGACCGAATGTGTGATCTCCAAATTTCATCAGTGAGTTATTTAATCATACTGAGCTGAAGATTAGGCACACTTGGATAAACGGGGAACGAGAGAGTTGGAAACATTAAGTTGATGCGGTAATGCCATAGGTCGTCATAATTCATTTGCTTGCACGAGTAAACTTTGTAATGTGTGTGTGTGGTATATTCAGTATCGGTTCGAATTCGGGGTATATTTCTGTACGTATATTCTGTTTCGGTCCGACGTCGGGCTATACTTCTATACGTATATTCTGTATCTGTCCGATGTCGGGCTATATTTCTGTGCGTATATTCTGTTTCGGTCCGACGTCAGGCTATGTTTCTATACGTATATTCTGTATCGGTCCGACGTCAGGCTATATTTCTGTACGTATATTGTGTATCGGCCCGATGTCGGGCTATATTTCTTTATCCGTACGACGTCGGGGTATCGTTCTGTACCTATATTTTGTATCCGTATACTCTGTATTGAACCGCTCGCGATGGCGCTAAAACGTGACAAGGGGATTAAGGGCATTACGGTGTTGGAAAGGGAGTATAAAATTGGACAATATGCTGATGATACGTTTCTGTTACTCGATGGCAGTGAGCTGTCTGTTAGAAATGATTTACACCTGTTGGATAAGTTTGGCATATGTTCGGGTTTAAGGGTTAATGTAGAAAAAACTAAGGCTGTCTGGCTGGGGAAAAGAGATCCAGAAAGAAAAGCTATATGTTCGGAGCTGCCAATTTCTTGGGGGGAAGAGTTTACTTTGCTGGGTATTAAATTTTGTGTAAATCTACAAGATATGATTAGCATTAATTATAGCCACAAGGTAGCGGAATTTGAAAAAAGTTTTAACGATATATGGCAAGAGAAATCTCTCTCTACGAGGGAGAGTGACTGTTGTTAAAGTTATCGCCTTGCCAAAACTTATCCATGTCTTAACCGTACTTCCAACGCCCGGAAAACAATATATTGATAGAATAAACAATGTCATTCGTAGGTTTGTGTGGAACAACAAAAAGCCCAGAATATCTCTGAATAGAATGGCCCAATCTGTCGAAAATGGCGGAGTAAACCTGCCTCTAATACGACTGAAGATACAAGCTTTTAAGATAACATGGATACAAAGACTAATATCCAACGAAGGTTCATGGCAAGAACTCTTCTGTGAGACTATATGTAGTGAACGTCGAATGTGCTGGGAATTGGATCTCCTTTCTTTAAAACAGTTTACAACGGTATCAAATCCTTTCTGGGCCGAAGTCTTTATGGCATGGCATAAATACAGATCGAGCTTAAATGAGGTGCAAACGGTTTTTGAATATCCACTTTGGAACTCGTTCTTTATGCAAAACGATTATCTTCGAAAGCGAAAACACGAGATTATTAGATGTGGCGTGATGTTTATTAATGATCTTGTTGATGACAACGGAAATTTATTCGGTTGGGAAACGTTTGTACAGAAACATCATGCAGATCTAAATTTCGTAGACTTTTATAGTTTGATTCATTGTATACTCCGCGAATGGAAAGAGGCGTGTAGAAATGCAAATGTAAAACTACCACATGTACCTTGCAGCTGGACAGCATCTATTTTAAATTCACAACACCGATGCAAATATGTTTATAGAAAACTGGTTGTGTCCTTGGATTCTCATGTAAAGAATGAAGAAAAGTGGGCAGCAGCGTTTAACGAGCAAATAGATAGCGGCGAATGGAGTCAAATATATAATTTACCATTGCACTGTACCATTAATGAAAGTACGAGAAGTTTCCAGTATTGAATCTTACATCGAGCACTTGTGACGAACATTTTTCGTTATAAATGTAAGTTAAAACCCAATGATAGATGTGATTTTTGCGGAAGCGAACCAAAAACTATAGAACATTTGTTGTTTAGTTGCCGGCATATAAAGCCTTTGTGGTCTCTTTTGGTACTATGGTTAAATGAGTCATGCAATATATCCTTACCAGTCGATTTTCAGTCATGTATATTGGGTAAAAGTAAGACCTTATACAGCCAACTCATTAATCATGTATTTTTAATAACTAAGAAGTATATATATAGATGTAAATGAATGAATATAGCTCCAAATTTTATCGGTATTAAAAACACTATTATATATCATTATAAATTAGAAAAGTACACGTCCAAAATCTCCAACTTTGCAAAGAAATGAGACCCTCTCTCAAGCTCTTTAAAGTGTAACTAAATATTGTGATATAAATTGACGAACTTGTTGTATATCTGCATTTTGGTTATGGAAATCAAACAAAAAAAAGTAAAGAAAAATATATATATTTAAAAAAAAAAAAAAAAAAAAAAATTGTATCGGTGGGACGTCTGGCTATGCATGTGTACGTATATTTTGTGTCGCTCCGACGTCGGGCTATGTATGTGTACGTATATTTTGTGTCGCCCCGACGTCGGGCTATGTATGTGTACGTATAATATGCAGTTGAATTTCGACTAGCGTATTCGGCCCAAAGAGTAGACGTGATGTCGGCCCAAAGAATAGACGTGATGTCGTCCCAAAGAATAGACTTGATGTCGGCCCAAAGAGTAGACGTGATGTCTGCCCGGTCTTGGCACAATCTTGGCCGCGGATTGGACCATCTGGTAAGTCTACCCAAGAGGCCCGTGCGTCCGGATCCCCTGAACACCCCCACCCCCCCGTCCCCGCCCTGGATCCACCTATGGTTCCTCTCCACTCCTCCCCCAATCCCCCTGGCCTGTACTTTGCAGCAGGTGATCAACCTGAATGGCGAGGTCGTAAATTAAGCTACGTACTTGGCCATGTAGGTCACGTTGTCAGTTTCTATGAACCAAGCCCCATTGGCCGCCGTGGTGGGCAATACGGACGACATCTCACTTCCACCTTGACGTCGTGTCCACTGGTCTCGCGAGTCAAGTAGGTGATACATTCCGCAAAGATCAGACTCAAACGAACATTTATACGGCAGAACGACTGAAATCAGAAATAAAACTTGAAATAGTTTTTTTTTTCGTAGTTATTTGTTGATAAACTGATAGAGATGGAACGATTAACTAAATTGCAGCTGAAGACCCAAGCTTCAAATCATTAAACCAAGGCTATGCAACCTGGGCGATAAGAAGAACGTATAAAGAAATGTGTGTGTACCTGAACAATCACCTGACACGATTAATATAGCATCGAGAGAAATGTATGTCTGTCCAAGCTGATTCGGTAACGTTGACCATTCTACCTGGAACGAAACATTACACATTGTTACACATCAAGTTACACATTGGAAAACGTTTCATGAACTTTCTTCCGGCCCTGAAGATGCCGACTGACTGGCGATACCTTACGTTTAGGAATTAGTGGCGCGCAAATCACGATGACCCACCTTAAACTTAGTGAGAGAAGGGTCATGTCTTCAGCTACTTTTTTAGTACCAGTAATATAAGTAATATAGTACCAGTAATATAAGTATCTGTATACATTGTATGCAATTTGTAGATATTGATGTATTTTTTGTGTGTCTCAGAATAGAGTTCATGTGGAAGACAGCGGAGATGCACACAGCCACAACAAAGCTGTATGTCGCATGAGTAGTATTCTCATTGACGACTTATGTGATATTTTAGGAGGTAGGAGGGTGACTTTACTCTACTTTAATATTACTTCTCGTTGTGTTGGTCTAATTTAGTAATTATTTCTAAACTTAATTTTGACAACCCCAACTGGGTGTTCGTTCCGAGATCGGTATTAAGTTAACACGTGGTGGCGAAGGCACTGAGGCGAAACGCAGTGGCTAAGTTTCAATGATTTATTTAAACTGTCTTAAAACTCAAATTAAACCAGTTAGCAAGTCCGTTAACGGTGTCACTTACCTGGCAGCAGTTGGTTAAACTGCTGCCAGCCCCTTGCTCCGCAGGGCGGTGCATCCAACTGAAATCCCTCCTAGTTGGCTAGCTAAAGCCCGTCCTCCCGCAACGCCGCTGACTGACTAACTGACTTAAAACTCAACCCAAGCGATGACATCACCGCTGTGTTGCTATAGTAACCCACGCGCGCAAACTACAGTATGGCGCAAACGTATTGGACCTAAAATACCGCACTTAGATATACCACTACCTTTAATATAGGTTACGACGGCGGTATGTTGTCGTGGTCACACGTTAGATCTAAGCGCAATTCATTGGTAATATGCGAAATGGCTCACAAGAGGGCAGTCCTACAAGTTGTACTGGTTAGACTCGTATCGTTCGCGTACTCCAATTACTTAACGACAGACGATGTGACCATCTGCTGAATACATCATTCACCTTCCAACACTTACCTGCCCACCACGCGGAAACTGTTTGACGGTGAGGGACGCAGAATGCCACCTGTGCAGCTTTTCATCCTCGACAAATGACACTTGAAAAAATTCGCTCTGATTGGATTTCGCATCAAGAGACCACACCCATATCATGGCGAACTCATTTGCGGCGTACATGAAGCGGAGACACATCGGTCCTTGGTGCATCAGATGAGGTGTAGTACTATGAAAAGAAAAATGTAAAGTTCACTAACGTGACGCAAAAGGTAACCGCCAATTGAAGATAAAAATGGAATACTTTGGAAGAAGATATAAGTGGAGCGAACACACACTAACGACAGATATGCGTGTTGCAGCTGTTGGCAAGTGTATTCTTGGTTGATGGACCGGAGCATTTTACAGGTCATGATTATCATTGTGCATTATCGCGCTAGTGGAGCTTACACATTGAACGCTACTACACAGCCGTTTGAATGTTTGTGGTCTTCTTCAAGTTCCGTGTTTGCCGGGTTAAGGCGAGGGTGCTCAGGTGACATGAGAGGGGGGGGGGGGGGCTGGGTTGAGGGAGGTCTGAGAGGTGCATGTCCTACTTCATGTCGTCAAAATATTCCACCAGCACCCGCCAGAAACCGGAGCAGTTTGCAGACATAGGTTCAAGTTGTAATGGTCAGGCCCCTTCCTTTTCTGACTTACAGATTCAGTGGCGCCATCTAGCGAATAGCGAAAGCGTATGTGAGGATAGATAGAATGACACTCGCTGGGGGAGCTGGTGGACCAGTAGAGGAAGTAGGACGTTAACTAACTAACTAAGAGGCGTGGGTGAGGGTGATTGGGTTTTGTAGACTTCGGCCAGAGTGGAAGAGAGGCAGTGACAAAGATTAGATAGAGAAAAACAGGCGATTAAGGGTTTTTATCGTGTTTATCTTTATGAACACTTAGTTCTATTCTTAAGCGTATAGATACAGTTGCGTTGATTATCGGTCATTGGCTGAGAGTGTTTAGGGGACGATTGAGCCTGAGTAGGTATAATTAACGTACTGCTATGACGTCATTCTAAACTGTACATTAATTGTCACGAATGTACTGTTTTAGCGAGCTGATAAATTGCGATTGACTCAAGGAGACCAAACATTTTTCTGTTGAACAATCGTCCTTCTGTTTCGAAATCGACAATCGCAGTCAATGCCAATCATGAGCAATAAGTGAGCTTTTGTGAAACAGGTCACAACCGCAATGGATGAATAACTGAAAGCTTGACGCCCGATGGAAAGCCTAAGCAAAAACAGATACAAATTGCTCATCAAAGCAAGCGTATATCACAAAATCCACTTTTAGAAACTGAATTTGAGATCATATGTAAGTCATATGCAAAATACATACCTACATTTCCTTATATCCTATAATCACACTAGAAATCCTTTTCGTTCTCGTGAATACCACGAAACTCAATTTGCAAAGCGTATCCCATCCATCAACAACGCGCTGGGTGTTCCTTCTTTCAAACACAATCGCAACATCGCTGCGTATCATATATCCTTTCAGTATAGAATATGGACCGACTTCAGTCAGCTATTTTATTGGTTTCGAAGCGAGAGATGCAATGTACATCTTAAAAAAAAACTTATTCACGCTACATTCACCAGGTTGGACTCACTGACCATACTTTAAGTCAGAGAATACCCGTGTAGCAGTTCATTCCTGAACAGATATGAACTCGGCTTGCGCCTCGTACATTCTTTTTTAAGAATGTACTGTTACATGGGCATTCTCTTAAAGGGAACCGCCAGCCTGGCCTCTAACGCTGCTTTACCGATTCATATAATACTCAATTGTCTATCCTCCAAATTACAGAATTTTTCGTTCTATCTGTAGCTCAGCATAGCATTTAGAAGTGACCGCCAGGCACGATTTGGCCGCCTACCCAGGCGGCAGCCCTTTTTGGAGGCGTGTCCGCGATTGACCAATCAGGAGGCGATACTCTAATTTATTCAAATCGGAAATTGCGCCTATTGTGTGAGCAAAACAAGAGCGCATGATAATCGCTGGTATAAATAGTTGCGATTCTAACTCCTATCATGGCATTGTTGCGGATTCAATCGTCGCAAGACGTATATCAATTTTTTTAAACGGCACTTTTCCATGAAAGGCTAAGATCTTTCGCCACTGCACGGCTTGGAACTGCCGCTGTTCATCTAAAAAATCCAAATGGCGCGCTGCTCGACATTGATGGGGGCGGCTTGCCTTAATTTTGTTCTCCTTACCAGTCGGCCGAAACGAAGCGTTAACACTGGCCAATTTAATTTTAAGATGTAAACTTTCGGTGCAGATCACGATTAAATTATGTTGGCCACCCGCTTTAACATAGGGGTGCGTCTGGGGGCTCGCGACAGAAGCTGCTGCAGACTCCAGGGATCACACTTGCTACGTGCTTCCCGCAGCAGCCGCGACGCTAATGGGTGCGATCCCTGAGCTGTGTTTCTGGGTGCCTATTCTCAGTGTGACTGTGGGGTGCTCTCTTTACCGATTCATTTAAAACTCGAGGGACCTCTCTATATCCCGAGTAGATTCCGATACCACCGACGAAGATTTGAAGGACTATGTTGCAGAAAAAGACATTACTGTGAGAAAAATCGAATGCGTGTCTCATCCAGACAGCAAGTTTAAATCGTTTAAGTTGACGACTTCGTTGTCTCATTTTAAACTATTACTAGACGCTGATATCTGGCCATATGGTGTCAAAGTAAGGAAATTTATAACTCCGATGCCAAAGGAATCAATTCAGGGGTAATAGACTTTAACATGACTGGTTTGTATATGGCTCTCGCCGTTTTCATCTCTGTTACCACAATGGGTTCTCTCCGCATCGCCACGTACAATTCCCAAGGTCATGGCTGTGGCCGACTAGAGTATATCGAAAAACTCACGACATATTATGCGCACAAGAGCACTGGTTCTTTAACGTAATCATATTTCACTGATTACGGAAAAAATAGAGAATAGTGCGGTACATGGAGTGTCAGGCATGGATAAAACGAAGCTGAATAGTGGCAGACCATTCGGTGGATGCTGCATCATTTGGAAATCTAACGTGTTAGGCCGCGCTGTGCCAATCGTTTCATGTTCCAAAAGGCTATGCGCAGTCACTATGCACATGAACTCTATAAATTTTCTAATATGTTGTGTTTATATGCCGTGTGATACAGAATATGATGTCATGAATGATGAGGAATACAAAGAGGTATTACTAGAAATAAGTAGAATCAAAGAGGACCAAAACTGTGACTATACGTTTATAGCTGGAGACTTTAATACAGATTTTAACAGACCGAAATCGCTTCACACAAACGCATTATATGATTATACTGAGAACGAGGGTTTGATATGTCCCACGCTTACTCCGATGTCTACTGTTGACTACAGTTTCGAAAGCAAAGCTACCGGTATAACATCTTTGATTGACCACCTCTTGTGCTGTCCTAATTCGGCGACCATCCTCAGCCAATATACGGTTCTGCACGAGGGGGATAACATGTCGGATCACTCGCCTATAAGCTTCTGTTTAGATTTCCCGGTGGAATATTCTGGAAATACAGCTCCTATTAGACAATCTAGGTCACCAAAATGGCACAGTGCCAGTGAAGGTCAGATACAGTGTTATAAGGACTGCTTGGACGCAGAACTTACAGCTATAAGCATGCCCTGGGATGCCCTACACTGTAAAGATTTGTTGTGTCAAGGGCACACGGACGAGCTGCAGGCGTTTCATGACTCTATAATAATCGCATGCGTCAATGCCAGCGACACTGCAATACCGTCAAGTAAACCAAACAAGAAACGAATAGCAGGGTGGAACGACGAGGTTGCCTCGCGAAGACAGTGTAGTATGTTATGGCATAAAATTTGGCGAGAAAACAACAGCCCGAGGCATGGTCTTCTCGCCGACCTTAGACGCAAAACCAGAGCTCAATATCACTACGCGCTCCGTCATGTAAAAACACACAAGCAGCGGATATCCGCAAATAAGCTGGCAAATGCTTTTCTCTCAGACAAAAAGAGAGACATGTGGACTGAAGTACGTAAAATCCGAGCCAAACAAAAAAGTGGCTTTACAAACTGTGTCGATGAAGCTGTAGGCGAACCGGCTATTGGCCAGTTATTTAGTAAAAAATTCCACGAACTGTACAATTCTGTATCATACAAAAAATCTGATATGACTAGAGTAATCACTGAGATTGATAGCAATCTTAAGCAGAAATGCTGCAACGGTCTATGCAAAGCAAAGCATAGTATATCTCTTCAAGATGTTCATAGAATTATCAAACTATTAAAAGCTGGTAAAGGGGATGGTAATCAAGGACACTCTACGGATCATGTCATTCATGGGACAAATAGGTTGTATGCTTATATATCATTGCTTTTTAGTAGTTTATTTACTCACGGATTCTCGCCCGCAGGTATGCTGCTAGCGAAAATATCACCAATACCTAAAGGCTCTAATAAATCCGTAAATGATTCCTCCAACTACAGAGGTATTGCTATTAGTAGTGTGCTAGGGAAGGTACTAGACCATGCTATTCTCAAGAGCAATGAACATATATTCAAATCCTGCGAGCAACAATTTGGTTTTAAAAAGGGGCACTCAACCACCCAGTGCACCTTTGTATACAAAGAAGTTATCCAATATTACATGAACGGCGGAGGTGATGTGTATACCGTATTATTAGACGCAAGTAAAGCGTTTGACTGTGTCAATTACGTCAAGTTGTTTCAAACACTTCTTCAAAGAAATATATGCCCCGTTATAGCAAGATTTCTCCTATTACTTTACACAAACCAGAAGGTAAGGGTGCGTTGGGCAAATTTCTTAAGTCCACCATTCGCGGTTACCAACGGAGTGAAGAAAGGTGGTGTTATGTCGCCCATACTGTATTGTGTTTATAATGACGCACTGATAGCACGTTTGCAACGTTCAGGATTTGGTTGCCACGTGGGTCAGGTATTTGTCGGGGCATTGGGATACGCTGATGATTTGGTGATACTAGCCCCTAGCAGATATGCTCTTGATCGTATGCTAAACATTGCTAGCGAATACGCTAAAGAATATGACATCAAATTCAATCCGCAGAAGAGCCAGTTGTTGATATTCAGTCGGGATGATCTGGCTGAAACCCAAATCCAGTTCGAGAACACCGTACTTAAGGCACAACAAACCGCCATACACTTAGGCAACCTGGTAGGCGGCGCATCAGGGAATAAGGCTATAGTCGGCCACTGCTTAAATGCATTTATCAGAAAGGTGAATGTTTTTCTCGCTCAATTTAAACACGTGTCCCTCCAAATTAAATACAATCTATTCAAAACATTTTGTATGTCTGCCTATGGTTGTCAGCTATGGGACTTCTCAAACGCGGCGTGTCGTTGTTACTACACTGCCTGGCGGAAAACAGTGCGTATGCTGTTCAATCTTCCGTATCGAACTCATTCCCTGCTACTACCTGTTATATGTAACGATCATTCGGTAGAACTACAACTACACTTAAGGCTCATGACGTTTGTTCGTAGTATCTTGACCAGTGAAAATGTGTGTACAAAGACCTGTGCCAGACTCGCTTTTAGCGGAAGTAAGTCGAATATCAGTAAACGTATTAACTACATATGTGATCAATATAAAATCTGTAAATATAACAGTAAGACGTTTACCATCTCGGAAATTACGTCACTCATGATTAATCACACCGCCTCTGTCTCTATTGAATACGAAATGAGCGCTGGTGCGATACCAGACTTCCTGCAATTTAAGATGAATGCCACTGACCCAGTTGAAGTACATAATTTGAACGAGATTATCGAATATTTATGCATAACATAGGCCCCCAATGCAACGTTGACGTTTAATTCAGTTGATTGTTATTTTACTCTTAGTTTATCTCGTTTAATTCCCATTCTTTGTGTTGTATTCATTCTGTGTGTTTATATATGGTGAACTTCGAGTTCGAATAAAGATATATATATTAGTGACTGTGAGAGAGGCTGCTGCATATTGCAGGAATCATACTATTAGCTTGCCGTAGTAGACGCGACGTAAGTGGGTGTGATTCATGACTCCGGTTTCTCGGCCCTATTAGTTACTATGAGACAGCTGTGGTTGGGAGAATTCCCGTAGCAAAACCTTTTTATAGAACTCTATAGAATGTCTATAGAACAAATCTATAGTATGATTTTCTATAAAACGTGTGTACATAATTCCATAGAACATTTTTTTTCTATAGAACGTAAACATATATTTCCAAAGAGAAAGATATTTCTATCGAAGGTGTAGGGATACTTCCATTGAGCAATTGGTTTCTATCGAACGTATATAGAGATAATATTTTCCTTTTGTAGCCGGTTATGATCAGGTACGTTTGCAGGTTTGTAGAAGCACTCATTATGTGAGAGGATACATGAAGGTAATTCTCTCTTCCTAGATTGATGACGCGAATTATAGCATTAAGTTAATAAGACTGCATTACACCCCGTAGGAAAATATCTTACAAAATTTGACTAAAAACAATTCTCAAAGTTTCTATCGCTTTTTCTATGGAAATTCTATACGTTTTCATATAGAGATTTTATAGAATTCCCATAGTGTTTTCATAAAATTTCTATGGAGTTTCCATAGTCTCCATCGAGTTTAAAACATTTCCATATCAGTTTTACAACTGACGGCACGCACATCAACGAGCTCTGGATTTAACACACGTACTTTTTCTGCGTCAAGCGACGAGAGGTTTGAGGAGTTCTGGAATATATTCTGTAAGAATAATCCTGGAAGCGATATATGAAGTGATACCGACGGTACGGTACTATTTAAGGTGATATTTAAGCTGATATGAAGATTTAATGTTACCATTTAAGGAACGTTGAAAACCTTGCCGGCATATTGACTTTCGCACCTGTTGTCTGCTGCGAAGTGAGAATAGCGGCGGAGCCAATCCTTTGGACAATAACATTACTAGCATGAGGTGTGAAGGTCTGCCTAACGGGCCGTGCCCGTTCAGCCGAGACGGAATTGATGTTGGAATCACCAAAGGCGACCTTGAACTCTGCACCATGCACTGCCGCGACGTGCGCTTTCTTTGGAAACGCTCTGGAAATTCTATGAAATGTTGGTGGTTTAGGCCACTTTTGCGCACATGAAGGCTAAATCGGGCCATGGAACATTCGGGACGATGAAGGATGAAGGAATGAAACATGCCCCAGATTATGTGCCCAAACCCGAATTCGATAGGAATAGTTTATTTATAGTTTGGTGTGGATCAACGGTGTGTGGTTTCCTGTTTATACCGTGTATTGTCACAAGCGGTTTAAGTGTGGGCTTTGTAAATAAATACTGAAATGGTATATCTGTATTTTCTTTATTTCGTGTGTTTGCTGATTACAATATTGAACTTGTCAGCATGCGAGAAGCCAGTAACCGAGCAGTGACAATGCTGAACCGAACACTTTAGGCCGAAACCAATGCCATAGTATCTGCGCAGTCACCACAACACCACAGACCCTCGCCATGATACACTATATATACCCTCTGCCACAGTACACTTATGTTGGCGTCCTAGGGATACTGCGATGGGCACCCTCAGCACATTACTAAATCATGGCCCGATACATACTGACGTTGGCCCAATGCAATTGCTTGATATACCCTACAAGCGTGCACCGCCTATTGGTTATAGTGGTAACTCATAGATCCCGCAATAAAGCTAAATGTGTACACTGGGGGTAATGTCATGTAACTTGAATGTTGAATTAAACGCCCCACGCCATTCCACACGTTCCATGGTTGGAATATGTGAACAATTGGGTCAGTCGGGAAAACGCTTATTCACTTACGACAGCACTTACAGACGTTCCATGTCCCATGGCCCATATGATGTTATGAACCAATCTCCATGCGCCGCCTTGATTGGCAGTTTGGACGGTTCACCTTGAATCATTGTCCAATTGGTGTGGCCAAGCTCCATATCGCAGAGATTCGTTTCAAAGGAGCAGGAATACGGCAGAGTGACTGACACGCCAAACAAATATATGTTGTTAAAAACTAGCTTCCGTTGTTCAATAATAAGTCGTCTCATTCTAAAGCGTCTTATTACGCTGAATATATTTTGTCTTTACATAGTAAGTATACTTACAATGTCCCCAAACATAGTTCAAACGTACTTTCTTAATTTAACGCAAAACATATATGCCAAACGCAAACAGATCGTGGAGATTAGTTGTCTGAACTTGGTTTAGTACCCGTTCGTATCGTCTCCGGCTCATGCTGCCTTCATCTAACACGCAACATATCAGCATAAAACACATGTTGAAGATTAGTTGTCTACAGTTCGTTTAGTACCAGTTCGTATCGTGTTGTGCATACCTTCTTTGCAGTTAGCCACGAGGATGGCGCAAAATGCTGCAATGACGGTGCCGCAGACACCGGCTCCTCTGGTAATGTACAAACACAACAAAGACGTAGTTGAGCGCAATCATGTTAGTATCAGCATATAATGCGTAACCAGTCACTAGTATATTATAATTGCAGGCTAAATTATATATATGGTAGAGAATAGTATCAATACAAGATACTTTTTCCGGTCTTACATAACGTCTGTTTCCACTGAAGTGTTATTGATTTGAACGTGGATCTAACTTACTACTGTGACATACATACTATGGACTAATATAGAAATGGTAAACTGCGTTCCATACCTGCGGTATTATCCTTAAAATGGCAAATTAATACTCTGTATATATAAACATGTATATGAACTGCAACCTGTAAATCCCAGAATCTGATATCGATATGAGGTAAATATGCACGAAAATATTTGGCAAAGACAACCTCGTTCTGCAGTCCCTCAACAAGGGTACAAATATCGTTGTCACCAGGAATCTCAATATGAACTTAATGTTTTTGCAATATTCGCTTATATTTATAGTGACATCAGCCTTTACTTAAATCTGAAGGTGCTGTCCACCACCACAAACGTCTGATCATGCTTGTTTGGTTGACGCATTTACTAGCTGGCAAAACGCCAGACATGACCGGATGGCATTAATAGTACGTGACCTAATGGTGATGACTTCGATCTTGGTTTGGGTTACTAAGTGAACTGACCGGTTGACGTACTAAACTGACCGGTTGACGCACTAAACTGACCGGTTGACGTACTAAACTGACCGGTCAGTTTAAGGCGACGACCGGTCTATGTAGTGCGCTAATCACAAATATCAAACGATATTTGAAATGGTCTTGGCTTGGACGGTTTAAAAACATCCGTCCGTTGAGTAATGAAGTCTGCAGCTGGGAACGTGTCCCTAGTGACTTCATCTGGCGTTATATTTGAACAAGAATATAATCCTGTCTGTCACGATAACAATCATACCGTCAATATCAATGAGAGAATAAGCCTGAATCATAATGCCGGATTATTGCTATCACACTTGAAAACGACCCACACACTTGTTAATTAGATCGAATTCAAATCATCATCCAGACCAATTACTTGCGTGCGTTAGACAAGGACACTGAACAAACAACAAATTATGGAAGCTCTCATCATATTTGGTTATTTATTCGTCTGGCCGAGCTACCATAATTTGATACACCACCGTCCAAACACCTCATCCGAGGGTGAACTTTCTCTAACCGGCCCTTTGCTTCCGCCCCTAATAAAAAAGTCGCTTCAGTTCTTCATTTATATATATAGGTTGCCACGGTTGGTTACCATGCATACACTACAAACAACATTGCACGACAATATCGTAGCTATAAAATACATAATTGTTCAAACCGGCCGGGTCAGTCAAATGACGCATTAATAATCGCTATTTTGTCGCGCATTGTCATTGCTATAAAAGTGTCATTCCGTTGTTCAATTATCATATAAGGATGGGGCTACACAGTCGTAATGATTATTACTACGCAGGAGCCCTATGATTTCAGGAGCTAGCTAATCGTTGCACAACGTTCATAGGGCGAGCCGGATATACACAATAGGGCCATGAGTTCGCGTCAGTTAGTGATGTGTTCCTTCGAACCTTAACTCAAGCAATCTCATTTTGGATTGTGGCGTCTATATATAACGAATTTTGTTATGACATGTGTTCAGTGTGTTTAGGACCCCCGTATGAACAACTAGTATTATGTCTTAATGTAAGATACCGCGTCATTTGTTTTGCTATTTCTGAATGTCGATTTTGCGTATAAGAACAACTAGCTCCTAAGGTTCATAACAAACAATAAACGCCTACCATATCCAGCACCAATTATCTGCCAATGACCAAAACAATCCCACTTCTTTGAAGTTTCCCTCCACAAAAATGAAACTGTTGCCTGTTGTGAAACGTCATAATCGTGTGTGTTTTGTTTACCGGTACCACTGACACCAGAAGCGTCTAACGCGCCACCTCCCCTTGCCAGCGGCCGTTGACACTATGTATGAAATGTTAGAACCTCGGAAAGTCGGTACGTGGGGCAAAAGCGGGGGGAATGGTTGGGGGAGGGGGGGAGGGGGGGCTCAGTGAATCAGGTCTATGTGGCCGTTTCCCCGCGTGTCCTCCTTTCACCTGCCACACACACCCATTTAGACGCTAAAGTATAAGAAAAGTTTATTTTGGTGAACCCGTTGCAACGGTCAGCTCGATATGCAAATTGAAGTGGCGACTGCTCTGATCACTAATTGCACCAGCCGCCCCATTTTGTCCCACGGCAGATGTACTGGTATACTCGCCGTCAACCAAGTTAAAAGAAACGGCAATTATGTCATATTCGCCGATCAGAGAGTTTTTATTTTTTTCCTCATGTAATTTGGAGTCACCCTCGGTATCATTGTACTGTCAGAAAAGGCGTGTTGTTAAAGCTGGGTTGGGAGGGGGTGCGGGGGGGGGGGCATTCGTGTTCCTCATAACCACTTTATATGACCAAATATTACCAGATGACTTTATTTACCTGGCGGTCACATATGTCAGACGGGCACATCTATCAGACGGTCACATCCATCAGAGGGTCACATTCATGAGGCGGTCACATATATCAGACGAGCATACCTTTATGTTTATCCAGGGTGATTGCAAGGATGGTTTAATCAGTGATTTTTCCCGAACGATTGTGCACATTCTGTCATACTACTTATTGGCCATCATGCTTTTGACAGAAATAGATTAGATCAATATTATATTACTACAATTAACAATGAACCAGATACTATTTTTATGAACATTTACGTGATTAATACGTGCAATTATATACATATAAACTCATGTATTGCGTATGGCAGATCGCCCACTCACGACTCATTGTTATATGCAGCGCATATCACTTTTGAAAATGAAGTGTCGCTCTTATCAGTGACTAACTGTTGCAGCCATTTGCTTCTATATTCTGACTTCAAATGCCTCACCCCACTCACCTCCCTGGTCTGCATCAGTCATCTTCCTCTCGTTTGAGTTTAGCAACAGAGGATAAAGGTGTGAAACCCATTGACCATACGTCGATCAATTCAAAGGCTAATTTAGGGTCGAAGTTTGGCCGGAAAACGAACGGAACGGTACCTATGGGCTCATACCTAACCAAGCATATATATAACCAACTAACAGCTTTTCAATATCTTGGCATTTTGGCGGCAAAACATTTACTTTTCATAGATGAATCATATAAATTACCATCAAATGACGTTTCGGAAACGGGTCACAGCATAATTCGCCTATGAATTGCATTTTTCACCAGACGCAACTGCCAGAACACATCACACGAGGGCATAGCTCCGACAGTTAGTGCATCACTGGAAAAACCCATTCACTAACCGACAAACGGCACTGATCGACTTATTTCCTCATAATATGTGAAATAACCATACGCCCTTTTGTTACCACACATGGGATTGAAGTTTCCACTGGGCAAATTACCAAAGGAATGGGGCAGAGTAACGTTTTAGTAAAACATGACGAAACAGAATATATAACTAACAAACTCAGCTTTCCGATATATTGGAAAACCACTTACCTTGTCAATGACATAAATAACCATAAACAAACAAGGTTTATACATTCAACACGCATATTTCGCCTTTCAGATGCAATGTTTATGAGACACCACCGTGAAAATATCTCACCCTAGGGTATCATTCCGCGAGTCGGACGTTTATTACCGCCTGGAACCGATTGCGCGGATTTCATAGAGCCGGAATATTTGAATATGGACATTTTGGTTCTCTTACAGGGAATCCTCAATATGCAAGATTATCAGGCTGTTCATACCTCAAACCCCTGGGGTGGATCGTGCTTTACCTGATCATGATGACGATGAATCCTCCGCTTGTCCTGTTTACAACGACGGTGAGCAGGATAATTTCCGTGCTGACTGTTGATGGTTAAGTCACAAATAATCCATGCTACTTGAACATTTCTTGGCTTGGACGGTTGCAATTGCGTTTTGAACTAAACGCCATCCGGATAGCAACCAACGAACCGGTGCACTGAGTAACGAAGTCTGTTCGCATCTAAACTAAATTGTCCCATGTACAGATGAACTGGTTCCATGACTCATTATTTACTGGTTTGCAACTGTTAAAAAACGAATAAGTATTAAATGTTATGGCCATTATCCTCGTCATTTCCCGTTATACGCCCCCCCCCACCCTCCCCCTACAATCAACAATAATTACTTCATCACCGACGACCACTCTATGCCTATCTAATAATATACGGCAACCGGGTGACATATTCCAGTCAACCATTTACAACCAATGGAGACCGGACGCCAGTCCTATATTATGGGCCGCGAAGTGAAACCCACTCGGAAAGCAAACAATGGCTTTGTCCAAACAACCTATGCTAGCTAATCGTTGTATAAAGTTCATAGGGTCGGGGCAGATGCACAAAATAGGGCTATGAGTCAGTGATGTGTTGCACTGAGTCTAAGTTCAAACAATCTCTATCCAGGATGTTGGCGTTTATATATAGCGAACTTAACCTTTTGATGATATGTGTTCAGTGTGCCTAGGACTGTCGTATAAACAACCCGTATTATCCCTTTATGAAGTATACCTCGCGGTCACATATATCAGACGTCACATATATCAGACGGTCACATATATCAGACTGTCACATATATCAAACGGTCACATATATCAGACGATGACATTTGTCAGACGGTGACATATATCAGACGGTGACATATATCAGACGGTCACATTTGTCAGACGGTCACATTTATCAGACGGTCACATATTTCAGACGGTCACATATATCAGACGGTCACATTTATCAGACGGTCACATTTATCAGACGGTCACATTTATCAGACGGTCACATATATCAGACGGTCACATTTATCAGACGGTCACAACGATTAGACGGTCATCTTCATTAGACGGTCATCTTCATTAGACGGGCATAGGGTAAAGCCGACGGAGCATCACATTCACAAAAAGCATGAGAATTGCAATCAACTAAGTAACAAAGTCTGTTCGCTGGAAGGAAAATAACCATACTGAATTTATACCATCTTGTGTTGAATATTAAATAATCTACCGCCACCGGGGACGATAATAATAAACACAGTCAACATCGGGACAGAGCGTGTATTTCCGTCATAACCAGTTAGCAAATATCGTTATCCAGAGTAATTGTTGGGTGCATTTGCTCCGGACATAAACCAACATTTATGCGCGAAACCATATACGTTGTTGAAGGGAGAGGCCGAGGCGTGTGTAGATAACCGCCATGTATTCTGTGATGTCAATTACATGAACGCGCCCATTTGTAAACGACTTTTTAAAACATTTTTTGTGGATAATTTGATAATTTGATAAGAGCTTGAGCGATATGCTTCATATACTGTTATCGCTGAGTCAACGTTAGCGATAAATGGTTAACATGGAAGTATCATCCGGTTGCCTTTAGTTAAATCGACCGTCCTAGAGTAGTCACCTAAGTGATAAGTTAAAGAATGACTAGGGCAGTAGAAACTATAGCTCATATAACAATAAATGTTGTCCTTCCTTTTCGTGGGGGCAGAGGTGGAATGGGATAGCGCGTGGGCTGGTTCCCCTCTCATAATGGATAGCGCGTTAGTTGGTTCTCCTCTCACAATGAATAGCGCGTTGGCTGCTTCCTTTCTCACAATGGATAGCGCGTTGGCTGGTTCTCCTCTCACAATGAATAGCGCGTTGGCTGCTACCCTTCTCACAATTGATAGCGCGACATGCTGGTTCCTCTTTCATAATGGATAGCGCGTTGCCTGGTTACCCTCTCACACGGTATAGCGCGTTGGCTGGTTCCCTTCTGACAATAAATAACACGATGACTGGTTCCCTACTCACAATAGACAGCGCATTGGCTGGTTCCCCTCTCCCAATGGATAGCTCGTTGGCTGGTTCCCTTCTCACAATGAATAGCGCGATGGCTGGTTCTCTTCTCACTATGGATAGCGCGTTGGCTGGTTTGCGTCTCACAGTGGATAGCGCGTTGGCTGGTTCCTCCCTCAAAATGGATAGCACGTTGACTAGTCTCCCTAATATATTACATTGCATGCACCCGTAATTTGATATAAGCGTCGCCTGTTTTTCCATTGTGAAATAACAATATGTTTGACGTTCATGTGGAACAAGACGGAATTGAGAAGTACAATTAGTTTTGGGGTCACTGTTAATTGTGTCCACGTGCACAATACCAGGCGAACATCCTTTTTTGATGCGTCGACATCATATAGTAATTATGATAAATGTCGTGACATACTTAGTGATTAGCCTGGATAACGATGTGGATGTTGCCTCATTGAACGTACTTTCGCTATGCGAGAGGGACAGACACAAGTTATGATGATTAATGTTTACTGACACCACAGTGTCGCTATGACTGGTATCGTGGTGGAAGGCATCATATATGATTATGCCCCATGCGACGTAGTTATTGCTGAAGGAATATTTGCCATATTTCGCCATTTAGTTCACCAGAAGAAACCTCGTACTGTAATACGGAGTTCCGAACGTGTATTTATAAGCGAAAACTGGTTTAAGTATCACTTGATACGTCTACTTAACCATCAACTGTCAGCTGTCAACGGGATACTCCTTCCTACCGTCGTCGCCAACATGATAAACGTCAGATCTGTCATCACCATGGCCAGGTACGATACCACCCACTCCAGGCGTCTGAAACTATATTGCGGGTCCCCATATCAGACGATCATTAAATACAGCGGCTCTGATCTTCTACCAATGAGATGCGACCATTGTGTGACGGGCGGCAGTGAAGTGCAGTCAGACTCGCGGAATGATACGAATCGATCTAAAACGCTCGGTATAGCAATGTCATAATGTATCTGCTCGTTGCGAAGCAAAGCCCTTGGAAGTCAGCCGTTGAGGGAATCAAAACAAATTAAAATGTAATTGCATTTCTACAGGCAATTACCTCTTTAGGTTGGGGACTATTTTGACTTTGCGTGCAACATAACATTCGTATTTGGGCGTGAATGACGATATTTACCAAGGTCATATGCATTCAAGGTCAACGTCACAGCAAGGGTAATGTATCGAAATATGTTTTCTCGCGTATCTCAGATGATTTTTTAATTTTTTTAAGTTGTAATAATACCTAGACGACTATGTCTAGACGACCTAGACGATGTCTAGACGACCTAGACGAATGTTACAGAGTCGCAACCGGTTTTATGAAGTTCAAGTTGCACCTATCCCACCCATTTCTACTTCCTTCTCAAGTTTGACGGTTTCGTGCCTTATATCGCTTGTACCTCATAAACTTCATTGCTCTGAACAAATTATTATATGACATATCAGTGCGCACCCAAACTTCTTGGTATACAACGATCCGATTGACCCAACTGCCCCGGGGGGTTGGGTACTATTATATTATATGGTCGGGGGGGGGGGGGGAGGGGGGGGGGTTCCGCGGAAGCCTTGAATACATTTATGTATTAATACATTGCTGGTGTTGGGCGGGTATTTTTAGGCGGGTATTTTGCGCGGCAATCTGTTCTATGAAGGCTCACCTTCAGAGCACCCCCCGCCCCCCGGTCGCACTTTTTTTTCAAAGTTTAATAGTTTATTGGTTTAAATACAAATGCATACATTCGAAGAATAATTTGAGATACAAATTGCACAGTATAACGGTATAATGGTTACAGTACGCTAAATATAATTAATACAGGGCTATAAAAAAGGACATTCACAGAACATTTAACTACTTGTTTCTGAAAGCCAAAATTGTGTTATTCTTTACCGCAATTATTTTTTCTATGCTTAAATGGCGCTCAAACCTTACTATGAATTTGGCGACATTAGAAAACACACCGTGACATTTAGAGTGATATATATATTATCTACCTCATAAGAAGACGAAATCTGCCACCAAATTGTTTTTACCAAATAAAGTGTTCTTAGGCGTCATTTTTGTGTTTAATTTATATTCTTCTTCTATATACTTCTTGCCAACATTTTTTTGGTTACCTCACATTTAATAACACCATGTATGGTTGTATCTATGTTTTCTTCACAAAACGCGCATAGGTCAGTGTTCTTATAACCCCATTTTTACAGCTTTTCGTTAGTACATGTAATAAGATGCAAAAATCTGAACTGAAAGTCCTGCAGTTTTGCACACTTTGTTATTTTATATGAATGTTGAAAACAAGATAACAATTCCGTCTCTGTTAAATTGTTACCGATATCTACTTTCCCTTTTTCATACGGGGTAATCGATTTCGTTGCCACATTCTGAATGAGCTTATCATGAACATATTTACTACATTGTTTCGTCTCTAAATTAGTTTCATATAATGGTCGCAAAAATATCCACTCTATAGGGGTATCTCCTTCGTCATTAATGTCACTATAGACCTCTATAGGGTTATCTTTATCATGACAAATATCTGCTCCCTCGGGCATTAAGGCACCCGCGAACTCCCCCCCCCCATCAGATACAGCCCCCCACCCCCCCTCCCCGGGGGCGTTGGGTTCTCCACTGACGTACTCTCATAGTTGTTGCTCTCAAACGTCACTCGTTTAATGCCGGTCCCCGCGGAACGCGTATCCATAGTAACAGAAATAACAGCTGCGCCGTAATCAATTCACGTTTTGCGAACCCGAGCGCTCACCTTCGTTGATCATGATCATAACGCGTCCGTCCGCACTCGGCGGGGGCCTATGGACATATATTATACGTAGGTCCCCATTATGATCATGATCAACGGAGGTGAGCGCTCGTGCTTGCGAAGGTTGTGGTCACATCTATGACTCAGTTTATTGCTTCAACAAATGCACTATAGCGCTTAAACAGGTCGGTTAGAAAGTCAGTCGGTCAGTTAGAACGTCAGTTAGTCAGTACGTCAGCCGGGTCAGTTTAGTAAGTCAGCGGGTCATTTTAGTGCATCAACCGGTCAATTTTGTACGTCAATCGATCTGACTAATTTGACCAATTAAACCAATTGGACAAATTTGAATAATTTGGACAATTTGAACAGAAAATATTTGCATTCCTTGCTCAACTACGTGTGTGTTTCTGTGTCATTAAAATACCAGGGGAGCCAGGGGGGCTGGTCACTGCGTCACCATCCTGGCCGCATTAGGCGTCATCCGTTTGGCTGACAGCAACCAAGGTATGCACAAGACGATACGCACTGATACCAAGCACATTGCAGACAACAAATCGTGCCCAGGTGTTTGTTTTAGTCAGATATGTTACATGTTTAATTGGGTGAATTGAGAAAGCATGAGTTGACATTTATCTTGCATAACATGCCGTGTTATGATAGTATGTTGACAGTATAAGTAAATTCATAATGTAGAGTGACATTTCTCGGTGTTTAGCATTATATTGTTAACAAGTAGTGTTGCTCAACGTTTCAGCCTCTTGTCCGTATTACTGTTCGTTCGAAACGAATTTCTGCAATATGAATCCTGGCTCAAGATATGGTGAGCCCGCCAATTGGACCCGAAGTGAAGGTCAGCCTGACAGCCCGGCACTCCCAGCCAAGGCGGCGCACGGGGATTGGTTCATTATACCAACTGGTCGATCGTATTGGAACAAACAGTATGTGCTGCAATAGCTGAATTGATGTTCAGTTGGTTGCTTTGAGTAGGACGCTTTCACCGGAATATCTTGCTTAGCGTCAATGGCAAAGGCCAAGTTAGGATTAAACCATGTCGCCGAAAGTAATCCCAAATTTTTTGGGAATGGAAGACATCGGTCCTGCGCACTGCGGGGTGGGGGGGAGGGGGGGGGCACTAAGGCAAAGTGGGCTAATCTCGACGACCCCTTAAGGCAAAAAAACGTCTATTTTCTTTAATAATGTGAAATCAACTTATTTTTTTTTCAAACAATATCCAGTGGTATTCAAATAATAAATAAAGCTACAATGTTAGTTCACATAACTGCACCCTTTATGCCCAACGATAGATAAATCAATACCTTGAAACTACTTTTATCAGTCTTATTACACAAGTAGTCATACCGCAAATATAGCATACTTCATGGGCCATCACGCCAAAGGAATGCCATTTGGAACAGCTGCGTTACAAAGCCAAAATAAATCCTTCATGTTACAACACAAAAACATTTTTTTTTACTTCAGAATATGCGGAAGCAGGGCCGGAAAGTTATAGTTACATGTACTTGTGACCATCAACTTCTAAAACATGATATATTTTTATAACATATTGTTAGAAAATGACGTTAAATTGAAGAGGGGATCGAGGTTAGATCACGGTGGTGAAAAAAGTGGTAACCTCGATCTCTCCCAAGGTCAAGGTCGATCTGCGGCAGAACTATTATGATGTCACACCTGTTGTAAACATCGTCTGCTGTCACTCTTTTTTATTTAATAAGTTATCATACTCAGTGTTAATTAGGCATACTGTTTGCTTTTGAAACTTATGTATCTTAACTTTTGAGATAAGCTGCAAAAGCACGTGTTAATGTAGGGTTGCATGAGTTATTTAATTTAAATTGGATACAAAATTACATATCTATAATCCAGCGTCTCTGTGTCTGTTTACCAGGGGCATCCCTAAGATTGTTATCGAAAAATCAAATCGGCGAAAAATATGGATTGGTGACATCATCAACAAAAATAGCACATGGTAGTCGAGGTTACCGAAGGATCGAGAATAGCCAACTCTGCCTTACATATAGTTCATTATGTACATATGTGCCGAACAAATGACCCTTTTCCGCATTTTTGCCCTCAAACCTTTGAGCAGATTTTTAAAAATTTATCGCGATATGCACATCTAAGACTGAAGTTTTGTCAACACTGCAGCTCTTGACTATATATTCCAGCTGATCTCGAAAGGATCCAAATAGTTAACCTCCATATACATTGTCATGACTGTCAGTATCTATTTTGGATGCCCTTTTTTTAAGCCAGAATTTCCCTCTCGATGACCGCAAAATCTTGCTCTTTTATTTATTTTTCCACATGCCATATGCCCGGAGGGGGGGGGGGGTTGCATGCTGGTGCCTCATACTCGGCCATAAGGCGCAATGAGGCTTACGAACATACCCTTCCATCTGCTTCCATCCCACTTGAACCACTTAGAAATCGTCTGAGTGGTAACGTTTCATCAAGAAGCACCAATATCCCGATAATATGCTTTATCATGATCTGTGTAATACAGTCCGTATATTATGTACGTCGTAAATAAAGTGCTTGTAGCGACGCTGCATCACGCATCTTCGCTGTGTGTTTTATCTGTGTCCCCGTTCGCTGCACGTTTTTACTTCTTTCAAAATATATCTACTATTTATCTTCATTAGCGGTTATTTTTTATAGTTTTACAAACTCGTAAAATATAAAATACCGTGGATGTTGTCCTTGCAGGATTTCGACACCTCGTCTCATGTACCAAGGATTGATGTGTGTCCGTTTCTCGTACGCCGCAGCTGGGGGCATCGAGTTATGGGTTTTCTCTCATGATGCCAATTCCCTGGAGTACACACGTCTTCAAATATACCGTGACTCGGATAGCAGATGGCACTCGGAGTCCCTCACCGTCAAGAAGTTTCGCCGCGGTCGACAGGTGAGTGTTGTCTGTACGCAAACCCGATCCTGATGACGGCGCCCCCGTCTGTCCTTAAGTAATTAAATTAAGAGACGATACAAGCCGACCAGTAGAAACTGCAGTGCTGCCCGCCAGTGCGCCACTTCGCACTTCACATTGGGTTGAATTGGGCTATCACCTAATGGGCCATTTGGTGACATTCGGTGACAGTGCCACGACAAGATCCCGTCTGCTACCACGCCGCAGATGTCTGTGTGTGTTTCTTCTAGAAGTCCAAGGTTGGACACCGGGTGTCTTACCAAATAGAAAGCTTGTTTCGTGTCGCCGGTTGATTAAGCAGCACATAATGCTGTAGTTACGGAGAATTAGGCAAGTGCATTAACATAGCCGACTGCAAGCAATACCTTAGATCGTTGTCTTCAGTTCTTTCTTCTTCAGTACCTGCATTACGGGTTGTAATTCATATATAATGGTACTTTGAATGTGTGTCAATTGGAAAGCTATCTGTATGTCATACAGCTGGGTTGTGATTGTCTTTCTCGTGTTCCTTATTCTAATACAAAGGTAATATGCATCAATGTATACACCGTCACTTCATTATTTGTACCCATATAAGTAATAGCTGAATACATGAAACTACTCGGGATTGATTTACGGCCGGACATCTTCGTCAAACGTTTTCAAATGTGTAACTTTGGGGCGTACCAGTGCCGCGTTTACCGACTTATTTAACATGTTTTGCTGCAGGTCGTATTCGAGAGATGGTCATCGGGCGGGAGAGGTGTCCTTGCCCTCGATGCTATATTAATTACGGCAGGTGCTTGTGCAGGTACACGCATTTGTACTTTGTTCTTGTTGTCCAGGTTGCATGACCTGGATTAACTGACTGTTGATTGTGGAACACAAGACACACAGTTATGCGTTCATTCTCAATCAATGTATCACACAATTTAACACAAAAACAATTAATTTAATCAATTTCACTAAATTAACTCATGCAATTGGAGCTTGTGGCAAGCCCCATATTCGATCGATCTGAATAGGTTGTGTTAAATTGAAAATGAAGTATACGTAAACTCAGAAACCCCCCCCCAAAAAAACCGATCAAGCCTATAAAATATGAAATGTATGGTCACTGAGAGACTAATTAACATTCGTTATAACTTGAACCAGGCGTTTGAAAGGCATCAGTCTATGCATCGATGATTATACGACGATCCGTAAATATTACTGCACTAACTAATGTTAATTTGTTCCTCTGATTTAAACCAATTAAATTATTTGATTTAATTGTTCTTTTTTGAGACGATTCCACGTCGACGGAAAGATATCATACTCAGTTAAGACCATTGACTTTCTAGATGAATATTGGCGGAGTTAACAAACATTAAGGAAAACATGGGAGTTTGATCTATGGCTTCCGCACTACCGGTGAAAGGCGACCACATTACGTGCTAATCCAAAATGGATGGATACATTTTGGTGCATATCCTACCAGGCTGAAGCATCAACTTGCGAATTTGTTGTTTGATCTTAATTTTCCTACGATATTTCAGTCGATCTGCCGTATAAATGTTCGTTTGAGTCTGATCTTTGCGGAATGTATCACCCGCTTGACTCGAGTGACGAGTGGACCCGACGTCAAGGTGGAAGTGAGGTGTCGTCCATATTGCCGACCACGGCGGCCAGCGTGGATTGGTTTATAGAAACTTACAACGCGACCAAAAGGGTCAGGTAAGCTTAAGAGGTTTTAATAATCCACTTTGGTCAACTGGTGCCAATGGCAGATTCAGCATCCCCCCCCCTACCCCCCCGTGACTTCGACCCCCACATCCCTGCTCACTCTCTCCTACACAGCGTGGACGATCGAATTTCGGTGATTCCGCTATATGATACCGCATTAATATTGCGCCTGTGCGGCCTCTCTGGTGTATGGATTAACGCTGTGTCAAATAAACAACCGGAGCATATTCACTAGGTATTATACAACGTAAACAACAACATATTGTGCATTGTGGACAACTAGCAGGAACTATACTGTTACAATATAGAGCTCTTATTTCGCATTACATGTATGCTAATGACCATATTGCACATTGCTAAGTGAATGGAAGAAATGTCTGTCTTCACTATGTGTAGGATTGTGACGCCACAGTTAAAGCAGGAGGGTGCGGTGTGTGTCCGCTTCATGCACTACACCACCCACAGGTCCACCCTCTGGTTGGCGGTGTTATCCTTCCATCAGCACACCGCGCGGTATGAGCACATGTTCCAAGTCGATGGCCCGGCTGACCGATGGCACTCCGTGTCTCACGCCATTGATTTCATCCGCTTCGGTTGGCAAGTGAGACTATGTTAATACTTTGTTACATAATGTGTAAGGGCCTATCCAGGATTGGACGACTTCCTGTGAGAGGCAGTTATTCTCATCGCGATTCAGCGTTGTAGAAAATGACAACGTGGGATGAAATTTGGAGTGTGCGAGGGGTGGGGTTGGCTGGCAAGCTAGCCTAATAGGAGGCAGTTTAGCCTGGATCCGGCACTGATATCCGCTTTCGGTTTCGTTAGACTAAGTACATGTTCAACCAATTCGGAGTCCTGCAATAAGTACCCTTGCAGCTCGCTTTCGATGGCGCAATCTAGAGTCATTCATTGTACGCGGCAATGTTCAGATTCCTACAATAAGTTTTCCTTGCAGATTGCATTTGATGCGGAAAACAACGGTCAATCAAGTGGCATTGCTGTCGATGATGTACTGATTACGATAGGTGATTGCACAGGTACGACACAATATGCAGCACGTCGTTCAAACTTCTGTTGCCAGACTCAGATTAAAGAGTTACTGCACTACGTTTTCGATCGTTTTCGACGTATTCCGTAAACCTAACCCGATGAGCATTACGTCATGAGAACTCGGGGTGTTTCCTGACCTACATAGATACGTTTGCGGGACAACGTATAAATGGCCTTTTAAAAGTTTTGCTCGTACGTATCACAGCCCAAGGGAATTTGTTCAATATCTTTTTTTTTCTGCGAATACATGTCTCAGTTTTTGTAGTTATCGGGAGAGGATACTTCACATATGGTTGTATACTGCAGAGACCGTCTTTAGACGGGGTAAAGTAAAGGAATTTGTCGAGTGTAAGAGGAACATTTGTCGGTCGTCTACAGGGGCAGTGTATATTTGCGACTAAGACTGACTGTACTATAGAAGGAGAGACAGGGGACGATGATGGGATGTTTATAATCTCAGCAACATTCTCCTCACAAAAAAGCATGACCAGACTGACTACATTAACTACTGCTGACGTCAAGGCACGTTTAGATTGGCTAAAAAAAACGGCCTTGATAGACTTATATATATAAATATATATATAAATATATGTATATTAAAAAAATTGCAATTTCTTTGAAAAACAACATGATCACAATACCTAGGTCTTCTTCCTTAGATGACCCCATAGACACTGAATGTGCAAGACGTTTGGACCAGCAGTCGCCCCCTCCCCCACCCCCCCCCCCCCTCTCCCCTCCAGCGCCATCATCGAACAGAAGCCTTTGGAAGGTGGAAACTTTGTGAAAACAATGTTACATGAATTGCCTTGATGTATTACTTAAATTATTTCAAACGTAGTTCGCCACTACATTTAGAAATATTATTGGCCAAGCCATATCCTGATTAGTGGTTCGATCCTATATACGGAAAGTAATTGTTCAATGACAAGGCAAACTCTTTAGATGGTTTCACGTTTATTGTATAATTGTTGTTTCAATAAGGTTTCAACTTTAAATCTGTTTGTTAAGTAACTTATTTCTTGTCGAACAACTTTTTCGTTTTTTCATAAATGTAAATAAAATAAAATAATGAATGAAACAATCATTTCCAGAAGGTGTTTTTCTCGAAATAGTTATTTCGTCGTGTGTCCAAATCCATCAGAGAATTAGTCCCGAAGAAACTGCTCTGTTACATATTATTTGTGTTTTTGCTTGTTTAAAGGTAACAGCGAAAGAAGCAATATGAATATGCATACGAATAAAACAGTTATTAACACCTTTAAGCAAAACTGTTTAAACTCTTTGCTCTGATTTGTATTCTATTCTGTTTTTTTCGGGATCGCCTTCTCAAAATATTGTGAAAAACGCCATCGCTTCCAGTCTTATGCCCATGATAAATCTAGCAAAATGTCGGACTTTGTGATCGAAATATAGTTTCCGAAACTTTTCACTGGTATATCCTGGAAAGTTTCGGGTCACTTTGTGACCAAAACTTTGAGTCCGAAGTTTCAACGTGTTTGAATTTGGGACACACAGTGTCCACATCATTAAGGCCATGATACATCTAAGTTTCGGTTACAAGGTAACCGAAAGTTTTAGATGTATCATGACCATTACGGCAGACGAAACACCGACTGCAATAACTCCTTTGTGCGCCGCTCGCCAGTGAAAACCAAAACGTATCGGCGCTGACGGCTCGGGATGTGTATTAGTGACGCGGAAACGTAGTGCAATAATTCTATTAACCAATACTGAACATTCTTTAAAGTAGTGTAGAGTATATATTCCAGAGATGTGAGATTGTTCAAAAACTTGCCCATGGATCATATTGGCTAATCATACCCTTACCGGTATCTCATATCGTCCTTAAACACGTCTGATGTTAATATCATTTGAATCCTGTTGTGTTCAATTGGGCGAAACCCACATAACATAGAATTTTGTCGTGGCTGAGATATGGCTTCGCGAAATAGACGCACTAAAGCCTTTGTTACCACTTTCATTTCCAAAGACATTACGATATGATTGGGTGAATTCGATTTATCCCTGACCCTAGCAACATTTCTACTAAACACATTTCAGACATCTTTAACGTCGATGCAAAAACATGTGGCTTGTGCAGGACGTGTGATCTGAATATGAAATTGTGATGAATGAACTAATGAAACCATACGCAATTTCAGGGTGTATTGGCGAGTACCACCTCATCACTACATCAGACGAGCCTCCCAACTGTTCCTTTGTGCATACACTTTACGGGAAAAGTAAAATCGAGTGCCTCAAGACAGCGTGTGCTGACGTCACCGTCAACACGGTGTCCTACTGTGATACAGAGTGTATGTTAATATCTTGTCCACCCGGGGAATACCGACTGACATCATCAAGCAGCAGTCCTGTCTGGGACATCTACGTCCGTAACGAGACATTCGCCAATTTCAAATTCCTGAACGCTACAGTCCCCTATGTTACATTGGCAGCGGGCAAGTCCTATACCCTGTGGCAGATCCTCATAGGGACGGCGGTGGTGGTTATTATAATGGCGGCCATCATCGGAGTCACTCTGATCGTAGCACGACGGAGACAACCGCCGTCTGTATCCGGAGAGTCAGACACACGTCCGGAGGGACGGTCACGTGACGATGTGATTGGTCAAGCGTTGTCGCCTTATGCTACATGGTCAGTGTCCCCTGCCTACCAAACCGGACATGATGAGCGCCAGACAGGATCGCGTATCTCCAACATCTACCACACCATTCCAGACGATGGCCTGTGGATTGAGGACGCGTATCTGACCACGGACGTGGCAGCGTCACCTAGCGGCGCGCGCGGACATAGCGAGTGTCCAACAGGATCGCGTATCCACATCATCGACCACACCATTCCAGACGCTGGTGATGACGTGTCCACAGAGGGCGTTTACATAACGCCGGACAGGACCGCATCGTGTAGCGACGAATGTTTGGCAGGATCGCCTGTATCCGTCATCTGCCACACCATTCCCGACCCAGATGAGAACCTGTCGATGGACAACATCTACCGGACTCCGGTAGGTGGCGGTGCGGCGCTCTACCAGAACGCCGCGTCAATCGGTTCCATGGCGATGGCGAACAACGTGAATGAACCCGAAACAATGGATGCTACTCACCCTGGCGGAAAACACGGTGCAACCGAGTCAGTTGAATATGAGAAACTATCCATCGCCGCAGGGAACTATTCCCAATGATATGAGTGTATATGATTAATTTTATTATACATATGGCACTTGCTGCATTTCGTTCACATCATACCCCGTTCCACCCTAAGCACACCCTTGTAATCAATGTGTGCCTCGCCCCATGTGGTCATCAGTGTCAGGGTGATTACCACCATACCCCCTCTCTCCTCCCCCCTTCTGAGCAACAAGGAATTATACCAAGATTGTATGTACATAAAGTCGGCTTGTAATTAATGTAGAAATATTCATCATTTAGTGCATTACTCAAGGACATAATTATTAGTTAAACAACGCGTGAGGTTGATTTGCGCACACGCTGTTCATACATCGTTATATTGTTATTTGAAGTAATCATTCAGCAGTTACAAAACATATATTTGGTATAACTGCATTTATATGTGGGTTAAGCTTGGCTGAAGTATATCCCTCATTACGTTAATATTCAAGTGTCAGTGGTTATACAACATGCGCTAATATTCAAGTATCAGTGGTTATACAACATAGGCTAATATTCAAGTGTCAGTGGTTACACAACATAGGTTAATATTCAAGTGTCAATCAGTGATCATACAACATAGGTTAATATTCAAGTGTCAGTCAGTGATCATACAACATAGGTTAATATTCAAGTGTCAGTCAGTGATCATACAACATAGGTTAATATTCAAGTGTCAGTCAGAGGTTATACAATAGTTGTTAATATTCAAGTGTCAATCAGTGGCTATGCAATATTTTGCGTCTCTTTAGACTGATACGAGTAAAGCAGGTTCGTTTTAAGATTTGTAATGCTATTGTTCATTATTAATACTATATAAATATTGGTAAGTAGTTATGACGGAGCCTTTAAGACAGGGTGCATACCGCTAACTAAACGCGCATGACGCCACCTTGGTTCCCTCCATGTCCTTGAAGTTAAAGTCTAACACCGGAATCGGAGAACCATACACCTCGCGTCCATCTGGGTCAACAAACCAATGGATAATTAAAAAACATTTAAATCCAAATGTGTCATTGTAAACAACCTGATTGGCGGCTTAAATAACTTCAAGTGTGTATTGATTTAGCAATGCAGTGCCATACATTCGACATTATAAATAGAATATGATGTAAATAATAATAAATGGTAGTAAGAAACAGCAATATTATTTTAACTATCGATGCTTTAAGCCATCCTTAAAGGACACGCCGACCTGATTAAGGTACGAGCGCCCTTGACACCTCTTCGCGGGACCGTCCCTCCTAATGTCGAGCACCCTACCACTGCAGCACCCTTAACGAGTCACCTGTGAGAGCCAGGGATGTAGAGCAGACCGCCATTTTCCTCTGTCTATTGGTCCAGCGCAATATGAACCTGGTGAACGCGCGATTATGATAGCGTTGATGCAGATTACAAAGGTAGGAAACATATGTCAACCGTACTAAAGCGTAACCATCATTCATATTAATTAAGTCCGTGTAGCTTTAAAAAAATAAATTCCAACTGAATTAGACATGACTCTGTGCACATCCAAATGACCTGTTAAGCTATGAAGATAAATCGAGAGCGGTTTAATCATTTTCCTCGTCTAGACTAGAGTATTCTCTATTCCATCTGAAATGATATAAAAATATGCATCATAAACATATATATACCAATATATTAAGCAGGAATAGTGTATTCAGTAAATGCCATAAATCACATAACAATGAGAATTATATGAAACGGCAATACGCCCCAGTTCACATAAGTAGCCAATCGAAAACGGTCTGATATTTGTTGCGTACCGTGACATGCGAACAAGGTTTGGTTCTCGTCCAATAAGAGTAGTCCTGACGCCTGCAAGTGCAACCTAAAATCATGCACAATGTCGGTATTAAACCGTCCACGCATTATGTAGCAGACATACGCTTTCTTTATTTATTATTTGATCGATCAATCGTGACAATGAGTAAAGATCTCGGCAGATAGTATTTGTTGGAAGTAATGATGTATTCGGCTGGAGAAATCCTTTGTAAAATGACGTAACATTTTATACACTATTACCCAACCCATAGTCTCCCTCCCTTTAGCCACGAGCCCCCCCCCCCAAACTAACCCCGCTACATCTCATCCCTTACCAGGTTACTGGGGAGTCATCACATTTTACCGACACCCCCCCGCCCCCCTCCCCCTGCCCCTGTGATAAATAACGCCTTCTCCCTTAGCAGGCCAAGGGGATGCCATCTCATTTTACCGACACCCCCTCCCCTCCCCCTGTGATAAATAACCCCGGCTACCTTACCAGACTATATAATTATGTACAGCTTCTATGAAGAATCGTAGTTTGTAGTCCGATTGTTAAAGTTGCTCAGACATCGATTCGTTAGGTAAAAAAACGTTTGAATCCCGCCATATGAGGGTGGTATATGTAGGGTTGGTTGAGTAAACACAAGAAAATCGTATTCAATAAATAACCTTTGACACCCCCTTCTGTTGCCTATATTGCTTTATAGGCCCCCGGAGGCTGGCTACCGGAGTATCATAAAACCGCCATTGCTAATTCATACATAAACACGCAACGGCCATTGCAAGGTAATCGTGGCGGTTCTACGGTAGCCTGTGTCTAGCGGTTCTACGGTAGTCTATGTTTAGCGGTTCTACGGTGGTCTATGTCTAGCGGTTCTACTGTAGCCTAGGTCTAGCGGTTCTACGGTGGTCTATGTCTAGCGGTTTTACGGTGGTCTCAGTCTAGCGGTTCTACGATGGTCTATGTCTAGCGGTTCTACGGTGGTCTATGTCTAGCGGTTCTACGGTGGTCTATGTCTAGCGGTTCTACGGTAGCCTAGGTCTAGCGGTTCTACGGTGGTCTATGTCTAGCGGTTCTACGGTGGTCTCTGTCTAGCGGTTCTACGGTGGTCTATGTCTAGTGGTTCTACGGTGGTCTATGTCTAGCGGTTCTACGGTGGTCTATGTCTAGCGGTTCTACGGTGGTCTATGTCTAGCGGTTCTACGGTGGTCTATGTCTAGCGGTTCTACGGTGGTCTATGTGTAGCGGTTCTACGGTGGTCTATGTCTAGCGGTTCTACGGTGGTCTATGTCTAGCGGTTCTACGGTGGTCTATGTCTAGCGGTTCTACGGTAGTCTATGTCTAGCGGTTCTACGGTGGTCTATGTCTAGCGGTTCTACGGTGGTCTATGTCTAGCGGTTCTACGGTAGCCTAGGTATAAGCGGTTCTACGGTGGTCTATGTCTAGCGGTTCTACGGTGGTCTATGTCTAGCGGTTCTACGGTGGTCTATGTCTAGCGGTTCTACGGTGGTCTATGTCTAGCGGTTCTGCGGTGGTCTATGTCTAGCGGTTCCACGGTGGTCTATGTCTAGCGGTTCTACGGTAGTCTATGTCTAGCGGTTCTACGGTGGTCTATGTCTAGCGGTTCTGCGGTGGTCTATGTCTAGCGGTTCCACGGTGGTCTATGTCTAGCGGTTCTACGGTAGTCTATGTCTAGCGATTCTACGGTGGTCTATGTCTAGCGATTCTACGGTAATCTACGTCCACCTCATGATCAAGGGGAAAAAATGCTGTATGACCAGCGTTAACACAACTAAAATTTATTTATTTAGTGCCGATCAATAGCCATACCAAGAACGAGTTGAAGCCCGTTTAATCAAGTCCCGACACAAAAGCAATCTGCTGAGAGATCGAAAACCAGGGGGTAAGCCACCAAGGGTGGGTGTCCCGGCTTGACTTGATGCTGATATAAAAACATATTACTGCATTTAATAATGTTACAGTGACGCTCACAAATAGGAAGCACATGTCATTAACTTGTATAACGCTGCACTGAGTAAGCTGTTAGTGAGTGTGTGTGTGTCTGTGTGTGTGTGTGTGTGTGTGTGTGTGTGTATGTGCGTCGGGAATAACACTTTTTCATTAACAATTCTCGGTCCGAAACTATCCTAGATAAAAAAAACAATAGACACAGACTAGTTTTTCATATAGGAAGTAATATATGCCGAACCGTTCTTAAGCCGTGAAACATGATTGGCCTATTATTGGCCAATCAGGTGCTGCATACAAAAAAAAGTCAAGCGAGCATGGCCAACATGCAAACGGAGACAAAAACAGAAGATTTCTGAAACGTGAGTGTATATGAGGATTTCTAAACCGTGAGTGCATAAGAAGACGTTTTTATATATGATATTTTGAAGTGATATAGATGACACGAACTATTTGGTAACGAACGAAGTCAATACCAACAGGTTATTAATCTCTCGTTTAATCAGCAAAGTCTTCATTGCCTAGGATATATCCGATTACTTCTCGACGAAAAATGTGTTCTATATTTTAAAAAACGTATAATTGGCACCAAACATTATGGGAGAAATATATGCGCTAAGCACAGCTACAAGAAAGCGCTGCACTGTTATTGAAAATCACGATCAGATCGCCAACATTAATGTAATATGTTCTGTATTTATTTGTATTGCCCACCTCGTCTCCATGCCAAGTCAATTTGTTTACCTGCGCTGAGGTTGGTGGCCGGTTTTATATCCCTGCGCATATTCACTGTTCGGTATTCTGTGGGCTGTCGACGGCGACTCGCTAAGACGTCCGCGCGCGATAAAATAGTCCGCGCAGTTGTTGTTTTACAGACGAGATAAAAATCATATGCATCATAATTGTGCAATATTGAAAAATCTAAGATGGCGCATATAAGTATATTACTTGTAGAACAGCAATGCCAAGAAGAGCATAGTAGAATATATCACAACTCAAATATATGGAAGCCAATTTCCGACTCGACGATGGGCACAAAAGGAAATGCCAGAATGTGCTCGATAAAATAAATCTCATTATACGGAGTTTTTAATGATATATATAAGCTTGTAAATCTCTTTTGATAATTGGAAACTTGACGGGAGCATGATCCCATGCTATAAAGCTGTGCTAAATTTAAGATTAAATCAGAATGACATAATAAGAATTAATGTGTATCTGTGTCAGGCGTTTCAAAAATGAGTGAATACTATTAGGCTTAATACATCCTGATTACGCCTCCGCCAGTACGAAGTGGTAGCGACATGCTGAATGCCCCCCCCCACCCCCCCCCCCCGCCCCGCCCCGCCCCGGCAAATTAAATTATAATTTGTTTTGGGCAAAGAATTCGCAGCCCCCCACTTTTATCAAATGGACAGTCCTCAACGAGTGCTTTGGTCTGCTTAACTAATATCTGGACGAATGCATACTGAATACCCTATTGCCATACCTTGACACAAACGACAATCGAATACGTGGCATAGTTCAATTGAATACATCTATCAATAGAGCATCAATTGAATGAAAAGAATTTTTTATTCCGGGATTTAGACTGTAACTCACTCTCAGACTAAGATGGCATAAAATTTGTAGCTTCAATATGCAAATATTTGAACATGGAAGCTAGTTAGAACTGATTTTCAAAACGTAATGATGTGCGTTTATTGTTAAGTGGCAACGCCAGTGCTTCGAGATTCGTTTTGGAATCATTTGAAATTTTCGAGATTCGATATCACTCTCCCTCTTGCTCGGGGATTGGGGTTTAAAAGGCAGCATTTCCTTTTTGAAAGACTACAGCAATTGTCCATTTTAGCATTACCCTTTGCATAATCCTAATTGTCAGATGTGGCTTTACTATATGATCGTTTTGGATTGAAAATAATTACATGTTTTATTTTCCACACACACACAGCCATACCCAGTTAAATGCAGCGTTTTGTTGTTTTCTTTTTGGAATGGAATGTTGGTGTTTTAGGCCACTTTTGTGCACATACAGGCTAAATTGGGCCAAGGAACCTCCCGAGACTATGAAGGATGAAGGAATGAAACATGCCCCAGATTAGGTGCCCGAGCCCGGATTCGAACCCAGGACCTAGTGATCTGCGGTCTGCGCTAACCACTACACCAGGGAGGCCCCCCTTGTTTTCTTTTTGGCGTTGTTACATGAGCGCCTTATTAATATGAAGTGCGTGCCCTAGTCACAATACAACGACCCATGGGGAAACTCTCAGCCTTCGACTCACTCCTCCCAGAGCCCAATTATATGCCTGTTGTGGCCGACTGCAATTAATTCGCACTCTCGCTCGCAAGGGGGCGGCGCCGCGCAAATTTATAGGACAAATGCGCCTCGCAGGTCTACAAATTAGTGCCGGGCCCCCAGCCTAAGCCGAATAACACACGGAATCAAGTGAACAAAGGATTTTTTTTGGGTTAAAATGATGCAAGTATTTTGCTGCAGTTCATACCCGGAGCTCGTTATTTCTATGCATTATTCTTGAAAATAATAATGTTGCAAGAAAGGACAGCTGATTTGAGTGTTTTTCAAGAATCTTGAACCCTGTCCCCAGCCGAGAGCAGCGACCTGAACGGCGGAACAAATGCCCACCTAGCAAATGGGAGCTTGCCGCGGGGGATTACTCGAGGCGTTTCACAGCACATTGCTTTTCCGTCTGCAGCTGATTAAACTGGCCTCAGACTGGTCGTCACTCCCTCGTTGTACACGGGTTCAAGCTGGTCACTCATCGCATTTTTCCTTTGCAAAGCGCTTCCCGTTATTTAGATGGATATGATAATCCTCCCAGGCTCACTGGCTTAACAGGCTTAGGGTGTGTTCGCTTTGCATCAAACCAAAACCGGTTAACCGAACTGACTGTTCGACATGAGAAGAACCGAGACCGGTTTGCTCGAAACCGTGTATCAAGAGAGCTGGTTTGACGGTTTCGATTCGGCGAAACTTTCAATTCAGTCAACACAAACTCCATACATTATCATCATTGTAATGAATAGAGACTTCTGGGCAAAAGTATGATAGTAATTTGTTCACGGACAGTGCAATCGCGGGTAGAAAATAAAACAGACGGTATATTTCTTCTAGGAGAACTTCATAAACACATGGCCATTTACCAAATACATGCTGAAACTGTAAACCAATGAAACTATGCGTTCGCCTTGAAAGGGGCGAACAATTGAAACCGGTTTCAAAAACGATCGATGTCGGTTTCCCGTCGGTTTTAGGTCACTCGAGCCCTGGCACCCTGCTCTGGGGCAATACCCCACCATCCAATCCCATTTCTTTGTCCCGTGTGGAGGTATTGGCCCAATTTAGCCTTCGTGGACACAAAAGTAGCCCAAAACCTCAACACTCAATATGTATTATGTGGGAAAATTCGTATTTCTCGAATATAGTGTTAATGTCTTTCACATCTTCAAAATTGCGCTTTTTGCAAGAATGTGCGTTAACTGTCTTGCCAATAGCACTTGTGCCAATGTTTATTATTGACTTCTAAAATAAAACTTTATCTTATCTTCAGGCATGTACGTCTTACATAATTAAGTCTGACAAAATGGGGTAAGCGTTAAAAAGCGGAAAAGCATGGAGCTGGCGACACAAGCTTAATTAGGGAAGTTGAAAGAACATGTAAACAAGGCAACTGGCCAGTTCGTCAGAGGAGCTACGCTTCCGGGCAGTATTGGAAGAACTGATTACGAGTTTGTTTCCATAAGGGACTACCATGGACAAAAGTTAATTTAAAATAACCATACGACCATCAGTAAATGAAAAAACGGTAAAGACATTGACGCCCCCATCCGCACACACGGCTGCGCCCCCCCCCCCCCCACCCACACCCCGCCCGCCACGACACCCTCACAGCTGTATGATCAGTGGTCCATCGGGCTACTGCCGGGCATCATCCTCTGCCTCCAAGAGACCACGCTGGATGGCAGCACATCACTCATCCAGAACCCCGGATGGGATCTCCTATAATTGGGCTGGCTGGCTCTACGTTTAAATGTTACAAATGTCGATACGGTAGTTTGTAAATGTTTTGAAATGTCATCAAAATAAGCTCGTTATTGCAGACAGTACATCACTGAGTGTGCATCATTTGGAAATGTCGGTCACAGAAAATGAGATGTTTTTTTTCCTTTTTTCATCTGACGTCAGTGTCGATTAAGGGGAAGCTGGGTCCTTGTTTACAAGTTGTATCATGATACCACTGCATGCGTTGACATGTCGCGAAATGCGGAGCGCCACTGCGACGGAGAGTGGGAATTAATGTTCTTTAAAATTAAAATTGGAACTCCCCGCACACAAAGAAAGGGCTGAATGCGTGATATAAATTGGCGATTTCCCGATTCACGGTTTGAGATTCCCAGTTCACGATTAATGAAAATCCTTGATCGCGACGGTTGGTGAAAACCTTTTTTCCCAGTTCACAAAGAATTATTTTCCTCTTTCCCAGTTGACGATAAAATGAAAAGCCCATTCCCGAGGAACTGAAATACCCCTTGTGTCCCGCCACTTCCCCGTGTTACTCAATTTCACATTGACCTTTTGAAGTAACCCAAGCACATCTCTTCGTTGCAGCCCAAGGAGCTTGATCCTGAGAACCTTAGCCTATATACATATACATCTGTGCTGATGGCGGCGACGATGGCACATTCCACCCGGGATAGATTACCCATACCAATAACTTCCAATTAGCCCGAGACGGCAGGCTCTAAATAATTCATAGCCTTGCTTTTTGACTCAGTCTCCTAAGTAGACACTAGATGGCGCCACTGAATTACGATGGCCTTGGCCACGCTCCCATTGGCTAGGTAGATGGTTGGTTGGTTGGTTGTATATTCAGGATGCTTAAGCACTGTTGGTCATATCGCGTCAATGGGAGAAGGAAGAGAGAGTCCCCGGGGGTATCCTCCTACTCTTTGCGAAGAAGGACATGAAATATTTATCCAGCGACGACACAGACATGGCCAAAACGGGGCGCGAACCACCGATTCACGTGTCGTTAGGCTCTTAATGGCTAGGCGGAGCTGCGATCCTTCATTTAGACCACTGCTGTCGGCCGGGACCAGTTTCACGATTCTTAAAAAAAGGTCAAATCAGTTATAATCTCGATCAAAATAATCATTCGCGGGAATATGAATTTACGATAACGAGCATTGTCTACTTAAAATGGCTCTCAGCTGGCCAGAGCACTGAAGGCGAACGCTGTAACCCACTGAGCTACCGGGCGGGCCCTGCTAGAGCCGAGACGATGGGAGTGAACGGACCCCGGTGTGACTCCTCCCCCTGACGGGCCTTGTCGCCTGTCTGTCAGACCATGAAAACAAAGTCCCTGGCCGCGCGACGGCTGCGAACTTGATCCTTGCAATCAGTGGAACATCACGGAACTCGGTCGAGGAAGGAAGGAGGGAAGGAGTATGTGGTGCTGGGGGGTGGGAGGCGGGCGTGGTAATCGGGGGTGGGGGAGGGGGGTTGAGAAGGGCGGAGGATGGGGCACGGATGGTGGATAACCGGAGACCAGGGGCGGGGGGGAGGGTAAAGTGAGGTGGACAGAAGGGGTGGGGAGGTGGTAATCAGGTGGGGGGGGGGGGGTCGGATGGGGCGGGGGGGGGGGGGTTGAGAAGGCACGGCTGGTAGTTAACGGGGTACCATGGGTAGGATGAAGTGAGGGGAACAGTGGGGGTGGGGGAGGGGGGCTCATGAAAAAGAGGGCGTTAACCCACTGGAAGAAGACCGGAATTCAGGTAATGATTTTTATGCGGGGGAGGGGGAATGGGGGTGGGTGGGCGGGATGAGGCGGAGAAAGGCGGTGTCTGGGCAAGAAAAAAGGGTAACCCGTTGTCTGAGATGTATTTGTATGTACCCAATAGAACCATATCGTATCTTGGCACAGTTACAAATTAAGCACGACAATGTTACGGAGTAGTCCCAGCGCCCATGCTAATGATTATTATCCCTATCTAATCATGCTGATGATTATTATCAAAATCATGACATTCCTACTTTAACCTACTCATTGGCCTTCGTCTTCGACCAAGGCTTCTGTCGCTTATAACATATTCTATGGAGTATAATTGCTTTAGAATACGAAAACCGTGCTTTGCATTTAGCTTATCCCCCACCATCGTGTCCTATGAAAATAATTCTTGAAGGTAAGGCAAATTTGATTTATTTTATATCCGTCACGCCTAAAATAATGTTTTCTATTGCTAAATAATCTGCAATATCTAAAACTGTTGTTATTTACGTGATTACCCAGCGTCATTCCATGCCACGCTGAGGACAGCAAAAAAACTAAAAAAAAACGAAGCATCACGAATAGAAAGGAACCCACAGGAAAAAAAACAAAAAACCGTAGCATCACGAACATAATAGAACATACATAAAAGCAGCAAAAAACACACACAGACAAAAACAAAGATGGTGGCAGGAAAGAAACTCGGTGGGATAATGGTAACGGCGGAAGCTGTATGGGTTCCTCATCATCCACGACATACTTACAGGATCTTCCCGTTGATTACCCGGTTCGTCTTCCCCTCACATTGGCTAGTTCTCTGCATAGCAGTGACAGCGACAGTGAAGCCTCCCACGCCATATTGTCTTTGTTTCGCCGCTACGTCAAGGCCAGTTCCGCTCAGTGGGGAGCATCCATTTATTCAGTCAGTAAGCAGGCTGAGCTGCAGCCAACTGGATCGATTAGCACCGACATCTGGGGCAAGTTTCACCCGACCCCATTTTATTCCATTATAAACTCGGATACATTTCTTGGCCTACTTTAGCCTTGGTGTGCACAAACGCGCCCTAATATTCTAGCATTTTTAGGTTAGTTAGCCCACCTCATTTAGTCGCCTGTATTGGAGTTAATCATATTGCATATTTGTTTTATTTCATTATCTTGGATAGGTTCCTTGGCCTACTTTAGCCTTCATGTGCACAAGCGATCTACAATTCTAGCATTTCTGATCAGTTTTGTTAGCCTCTCTTCCTTGGTCGCCAGTATTGAATTAATCATATTGCCTATGTGTGCCATATCACAGACGAAACGGCGATGTTTATTAGGTATCTGAATTTATAGAATGAAACAATAGAGTTTCTGCAAATGGTGATATATATGTCGCCTGGGCTTAGATTTGGCGGGAACAGCTCGACATGCAGCGTTAACATGTCCCTGCGATACTGTCTTTTTATGGCTGTTGGCCACCTGCTGCAGATAACCACTTCCGTTAAAACTACGCCTGGTATTTTCGCAGGATGTTCGCATGATCGCTTAAGGTGGGTGCGAGTACCGAGGTTGGTTATTTTGCAGGTCATAATCTAGATAAGACGTGCTATTTCAATCTATTGCTATTTTAATGTGTCTAGCATAACCCAGATTAGTGGTGTTATTCAATGCGTACATCCTAACCTACATACGAAACGTTCATAGTCAATGTATAGATCATAACTTGATCATAGAGACATTTTATAAATAGTCAAAGGGTTAATCATAACTTTGACACGGACACAATACCCTGACACAGCCGCACGTTACCCTGACACATAGCCTCGCAATACCCTAACACACAGTCGCACAATACCCTGACACACAGCCGCACAAAACCCTGAGACACAGCCGCACAATACCTGACACTCAGCCTCACAATACCCTGACACACAGCCGCAGAATACCCTGACACACAGCCTCACAATACCCTGACACACAGCCCATTATACAATACCCATTTATAATGCTCTCGCCAAGGTCAACGAATGCATGTGAGGAAAGCTAATAGTTATGGTTCATATATGATTCAAATGCGATTTCCTTATATGCATCTCATGAGATCCAATGGAGACCGCCCTGCCCACCAGGGTAACCACTGGGTTGCTTGCACAGGTCAATAAGTAAGGTGGAGGTGGGTGGGCGTGGTCTGGAGTAAGGTGGAGGTGAGTGGGCGTGGTCTTGAGTAAGATTCAGGTGGGTGGGCGTGGTCTGGAGTACGGTGGAGGTGGGTGGGCGTGGTCTGCAGTAAGGTGGAAGTGGGTGGGCGTGGTCTTGAGTAAGATGGAGGTGGGTGGGCTTGGTCTGGAGTTGGGTGGAGGTAGGTGGGCGTGGTCTGGAGTAATTTGGAGGTGGGTGGGCGTGCTCTGGAGTAATTTGGAGGTGGGTGAGCGTTGTCTGGAGTACGGTGGAGGTGGGTGGGCGTGGTCTTGAGTAAGGTGGAGCTAAGGGGCGTAGTCTGGAGTAAGGTGGAGGTGGGTGGTCGTGGGCGTGGTCTCTAGTAAAGTGGAGGTGAGTGGGCGTGGTCTGCAGTAAGGTGGCGATGGGTGGGCGTGGTCTGAAGTAAGGTGGAGGTTGTGGGCGTAGTCTGGAGTAATGTGGAGGTGGGTGGGCGTGGTCTGGAGTAAGGTGGAGGTGGGTGGGCGTGGTCTGGAGTAAGGTGGAGCTGGGTGGGCGTGGTCTGGAGTAAGGTGGAGGTGAGGGGGCGTGCTCGGGAGTTGGATGGAGGTAAGTGGGCGGGCTCGGGGGGGGGGGGCGATCAGTGGGCGCAGGCAGGAATAATGTAGAGGTGGGTGGGCGTGGTTAAGAATAAAGTAGGGGTAATTGGCGTGGACGGGGGCGGGCAGTTATCGTCGCGTCGTTCGGCTGTTGACTGTTGACCGTTACAAGCGTGTAACGTCTCCTCCCCGTCCGGTTCACTTCATCGGATGAAGCCGCGGCACTGTGCGAAGAAGGCCCCCTCCCGCCGAGCCCCTCGCCCCTTGGCCTGCCTCTTCCACCTCTCCCCCATCCACCCCCCCCCACCCCCCACACACACACACGCCCCAGTACAGCCCCATGGCTGCGCGCTAGTCGGCTCGCGCTCTATGCTACCAGACGACGACACCGATCAGTCGCACGATCTCCCCGCTGCTCATTTCGTTCCACCCCCAGGCGCAGGCATGAGATAGGTGGCAGAAATCGCGCGAAATGAATAACGCGTCTTAAAGCGATAACGATTTCCGGATTTCCATCGGTTCCAACTTGATGATGCACACACTTATCGACGTACCAACGCAGAACTGAAAGCCAGAGCAGGATAATGGCCAAAGATCAGCAATTTAGTTTTCTTGGTACATCGGACTTGGTCGTCTTCGTAATTGCCTTATTCTGACTCGATCGCCAACGAAGCTACCAACCGCACACGACCGAGGTGGTAAGGCGCACGAATAAGCATAATCATTATCATGTGAATGAAGGATGAACAATTGCAAAAGGTAAAATGCACGATTCTTGTCATCCCAGACCCAAAACATGCCGACATTATTTAAGCCCCGTGGGTATATGATGCCGTGTCCTCTTAGTATTTCAATACCGGATATTAATTATCTTTCACCGCGTCAATAGCATGATCCCCCACATAACAGGATATGTACGTCGTGATCGAGCGGTGAGCCATCCTCATTAAGCCAAGACCACTGGAGTAGATACTTTAATCGCGACCTTGGACCAATGTTATGAGACGTTGGATATTGGCTCCATGCGTGAATATAACGCATACATGTTTTCTAACGTGAAGCGTACAATACGAGCGATGATTTGGTGATAAAAACAACATGTTGAGGAAGAAAAGAATGCCTACAAACAGCGCTTTCAGAGAAGAAAACATGGTGGACGGTGAGGGAACAACATCCAAGCCACATACCATGTTAAGTACAAAATAGCATGTAATAATTCAATATATAATGATACGATGTTTTCATTTATTAATCTGCCGAAACATCAAGTATTCATTTCGTCTACACGGCAATGGAATAATGATAATGCTAAGGGGAACGGGAACGCCTTCTCATGCGAAACGTTTCATTATTTAATCAACCAATGGTAAAGTTTCAGCCTTAACTAGTGCATATGGCACCAATTACCTGGCATTGCTTTTTTTTTGTTTTTATTTTAGCTTGGGGGTGGCGGAGGGGGGGGGGAAGAATTAATGTAATCCTGTCGTTGAATGTGGGATGTTCGGTTCGTTTGCATTTCGCTGCCGAACTCCGTATACGACATGGAACCATGGCGCCCCCTTACGGCCAGATACACTCAACGGCGCTCGCACGTTGTGGTTACGCTGGGGTTCACCGTACGACACCGCTGCGTGGTCCATGCGGGTTATACGGCATTCTGCACTGATATGATAATTGTGACGATTAATGAGATGTAAATGTGCACCCACATATCTCTTCAGGTCACTTATCGATATCCATATATCTGATACATATGCGTTTCTTCACATGCCAAATGTCAACACTCTTTTTATTATACTTGTATACATATACCTGAATATAGACACACCGGAAGACAAAACTTACTTTCTTGGCTAGAAGAAATATGTGCACATTTCTATGGCCGGCCTAATATCAAATTGTCAATTAATGATAATATAAGTCAGTGATTGCCCTATACATTTCTAATTGGGGGACATTGTGTCCCACACTATCAAATTTGGGGGGACATTTCGGTTAACATGTGGGACCTATAGATATTATGTGAATGATTTCTCTATTGCAGCGTGGTAATGTTTCGCATAAAAATTGACAAAGAATTGCATGTTAATTTGTTAATCTTTATTTAAGCAACTAATAAACAAATTGAACAATACTTGTGAAAATGTTTGCTTTCCAGATGCCCTAACACCAATAATCATGATAATGCTTCTTCGAAGTTTAAACTCTTTCTAGGCCATGTCCCTGAATTTATTTAAAGATATACCAAACTGAACAAACAGTGAAGACAATGTTACAACATTAATGGTGGAAATATATTTCTTTTTGAACACCTTCAAGGCTTCTTCAAAGTTGAACTCTTTCCAATGAGGCCCTTCGAGTCTTATTATCATTAGAGTATTTAGTCGCTGGCTGGAGAGTCGATTTCGCTTGTGGGTCTTGACAATATTTTTTGGGCAGAGAATCCTCTTTCCACGTCTGCTGTGTACACCGGTAAGCACAAAGCTATCTGTGCTAATGTCAGAAGGTTAGGGATGGCTTCCCTGTGGTACAGTGCCAAAACCTGCCACAGGTTGACCATGTTGCAAGTTGTGTAATTTTGTTGAGCTGCAAGCTCCTTCACTAGTTGCCATTCTCTCTAATTGCAGCTTCTGGATCCACATAACGGAACATCTTACCATCAACTTCCTGCAATTTGCCATATCTTGAAAGCAATAGATTCATTTTATCGTTTCCCCACTCTCGCAAGCAGTCAGCAGCTACGAAGTTTATACCCCTGCAACCCAGGACCGAAAAGGCACTAACGAGGTTGTTGTGGTTGTTGGTAGAAACCTTTTTGCCAGCTCCCCAATGACGTTTGGGATGAAGTCCTTTTTCACTTTCTTCACTGACTGCCTCATTTGTGCAGTATCAGTGATAGGTACATCCATGTACTTATTACATTTTTCTCCCACTTCCTGAAGAAAGGAGGCCACATGGCGACCATCCTTCTCCATTAGGGCAGCCAAGTCGGCTCTGACCCCATTAAGGGCAGGTTCTACTACAGCAAAATTCAGGTCTTTCTTTTGAAACACTAAGTTAAGTTGTGTCAGGATAGGAATGACATCCATTAGAACTTTTGTGACACCCAAGAAGTCAACTGTCGAAATGATTTTGTGAATACCCTTAGCCTTTGAATTCTTGCTTTCTGCGGCATTAGCCAATAACATGGCCAGTGGTTGCCAGCATGTATGAATTGCCTCCAGTGCTGTATAAAACGAAAACCATCTAATGGTGTAAACTTCTTTGATCCTGATCTGAGGAAGATCAAGAATCGTTTGTAGCTTTGCCCGGCCTTGCGTGCGCAAAGCAGAATGCTAAAACCAATAAAATATACTGGTGAGCGATTCCTGATACTTTTTCAGCTAGTCAACTACTGGTTACCAGTGCAAGCCTATGTGGTATGCAATGAACGTTGTCCAAAATTATGTTAACCTGGGAACGTAGCTGCGCAACAACTCATTGTGCCTCCCGGTCATCACTGAGGCACCATCACTGCCAAAGCCAATTAGTTTGGAACGTGGTATCTGTTTACGTTGCAGGAGGTGTCGCAAATGCTGAACGATTGTATCAGCCATTCCATTTTCGGGAAAAGTGTGGCAGGCTGACACCTCTAGTCAACAACTCGAGCATAGATATTTAATTTCTAGTGAATATGAATGTCTATTGATTCGTCTGCCATCAGTGACAGAAACTCAGCAGATTAAAGTTTCCTGTTTATGTCATTTACTATGACAGCTTCAACAGAATCTTGAAATTCCTCTACAATCCTGTGGGACTTATAAGTTACATTGTCGCCGGATCGTAGCTTTTCAAGCCCCTTGCAACCTTGATATATCAAGAAGTCTATAAACGCCGGAAACTTCACGCTTGCTACATCTTCTTTGCACATAAAGTACACTGTTTTCAAGGCATGAAGTATGGCAGCATCTTTTTCGTCAAACGAGCGTTCAATCACAGCTTTCATAGCAGTTGCCGAATCCAGAGCAAGTATTGCTTCTTTGTGATCTCTTGCAGAACAGTGTCTGACCAATGTCGACGTTCGGAAGTTATTGCTCCCCTGCGTCATTGTGTTATTTTGGCCTGAACGTTGGCAAAATGAACAGTACATTTTTTCTTCCTCATATTTCAGCCACTTGCACTTTTGTAGCCAGTCATGCTGAAAAGATCGACTTTTTGTTTGTGAGGTGGTTCATTGTCTTCACCAGGCTGATCATCACCATTATCACTGCAGTCATCGTCCGATGGCGTTTGTTTGTCATGATCGCTGTTGATTTCGGGCTTGGGTTCATCTTAAATAGGGAGAAAGGTGAAGACGTCTAAAAAGTTCAAAATAGATTTTGAACTCTCGCAATTCAGAATCCTACAAAACTCGGGCACTCAGCAAGACATATAATGCATAGCCATAGAACTTATGTCACAAGACACAACCACAAATAAAGTTTTGTTTGCTTGGAAATCTGGTAAAGCTTACTTAGTTTTCGGACAAACTTGTATAACTCCCTTTCGCATCAGTGGTGAAAAACGTGGTCAATCTTAGCTGCTTTCTGGAGCAGACGATGCCATTTTGCCGCAAAGTGAATAAATGTCGCGAACGCTGCGCAGCCGTCTGCATCGAGGCCGAAAATGCGCGGAAAACTGATGGATATGGATTAGGAATGAGGGGGGGGGGCGCTCTTCATTTAAAATATTGCAATTAATATGGTAGGGTAGGTAGACTACCCTGCGGGTCGGAAATAGACCCTTACAAGCGCACAAAAAGGTGTGGTCCCGCTTAATACTTCAACATAATAATAATTAAACTTATGTACAAACATATGTATGAAACAAATCCATCGCCATCTTCTATATACAGACGTCAGGATACCACCAAAGCCTGCACAGGTATGATACCCCCCACAGTTGAAAATGTGGTTTACGTTGTTACGTCCAACAAAAGCACGAGACGAGCAAAATTTGCTATGACAAACCAGCCATGAGTGACAAAGGACGCTAAGTTGGTACCGCCGATGAGCAAGCTGAGAGAGTGCGGGCCGCGGAAACGCCCTGAAACGAGGCTACAGAGACGCTTGGTGTGTTTTTCGTTGTGACGTCATTCCATTGTCTGTGCGAGAAAATTACATATATGGAGGGTCTGTATGGATGCCTGTATACCTAAGTGCAAGTAATGCCTACAATGAGCTTATTGCTTTAATTAAATAGCCTGACAGCCGCGGGACACAGGGAACGTTTTGCGAGACATTTGCTTTATTAACGGGACAATGGCGCAAGGCCGCGCTCTGCGTCGAACACAGTTTAAGTCACAGACAGGTTCCATATGTTTCCATTGTGTAAACTGAAGTAAACACAGGGTAAAAAAATGGTATTGTGGAGATAATCATTAACTTGGTTCAAATAACCATTTTTTCATGGTCGTGTTTTAATCGGCTCAATGCATTTTCCAGTACACGGATAACCATCATTCTCCAGCTTCGACCGTTAAACGTCAGGGCAAAACGGTAAAACATGTCATTGCTTTCCTTTAGGACGCTGACCTGAAATTGGCCTCGTAAAATACGTCACAACAACATGTATGAAGCTGCTGATGGCAAACTGGCCACCAAGGCGAACGCCCGGAGAAACAGGACATGTCACCATTGCTCGGCACACGGCGCCCTCTACAGTTTGGCGGCGGAACGAACCATGACAGGCTCCGGCGACCACGTGGCTTGAGAGCGTTCCACCCCTCCCAGATCTAATGATCAAGGATACATCTTCACACAGAAACAAAGCATGGCGGCGGTTGTCTTTGTCGCCGTCACAGTTTTGTTGAGAAGCGACGGAACAGGTTGGTGATGGTTTGGGGGGATTTGGGGCTGGCTTGTCGGTTAATTAGGGGCTGGGGGTGGGGGGAGGGTGCAATGGTAGGTGGGGGAGAGGAGGATGTTTTCTCGTGGTCGATAGAGAGTACGGAAGATAGACTGTGTGAGGGTGGGTGTGGGAGGAGGGGGGGGGGTAGGGGGCCTCATGGGGCGATCTCTGCTATGCGTCATCGATGATACCCCTGAAATAAAATGCTGTTTTTAGTACACACGAAGGTTAAGTTGTCACATGGGCCAACAAGCCCTTCCCGTGGTAATGAAATGGGATTGGTTGACATTTCCCCCAGATGCAGGTGTCAGGGTGCGAGGCTGTAGCATCAATCGTGTCTGACCTGTCGCGTCAGCAGGAGCGCGTACATACGCTACAGACGGATTCCAACAATAGACAATACTGAGACACAAAGCCCCGCCCTCTTTTGCGTTAATCATGTGCATGAAATTGACAATAAAAGCTGATGGTAGGGACAAGTGAATAGAACTAACCTCTGAAATTGACAACAAAGTGACATACTGCTTTGTTTGTCCGACATAACGCTCATGGAAGGCCTTTTTTCACCACATGATTGGATCAAAGCAACAGTGACGTCATTGAATGATTGACAGCCTGAATAAGTCTATTGTCCAAAGACGGACTGCATGAAGACATGGATAAATTGATGAGTAGGCCGCTGTGGTGTGCACGTGGACTGATGTGAGATAGCCGTAGAGTTAGAGCTCGCCCATGGACACAACGAAGATGATAAGCATGTGAACTGACCCCGAAACTGACACTTCAAGTAAGTTCGATAATACGCTGTCAAATGTTATTAAACCCAATGTGGTGGGCCAACCAGGCAGGTACACATTCGTGCGTCACGACCGACATATCAACATGTTCAGGTTACCTACCAATCAGATTGATTGATTTGATTGATTAATTTAATGACGCTTAAACCTCTCATGTCATATCGCACCCATGGGAAGGGGCAAGGTGGAGAGGAGCCATGTCTGCGGGAGTAACACCCTACTGCTTGCGGCAAAAACAGACATTTTGTGGCATTCGAATCACGCTCCGCCAGGTTGGGCTGGTCTGACAGAGCACAGTCGATAGTAGCCACAACACGCTACCGACCAGGTGCCGTATTCATAATCGTCACTTAGGCTGCGCCACTAGACACTAAGTGGAAGATTTGTCGAGGGATTATCGGGTTGTATAAGTAGTCACTCAAGAAGTGGATTTTCTGAATTAAGAAAGTGCTAGATTAATTTATTAATTTTTTAAATAATTTACTCTTGTTTATCAGGTTTGCTGGTGCGAGTCGCTGGGCTGTAACATCTTGCTCAGGCACCAGGTGGTTGTACCTGCATTTAGCACATTTAGCTTTCTTTTTTCTGTTTTTTCTCTTTTTTTTCTTTTGTATATATATCGTATTTAAATATTTAAATGCATTGTCACACATTTTTTATAACACTGCCCTTCAAATATATATTTTATATTCAATATATTAACTCAGGTTCATGGGTGAATATCTTCTTGCCCTATGTCATCTATATGGCTATAAATTTTTATCAATATTATCATGTAAGTTTAGGCACTGGTTATGTCAAAATGTATTTCAATCAATGTTACTGGTGTAAGGTTTCCCAGTCATATGTGTTAAAAAGTGAAAAAACTTGAAATGTTAATGACAGATAAGCCTAGTTATCCTATCTGCAAAAGAAAGGTTCTTCCTCACTGTTATCAGATTACATGTAGCATCTGTAAACTAACCTCTCATATAAATTGTTTATCAATGATAAACAAGACTGATCCTACAGACAGGGTATGGTATTGTACACCTTGTACTATGGAAATATTTCCATTCAATGCTACAGACGATGATCAGGTATTTAAGACATCTATTGCATCAAACACCTGTAATAATCTGAAAATATCAATAGAAGCCCTGGAGAAATATATTTTCAAACCTTTTGAGTTGAATGAAGATGTTCATTTACCACTGTATAATGTAGACCCTGATGCCAACTTTTATCGTGAAGATTCACCTGCTTTACTTAATTGAAACTATTACTTAGAAGATGGGTTCAATAAGACATATCAGGACCAAGATCTAGATAATGCAAACTTCTCAATTATGCATCTGAATATTAGAAGTGTCCAAAAGAACTTTAGCCACTTCAAATGTTATCTCGATAACTTGGGACATGATTTTACTGTATATGCTTTGAGTGAGACGTGGTTTAACGATGTTAACGAAGATCTCTATGGCTTTGATGGTTATTCTGCAGTAAATAATTACCGTAGTGACCGACGAGGAGGTGGTGTCTCACTGTTTGTGAAGGAAGGTGTTAATTTTACTCGCAGAGATGAATGAGAAGTGTTTGATGCGAATATGGAAGCTTTGTTTATTGAAATTGACAAATGTGCAACCACTAATGATAAAGAAGTTATTATAGGAGTGATATATCGCCCACCCGATACGCATATTGAGTCTTTTAACGAGCTCTTGACAGAGGTGCTACATAAATTAGTCTCTGAGGGAAAAACCATCTACCTAACTGGCGATTTTAACATTAATCTTTTAAATAATTCAACACACAGACCTACGGCTGACTTCGTTAATACCATGTTTAGTCATTCTTTAATGCCAACTATTAGTAAGCCAACTAGAGTCACAAGTAAAACTGCAACCCTAATTGATAATATATTTACAAATGAGAGTGATATTAAGTCTTTTCAGGGTATTATGTACACTGACATCACGGATCACTTTCCTATATTTTATGTATCAAAGCATATTGAAGTGGATACACATGTTAAAGTTTGTTGTAAAAGAAAATATTCAAATGAAAATAAGGAAGCCTTTTGTAACAGGTTGTCAGAGTATAATTGGGGTAGGGTATTGGAATGCTCGAACACCCAAGATGCATTTACTGAGCTACATGGTGCTATTGATAAGTTTCATAAAGAATGTTTCCCAGTTATTGTGTCCAAATCAAAATATAAAAATAGAAAGCCATGGCTTTCAAGTGGGCTTAAAAAATCTATAGCTTTAAAGAATAAACTTTATCTGAGATGCAAAAAAACGAAGAATGATACTTATATGCAAGAATATAAGAAGTATAAAAACATGCTGCTTATTACTATCAGAAATGCGGAGAAACTGTATTACCAGAACTTAATTAAGCAGAACCAAAATAATTTATTCAAAACCTGGAACACCATTAAGGAGGTCATTAACAGGAACAAATATAGGCACACACAAACGACATTTCTCTCTAATAGCACAGCTCTTGCTGACCGAAATCAAGTCGCTAACGGATTTAATGACTTTTTTGTTAACATTGGTAAAACTCTGAGTAAGTCTATTCCCAAATCTAAGGACTCCCCCTTAACGTTTCTGCCTAATACTCTTGTTAACAGTTTCTTTCTAGATCCGGTTAACGAAGAAGAAGTCAGACAGGTGATAGGATCTATAAAAAACAGTTCTTCAGGGTGGGACTCGTTGACGGCCAAGACCATTAAGCCTGCTATAAATACAATTATAGAACCTCTGACTCATGTTATTAATATGTCGTTCAAAGAGGGACATTTCCCGAGTGAGCTAAAACTAGCTAGAGTAATTCCCATCTTTAAAGGAGGTAACGAAAAACTTTTTAGCAACTACCGTCCCATTTCTATTCTTCCTACTTTTTCAAAGGTCTTTGAACAGTTAATGTACAAACGACTGATAGGTTACATTAACAAGTATAATTTGCGTTATGAGAATCAATTTGGTTTTCGAGCTAACCACTCCACCACATTGGCGCTAGTGCTTTTAACAGATCGAATAGCCTCTGCAATAGATAAGGGTGAGTTCACATTAGGGGTATTCTTAGACTTCTCAAAAGCCTTCGACACGGTTTATCACGAAATTCTTTTATTGAAACTCGAACGGTACGGGATTCGGGGAGTAACTCTAAAATGGCCTGACAGTTATTTAGCTTCAAGGTACCAGTATGTGGAATATAACCACACTAAGTCATCAAGGTCAAAAATCAACTGTGGGGTGCCTCAAGGATCTATTCTTGGTCCCCTGTTATTTTTAATTTATATTAATGATATTGCCCAGGTTAGTGCGAAACTATTCAGTATTTATTTGCTGATGACTCTAACTTTTTTATATCGGGTAAAGATATTGCCGATGTGACTTCTACCCTGAATTCTGAACTGGAAAAATTAGATACTGGCTGCAATTAAACAAACTCACGCTCAACCTTGGGAAGACAAAGTTCATGATATGTAAATCTCCTCGTAAAAAAATTACCATGCAGAGCGAAATCGTGATGGCAGGAGAAATCATTACACAAGTAAATACTATAAAATTCCTTGGGGTTCAACTTGACTCTGGTTTACTTTGGAAAGACCATGTACACTGTATAAAGGGCAAAATAGCTAGGGGGTTAGGAATCCTTACAAAGGCCAGAAAGGTGTTTAAAAGTGAAACCTTACGTATGTTATACTATAGTTTTATATTTCCATATCTTTCGTATGTTATCGAATTATGGGGAGCTGCATTTGAATCCTATGTTAAGCCATTGAATACTCTGCAGAAAAGAGCTATCAGAATCTTAAATGGTGCTCCTAAACTTGTTCATACTAAACCACTTTTTGTCTCCAATAATCTTCTACCCTTAGCCTCCCTGTATGAATATAAGATGTTAATGTACAGGCAATACCATGAGATACATCCAGAAATTATAAAGAAAATGTTTGTCCGAAACCAAGATGTTCATAAGTATGCAACAAGAGCGTCCAATAACCTACGAGCGCCACAATATAGAAATAATTGTATGAAGATGTCAGTTAGAAATATGGGAACGCGTGTATTTAATAAGTGGTTTACCAGGCTTAACTTTCTATGCTCTATGCATGTTTTTAAGAGAACGGAAAAAAGTATGTTGTTAAAAGAAATTACCTAACAATATCTGAGTGATTAAACAGTTATTTTGTGTACGGCATTATTATGAAAAAATCTGTTTAATTTTACATATATATATATATATATTTTTTTATTTTTTTTTTTGGGGGGGGGGGTATTCATTTTTCTTCTTTTTGTTCCTTTTGCACGAGCATATAAGCACCGCTTCAGCTCTGTTTGCACATGAAGATGTAATGTACATGTTTTTTAGATGCAATAAACCTATTATTATTATTAGAATTATATTGAAGAAGATTTCTGAATCATGAGCACCACCACAACGAGCTGGCGAGGCTAAGACTAAAATGCACTTTTCGTGCGTAACTTAAGAGGGAATTATGAATACAGCCCCTGGCCACGGGCTGTAAACCTGAAGCCTTCAGACAGAGCACTCCTTCGCCCTCTATCTACCACATAGGGGAGTCATCCCTCCCCCGCATTCCTCACTGCCCCCCCTCCCCGCCCCCCCCCCCCTCTTTGACCAGTATAATGGATGTTCAAAGTGACTGACCTTTTAGCAGAGTCGTGGTGGCATGAGAATAATGTCTGACAGATCGTACTGTCGCATCTGTTGTCATAGGCACAGGAATAAAGTCGGAATAAGGCCGTCCCAGTGAAACCAATTCACCACCGAGTAGAGATGATGGAGTTAGCAATGACGAACAAAAAGTGCTACAGACGAGTGAGTCGCGTAATATTGTAGCGAGAGTGGTCCGCCGAAAGGATGCTTGATAAAAACCATACGTTCTTCCGGTCCCAATGGTGACGGCAATTCCCTACGGAACTTCCCATGTTAAAGGCCTCTATCTCTCATCCCAGGGCAAATGTCTTTCCGCGTGTTTTTTTTACAAGTGCATTCGTCAAACAGTACCAGGATGTTTTCTTTGGTTAATCATCATATCATGTGTGTGCTGATGGCTTAGTATATGCACAATAGTGAATGATATGGATTGTTGGTTGGTTGCTGGGACTATACCACGAGCGTCCTTCTGAAGCCCTCACTCATATCCCATTCCCAGTTCACGAAGAATTTTTTTCCTCATTCCCAGTTCAAGGTGAGATGAAACGCCCATTCCCGAGGAACGGAAATACCCCTCCCCCACCCCACCTCTATTATCATCGTGAATCAAGTAACAACACAAACACGGCTAGCGCACACCTTGTTTTCGTTTCCACGAAGCACTGACCGTCCCGTTTTTCTTTGTGTTTTTGCAGAGAGTTCGGCTCGGTTTTTTCCACGACACTGCAACAACAGGAGCGGACTGCAGGAGGGTCCCTGCTGGCTTACCGCCTCACCCTGCTCCACTTGGGGCTACTTCAACAGCGCACAGCACAACCACACCACCTTCCTGGCCTGCTCCATGGGCTCGGCCTTCGCCTGCGAGTGCGAGTGTTCGCTGTTTTCGCCGACCAAGAGACGATTATTCGGGATTTGCAATCGCGCCGATCATTCCTCAGACGACGGCGTCGCTGACCTACATACGGCAGTCCCGATGCAGCCAATCACGGACGACGTCACAGGCCGACATGTAACGACGGCCTCCAATGGTCACTTGGCGCTGAAGTGGGCGGAGCTTCGGCGGCGTCTTTCGGGATACGTCAACAACGGTAGAAATAAACAAGCGGGCGTTTCCGGCAACACAGGCGCCGGAGATTCGCATGGTGGGAAAAAGACGAAGACGCCGGGGAGCGAAACTTTGTTCTCGTCATGGCGGTCGAGATTTGGGCCTCAGTACCGGGATGTGGGCGACAGGTTGTTCGTTGAAGGCCCGCAGCCGATGACAGGGGCGGCCATTGCAGGAGTCGTTCTCGTAATTATCCTCGCCTTCGTGGTCATCACTCTGTACCACTACAAGACCGGGCCCACTTCACGCGAGGGGTCTGACAATTGATGAAACATGCCCCGGAGAGGGTGCCACGACCGCCGGATTCGAACCTAGGACCTGTTGGTCTACCTCTACAATACCGGGACCAGTTCACTGGAGGGGTCCGACAATGGATGTAACATGCCACAGAATGGGTACCATGAACGCCAGATTCGAACCCAGGATCTATTTATCAGCGGTCTAGCGCGTCCTGACTATTTTAAAGAAGATGAACTCAGTATGTGATTATAGTATGTGATTTTTTTTGCAGGGAGGGGCGGGGGTGCGTTCTTTCTTCATATTGCTTAATCCCCTCACAGTTTATTACATAAGGCCATTTGCGGACTAACATATTGTGTGCCTAACCCCCAAACCCCCTCAAACGATCCTCAGTGTTGCAACACCCTCCGCGCCCCTTCCCAGTCCTTCTCGCTTCTTGCTTCCGTAGGGCCAGAGTTGATCGCATACCATGCCCATGCGTACACATATATATATATATATAGAGAGAGAGAGATAGAGATATTTTGTATTTTCTAAGGTTTTCGTTTTGCACGAATAGGGGCCTGGAAGGGGGGAACCTGTGTCCAGCGTCGATTTTTTTTATAAATTTTCAGTATTAAATGTCGATTTTCACGACGTTTGGTGTCGCATTTTGGCTAAGTTCAGTGTTGTTTTTTGTCTAAAAATGATGTCGATGTCGCTTTTGCAGCTCCTTAATGTCAGCATTTAGGGGTCAATGTCGAATGTCGATTTTCAATATATGCTTGTGTCGCGTGTCGCCATTTACCCCTTCCAGACCCCTATCTATAAGGCAGCGCGCATAGTTGGTGCTATGGGGCAATGACGTGCATGGGTGGCACCGTCGAGGGTTCAGGGTGGTTGGTTGGTTGTATATTCAGGACGCTTTAACCACTTTGGGTCATATCGCGTCAATGGGAGAAGAAAGGGAGAGTGGAGCCATGTCTCCGGGGGTAACCCCCTACTCTTAACGAAGAAGACATGGGATCTTTATCCTGCGACCACACAGACATGGCCACAGCGGGGCTCGAGCCATCGATCCACGCGCCGTTAGGCTCTCAGGTGACCAGAGCACTCAATGCGACGAGGGTTCAGGTACCATATTCATAATCGTCACTTAGGCTGCGCCACTAGCGCTAAATGGAAGATTTGTCGAGTGATTATTGGATTCAAAATACATAAGTACTCACCCAAGAAGTGGTTTTTCTGAATTAACAAAGTGCTAAAATTATATTGAAGAGGATGCCTGAATCATGAGCACCACCACAAATGGCCGGTGAGGCCAAGACGAAATTGTACTTTTCATAATGTTCATAATCACCTCGTTAATCGTGAGCATGAAATTGACAATCATAGCTGATGGTAGATACAAGTGAGAAGTACTCATCTCTGAAACTGACAACAAAGTCATATGCTGCTTTGTTTGAACGACTTGTTTGTCCGACATAACGCACGTGGAAGACTTATTTTCACCCCATGATTAGATAAAACAGCAGTGACGTCAGTGAATGATTGCCAGCCTGGATCGGTCTATTGTGTGTCCGCACGTAGAGGACCTTGTTTCGCCACACGATTGGATAAAAACAACATTGACGTCACTCAATGAATGGTTGACAGCCTGGATCAGTGTATAGCTTCACGCGCTACCTACTGAGTCACGGGGCGCCCCCTTGGCTATGGCATAGAACCAATGGGATTGATCTCTCAGTTTCCTACTTCATGTTTCATGTTCTCACCACTGTCTTACATATATCGTTGTTTCACTAGCGTAATTGATATCATCATTAAAACACTGCAACCCAGCAATCAGCCTTCATCAGCTGCAGTACCTTGGCAACAAATGCGGGGGACGCACAAAACCCCCGGCGGACATAACCCCCGGTGCCGATATTTTGCAGTGCTTCTGCAACTCATGGAGACTGAATCAAAATATGTTTGTGTTGTATATGATTAGTATGTAACTTTTGCCATAGTTTACCATGGTTTGGGAAGACATTTGTGGCATTATGAGCCATTAGTCACCAGTTACGCTGCCCGCCGCATTGGCAGTCTAGTTTGACGTATTATGTATTGGGGCCATCATCCGATGGACGCGAAAGTTTTGTTGTCTCCTTTGACCTGTCGATTTCATTTAAGGCTGGCGTCTGCTGGCGTGAAACATCAATGAACCGTTTGAACGCTTTAATCCGCTGTAGGTGAGAAATACCGTTGCGAATGGCATCAGTTATCACTCAACAAACTGACACTTCCTTGTCGATGACACTGCATTTACTACTGTTTCCATTAAATCCGTACATCAGAGAAACAGGTAAAGTGCACTGGGAAAGGGAAATGTTTGTATGTAATATATGTTATCAGGTCGAGGACTGACCGTCGTTCGACGGACGAACGTCCTTCGTAGTACGTACTTCCAATAAGGTTCGTGTGCACTTCGTTCCAAGGACGGATGGTTTTGACATGTTGATTTACTTATGCATATTTGTTTCTGCATATATTACCCTTGTTCAGCTTCATTGGATTGGATGATATGACCTGCTATGTAAGTATATTGATAGCTTTGCATCTCTTGGTTTGTTTTATCGTCATTTACAAAAGATTCCATGGCATATTTGTCAGATAATGGTTGGAAAGGGCACCTGTTGTTACGAACAAAATTGCGTCCCTAATTCAACGGACGCGCAACTCGCCTGACCAAGGCTCCTCCGAAAAAAAAAATCTTGTTTTGTCTGAATGACGAGGCGAAACTATCAGAATTCATAACAACTGTGTCAACATTAACTGTGTCAACAATACTGTGCTAAATAGATATGTTCTGCAACGACATCAGGGTCCCAAACCCACCCGCCCTTGCAGTACCTGGGCTCTGAGCATCCCGTACTTCATTCGTAGTACGCCAGTTCGTCCTTCCATCGAAGGGCGGCTGCTATGCTTTACCATACCATCGACAGTGTTTTAGCCTAATCAGACAAATATGCCATAGACTTTTTACCAAATCGGTGCATAACATATCTACAGATGTTAGTCTTCTAAAATATAATGAGGGTTCAGCTTGGAAAGGTTTCCATGTGATGTGCCAGGTAAAAACATGTGGCAAATTGGTGTCTCTCAGTGCTCGTACGCCCCGTTCAGTCAATAATTTGGAATTCCCCGCCCAACAGGATACAATGTCATGGTTTCTAAATATAGAGTTGCTCATTGTGAAGGGATTCCTATGGTTAGATCAATAGGAATCCAGCGTAAATCTATGTTTGCATACTATGAACACATGCATGTTATTACAAAGTGGCTGTACCTCGATTTAGGTTCACGCATACTGCGAAGGAAGTACGTACTTCGTTTGACGGTCGTACTACGAACGACGGTGGTCCTCGACCTGGCTATGCACATATAATGGAATACTAGCCAGACATTGGGGAATATGAATACAGGCAATGTTGAAGTATTGAAATATTGAAGATTAACCTTATCGAACACTGACACTAAAGTTTCGAGTCGGTGTCATAGACTGCCTGTGTAATGAATGTAACGTATGAATAGCTTAATGTAAAATAAAATGTTTACGTCATTCAGTATAACCATGTTTTTCGATCTTTCTTTCCGTCAGTAGACCTCAGTAGCAGTAGGTCATGCGCCACTGTATGTTTACACCTTTATCGGATTAAGACGTTTAACGACACTTTGATGTATCGCGCTAACACACGATTGATGAACAAACCGATAGTAAAAAAAATCACTTAACACCGCCAACAACACTTGCCTGGTTGATGCTAACAAACGGCGTCGGAGGTCGAATTAGATTATGGAGGGCAGCGTAACTGGTGACTAATGGCTTATAATGGCACACATTTTTTTCTAAACCATGGTCAAAGGGGGGGAGGGGGGGGCTGGTAAGAGTAGCGAGGCTTCACACCATTGCACGCGGTTACCGTAACATAAAAGATGCAGCTTGGATTATCTGGTCCATTGTGCTTAGCAATCAGAGGACGGAAGAGTGTTGCCCTGTCTCCTGTATGGGCGCAGCAAACGGATTAGGCTAAAGCTGGCACCACAACAGATCGGGACAATGGAGAGGCTGGCTCGATATGGCTGCTAACACCACCAGCGACTTAGTAGGAAAGTCAGTGCCCGTTGAAGTCAACTGGGCATGAGAACACTAGAATGACGGTGGTGTTGGCTGCGAAGGCCACTGGAGCACCCCCCCCCACACCCCCGCGTGTGGAAGGAAAGCGTGTGGACAAATGTCTGAAGACAGTGTCTGGTGTCGTATGCGAGTATAGCGATAACGGATGAATGAGGCACTGACCCCACATGTACATAAATCACGTCCGTCGTAACCTTGGGCCACATATAACAAACGCAGTTTTTTTCCAAGCATTTGAACGTAACGTAAGTGCCCGGAAAAGAATGTATAAGGTAGTTGTTGCACTACAGGTATCATGGATACAAAGTTGGAACGAGTGACATCCAGCTCCTCAAGGCCTTTTCCGATTTATAATATAATATATAAATAGGCTTATATACAATATACACTTATATACAATATATAACATACACTGATATAAAACATATAAATATATACAACATATAACTATATACAATATATAACTATATAAATGTATACAATATATAAATATATAAATGTATACAATATATATCTATACATATATATATATACATACGGGCATATATGTCATATAGATATATAGCGCAATGACGTGCCACTGTTGTCCTCACTGATTTCTGCAGCTTCAAGTAATTATTAATGACGTTACTTTAGGAGTTTCTTGTGTGGCTAGCTCCGTGGGCTACACGCTACGGGCATGTTGTGTAGGCTTCATGCACATGCCCAGTAGTGGGTTACCCCCTCGGACCTGGCTCCGCTGTCAATTTCCTTATCCCACTGATGTGATATGAGCAGAATCGGTTACAGCGTCGTGGATATACAACCAACCAATCATACACATGCTCAGTTTCTGAGTAAGGGGTGCTGCAACCAGGATTTTAAAGGTCTGGACTAAAAATAGAGTGCTTGATTACACTTTAATTTCCAAAATGGATGATAGTTCATTATTGACATGAAGCTTGTATCGTTCCGCAGACCACGCCCAAAGCCCTAAACATGTTTGTCGCACCGTTACTATGGTTACATGGAGATAATCGTTATCGCCATTGTGTATCTGTTTAAAGCAATACATTCCGTAATTTTTTGTATTACCAACCTCTGCTCCATGTCAAATAAGAACACCCTGACTTAAATTTAAATCCTGAAAGCCTGTGGGCTATCCGGAGAGAAGCATTTTGGTCAAAGGAGCACAAGTTGGTGGCCGGCTTTATGTCCCTGCGCGCCTGTTCGCAGTTCGCTATTTTGTGTGTGATGTCGACCGCGGCTCGCTATCACGTCCGCGCGCGATATAAATAAACCGCGCAGTTTTATGTTGAAATGTTTGTTTTACAGACTCAAAGAGATCTATATAAAACATATGCATCATAAATTTTGAGATACTTTTAATCTTGATTCTAAAATGTAAAAAATCTAAGATGACGCATGTAAGTATATTGCATTAAGACAGCATAGACATGATCAGGGGGAGACCTAACCGACTGCCCGACTGCCCGGGACAGTTGAATTACATTGTCGGACAGGTCAGAATACTGGTTGTATGCCCGACAGGGCAGGTGAAGATTTAGACTGCGATCTCTCGCAATTCAGCAATGTTCAGCAGTTACACTGAGCAAGCAACCTTTCCTGCATGCACTGATCAATGCGAACAATAACTGCGAGGTAGCTCATATTTGGCGCCAACAATATAACATTGGAAAACTGTGCGCTCAGTAATAGGCGCTCACTTTCCGGAACTTGACATTGCAGAATCGTCGAAATCATTGTAAATGGCACAGTAGATATATTGTTTCTTAGTTGCATCAACGTTGTTGTTTCTCAGTTTAATAGGTACATTTTCAGGGGGGCAGGTCAATCTCAACACCACGTGCCCGACAGGACAGGTGACATCCAAAGTTAATGTCTGTCCCTGACATGGTGGCGATAATAGAGACTTTGTGCAACAGCTGATCGGAGTATTATTAAGTGTTTATCCAGTCATTGAACAATGCTCCGATATATACCAGCACATATATAATTATATATAAATATATAAATATATAAATATATAAATATATCTCATTGACTTTAAGACACCCTAGACAGTCGTTGTACGCATAGTTCAATAGTTGGGGGTTGGATGAGAGATGCAGGTGCCGGGAGTTCGAACCTATGACCTGAATCAGGTCCAGATTGACCCCTCAGATCCAGATTTGACCCTGATCCAGATTTGACCCATCAGATCCAGATTGACCTCTCAGATCTAGATTTGACCCCTGAGATTCAGATTGACCCTTCAGATCCAGATTTGACCTCTTAGATCCATATTGACATCCCCGGTTCAAGATTTGACCTTTCAGATCCAGATTGACCTCTCAGATCCAGATTTGACCCTTCAGATCCAGATTGACCCCACAGATCCAGATTTGACCCCTCAGATCCAGATTGACATCCCCGGTTCAAGATTTGACCTTTCAGATCCAGATTGACCTCTCAGATCCAGATTTGACCCTTCAGATCCAGATTGACCCCACAGATCCAGATTTGACCCCTCAGATCCAGATTGACCCGATAGATCCAGATTTGACCCCACATATCTTGATTTGACCCATGAGATCCAGATTGACACATGAGATCCAGATTGACCCCTCAGATCCAGATTGACTCCTTTTAACCAACCGACACATAACGACTGTAACGGGCGGACATTTTGCAACGATGAATTGAGTTTTGGGCGGACATATTGCAACCGGCGGACATTTTGCAACGACGAATTGAGTTTTGGGCGGACATAATGCAACGATATTTGCCGGGCGGAAATTTTGCAACAACGAATTTATTTTTGGGCGGACATAATGCAACGATTTTGTCGGGCAGACATAATGCAACGGGCGGACATTTTGCAACGTAACACCCATCTCTCAGTTAAAGGCTCGGACAGGATAACGGAGACTTGTGCTGTGAGATAAACCCGTTGCACGCAAACCAGTGCCATATGCATAGCTAAGCATGCCTTCGTCTAAAGACACTGTTGCACGCTGGGAGTGAATGTGGGAAACTATTTGCGTGATAGTGTAGCATTTGTGGCTGACCCTTGACATACTTTCGGCGGCAACTGAGCAGGCAGGCACAGCTTCCGGTGTGGGTGGACACAGTCCATACCAAGTCAATTTCACCCCCCCCCCTCCCCCACACACCCCATCCCCACCCTCACCCCACCGCATGCTCCCCGCTATTTCTCCTTGCAGCAACCGGATTTTTCTAATGGCTTATCGTAATTAGCCTCCGGAGCTCCCCTTTCGTAAAAAAAAGCGACTTCGTTTTCCGGCGGAATTCGCTGACCGCCTCACGAGTCACGTGGCCCCGATCTCGCGTGAATATGCCAAGTTACCCGGGGTCTTGGTGTTACCATGGTCACCATTTGGCTGTGAGCCCAGGGGCCGGAAGAAGGGTGATGAGTGGGCTGGGAAGAGGGCTGGGAATGGGCAGCCTGTCTGCTTGTCCTCCTCCGCTGGTAATCTGATTCCGTGTCACGGGTCTCAAGAGGACGGTGGGGGTGGGCGGGTGAGGCGGTCTCTGTGGAGAAGCGGGGTGAGCTCAGAGCGCCGGCGCCCCCCCCCCACCCCTACGGAGAACGACTGTGGGCTGTGTGCGGGGAGGGGGCAGTGGGTAGGCTGGTCTTCGAAGAAGAAAGTGAAGAGCTGGGATCAGAGCGTCGCCAGGATTTCTGACACCCGGATTACGTCGCCAGGACAGCCAGATTACGTCCCGATGAAGGCTTCCATTTTGTCAATCAAAGTATCCACACCCGGGTACGGGTTCCGGCTCTAAATAGTCGCATTTCCTCGCCTTCCTCGACTTCCTCCTGCCTTGACCCGGGGGGTCATGTTTCTCTGTCTATGTCCGTGTCTCTTGCCTTTGTCTCTGTCTACTGTTTGTGTCTACAGAATTAACTCTATAGTCTGTGCAAATAGCCCAGTGTCTGTCTATTGTCTGTGTGTCTTGCCTGAGTCTATGTCTATTGTCTTTGCATTTTGCCTGAGTCTCTGTCCATTGTCTGTGTGTCTGGCCTTAGTTTCTGTCTATTGTCTGTGCCTCTTGCCCAAGTCTGTCCATCATCTGTGCCTCTTGCCTGAGTCTGTCTATTGTATGTGTCTATGGCATTAAACTTTATCTATAGGTTGTGCATATGGCCCAGTTTTTGTCTATTTTCTGTGTGTCTAACCTGATATCTTCTGTCCCTTTCTTGAGTATCTGTCAAATTGTCTGCGCAGCTGACAATTTAATTTACTGCAACGGGTGATATTTCGGCTTTATCACGTCATTAATTCGAAAGGTTGTGGATCTGTGTTCACCTCTCACCCGAGACAGCCGAAGCTGGGTGGTGGTGATGACTGGCAGTAAAGCCGGGGGATGGTAAGAGTGAACGCCCTAGAGCGTGGTTGGATAGTTGAGGACGCTTTAACCACTTTTTGTGATATCTCGTCAATGGGAGAAGGAAGCGAAGAGCGGGGCCATGTCCATGGGGCTAACCCCCTACTCTTTGCGAAGAAGAACATGGGATCTTTATCCTACCACCACACAGACATGGCCAGAGCGGGGCTCGAAACATCGATCCACGTGCCGTTGTGCTCTCAGGTGTTGAGGGATTCGGAGTGGTGTTTGATGACGGCGGGTCGTACGAGGAAACACCCTAGAGTGTGGAATTTGCATGCGGGGGGGTCTTGCAACCCCCCATATCCCCCCCCCACCCCGACCCCCTAGATCCGCCCCTGTTAGTATCACGGCACGACATAGTTCCGCACGCATGCAGCCACCCCGTCACCGAGGCGACTTCTGTCGGAAAGACCGGATCCAGCTCTGACGTCACGAGTGTCACAGATGTAATGTGAAGCACAATGTTTGCAAACATAATTTTTGTATGCACATATTTTTTTCTTCAAACATATAAATTACGCTTTAATATGTACATTTAAGTAAAATGTTTGTATCTTACGTAGGTACTTATATCTTACTTAATTACTTATGTGTTAATTAGACATTAATAATTTACTGAAGCACTTTTATTTTTCTTGAGTATTAATAGTTTAACGAAATAGTATAGTTTACCGAAATAGTGATAGTTGACCGAAATACTGAAATAGTAATATTATGGTAAAATTGTAATATTTTACTAAAAATAGTAATATTTTACTGAAATAGTACTACTGTCGTTTTCCACTGTATGTAATGGGCATTCTATTTACTTTCCTGAAGTAGCATGTAGTCTTATTTGACAACACCATATGTATTTTCAGCGTCATTTTGCCGCGAACAATTTGACCCGGTGACGTAATGATGATCAGCAATATATTGCAACCGGTCGGCTATAAAGGGAAATATTTTACATTATCCGCGATGTAACTTTATAAACCCTTCTTGATCGTATGATGAAATGAAGTCGTTCATGTTGCTGGATCGGTTTTACTTACGTTTAAATTTAGTTGATTACTAAAATTATAATTATATGTAACTGATGTTGTCCATGTCATATCTTTGTTGTCGCCGTCTCGCGCACAAAAATCTTGCCCGTAGCGCATAGTGTCACCAGGTGACTATAAGTATTTTTACCTCTCAGGGGGAGCTCATGGGAGCATTACCTGAGGCCATGTATCTCATATCATACCACTTAAAGCAATGCCATCTAACGCACGTTTATATTCAGTCACAATGTAAAGTTCCATGGCTTGATGAATTAAAATACAGCCATATCTCTAAAATGCGGTAAATTATAGTCGCAACACACTTAGTTCTATGTGATAGTTCTTTCTCTCAACGCATCGCCTGACACACACACAAAAAAACATACGAAGACGTAAATAAAATGTTTATTTTACTAAGATTAAGAACCGAGAAAATGACGACAAATAAAAGTGTGTTGACAAGAAGAATACAACCTGTTTGGCAAAAATAACAAAATCGTTGATATCAATGAGCAACTTGCAAGACTGAATATAATTTATACCAGTGGCCACGTCGATCAATGTCAGATTGATCAGTATTTCCCATGTCCACCAAGCGGAGGTATATACGTTAAATACAGCGTGGTACGCATTCGAATAATCCATATGCCACTTGTTTTGCATTTTTGGCCTTGCCATTTGCCATATGCGGCCGAAAAGCGTCGATCAAAATGATATATATATATCTAATATATATATAAGCTAGTAGATTGAGTTTACAACGCACCTTTGGCCTAACACTATTTATCTGGGTTCCGTGAATTTGTAGTAACTTATATAGATATGTACAGTTTTTACAAACTAGTGCAAACAATACGTACTCCTGCCAATTGAAGCAGTCTACTTAATTATACGTCTCTCTATAAATCAGATGCGTATAGCGGATCTGATCTGCAATACGCACAACACAGTGCCATCAATTGAAACAGAGAAAAGCGAAATATATGATTACAACCTGCGATGAATTCCGCAATGGGTACTCACAAAAGGGTTGGGTGGGGGGTGGGGGGTCAAGGGGGGGGGGGGGGGGTCGTGTTCCCAGATCACGAAAAATATTTTTCTTTATATTTCCCGTTTCACGTTATTTAATATTAAAATGCTCAGTTCACGATTAATGAAAATCCTTGATCACGACGGTCGGCTAATACCCCATTCCTAGTTCACGATGAAATAAAATGTCCATTCTCGAAACAAATAATACCCTTCCACCTCCCCTTAATGCAGTAGTTGACCTAACCCACTAAATCAAAGGGCCGGCAAATGTACAAGGCCTCAGAAAGGTGTGCAGTCATGTACAAGTGTAAGATGAATTGAACGTACCCACCTATCTGGCCGACTGTTAACATGCTTGACCTAATGCGCTGTTTTCCTTGTCCACTTAGAGTACCTGTTTTATCAGCAAATATCTGACATCCATTGAACTATTCATTTGAGTTCGACTGTCATATAATAATGCTTTGAATTTTACACATATGAAAGACAACCAGTACCCATTAATATACCTGTGAACAAATTAGATTTCTATGCACCTCAGTTGCTTTCTAAGTGAGTAATTTCTCAACAAACATATCCAATTCATGCCCCAACTGTTTCAATGCCTTTGAACCGCGTTTCTCATGATACATGCCCTCGCGAAATAAACAACTGACCGAATAAATCTCCCCGCCCCATGGACGTGACAACATGACGACAAGTTTAAAGTCGACAACCTACTGGGAAAGTTCAATTCTCCCTACTTTAAATCACACCGTTACACTCATCTTACTGATGTATTTAAAGCAGTTAAAGCAGGCTTTCGCCAGCCATAAATTGACAACAGCGTAACAGGAAGAAAATGACTGTACACCTTGCTTAAGCTTGGTTTGACGCTCGCTCCTCGATCAAGGTCTATATAATCCCCACTTTTCTTGATTCTATAAAGGCAACACAAACAACATCCTCTGCTTATATAGTCTGATGTCCCGTACCCATCATTTCAGCTGCTGTGCTCAATATATCCAACTATCATGCTGACAGCACGGTATCGATTTCGCAACTTGCGGGGTTCATCTTCCATGTAAGAACCCACGAAATGTATTATCGTAGTAAACGTTAGGCGTGAGTAATACGTGAGCTATGCTGAAACAATGGTTCTCCTTTGCATGGAAGAACGATCAGCTGCGGTGGTCCAATGATACAATTATTGGGTTTTTCCTCACAGGTGTCTAAATTACTTTAATCGTTTATATTGTCTTTATGTCCCATCCTTAGAAAACAATATTAAATTAGTCCACCATAAATATATGATTATACTATTAAATCCACTAATTTGCTACTTGATCTGGTCAAGGTACGTGTAATTCACTATTCCCCTACCCGGCATAAGTTGTCTCAAACTTGTATTTTGTAACTTTGATTTAGCTATCGTGTAAGGTCAACATGCATAGACCATATTACAAAGTGTTCTTTTCCTTCGAAATGACACAAGGCATTTGACTTGTTCTCCTAATGTACTGGTCAAAACAAATATTACTAATAGATCAACAATAAATTAACGACGCCAAAAACAAAACAAAAACATGTCTTATTCTATATTTACAAATCGGCTGCAGCCCTTCAAGCACCCTTGTGACCTTGATCAATGACCTTGAACGGCACCTTTTCTCAGTTGGCACTAACTGATCTGTGACGTCACTCGCAAGCTAACTGTTAACGAACCCTTGCAGCAAGTCGATGGGGATTGGGAATATAATGGTGGAGTTCTTCTCCGCCGAGATGGTGGTCAGCGTCTGTAGATATCGGAGCTGGATGGCTGAAGACGATTCCGACATGATGTCTGCCGCGTCCTTCAGCGCCCTGGCGGATTTCTTTTCGCCCTCAGCCGCAATCACCTGAGATATGGAATATATTAACCATATTAATAATAATTCAGTAATGCAAGACAAGACGATACATTCCAGGGAAATAATAAAATGTGTAGTAATTAAACAAAACAATATATCGAAAGTAAATACCGAAAAACAATAGCAAAGATTACCGGTATAGTTCAAACCAAAAACATTGTTTTTGTTTATGCCCGGCAATAATCCCATTGACTCTCCCACACACGTTAAATGGCCGCATCGAAACCGTCTTAGAAAAACGTTCTTGCACTTGTAAATCCGGCACTTCTGGACGGTATGTGGCTTTCCTTACGCTGAAGGACATCTTTTCTACTGAATGATACGTGTCTTTAGTTTAAATTTGCTTGTGTATCCAATACAGGAGATTGTCACTGATGCACCAAAAAAAAACAAAAAACATTCGGGAAATTAGTTTGGACCCGAAAATTTACACGGACACGGTATGTCCCTGACCTTTGCTCTGGCGTCCCTGGAGGCCTCGGCCTCCGCAGCCATCGATCTCTGCATCTGCTGAGGTAGCTTCACGTCTTTCCTATTTGACACACAATGACAACATGTTATTATACATGATGATCACACTAATCATATCTCAATTACGTGCATAGTGGCATATCCTTCAAAACGAGTGTGCGACGTCCGTTCTGTACCGATTCGATGATAAATTTGATGTGCACTACGCAAGGAGGGGTAAAACCAGGCGTAGTAAAATTTATCCAATCCAGTAGCGGTATTTCATTTATCTCTGACGATACACGTCCACGGCATGATACCGAAAGCAAACCAGCCATGCATCTAATTCGTAGTTTCTATATATATGTTGCTGTTGCCATCCGTCCGTCTGCGAAAGACGATGGATTTTGCAGCTTTGTTTGATTTCAAGTGATACGATTTGCGTCGCGGCATTTGCGCTTATGACTGAACAAGCCTATCTGTGACCGACAGAGCTTGCCGCAGTCGTCGCATCGATGACCTTCGATTGGTCTTGGTTTGTACTCACTAGGTGCCTGGATTGGCGTTTCGAGTCCAGTTTCTCAAACTAGAGCCCGTCGTGGTGGGCCATTCCGTCACTCACGACACGTGACCATTCTCTCTTTTTGCATGCTAGATCCTCCCAAGAACTTGAATCAATGCCGAAAGCCTTCATGTCACGCGTGCAAGCATCCTTAAACCTGAGCTTTGGCCGTCCAGTTGGCCTTTTGCCATCGGCAAGCTCATATATACTGCGTTGCAATCAAGCTTTTGGTATGTAACTGGGCAGCATTTCAACATTTTCAAATATGCCTGTATCGCATGTCGCTATTTACCCTCCTCCAGACCCATACTTACATTTCCACTCGCTCCACCCGAACACCCCAAGGGTCTGTGGCTTCGTCCAAAATACTCTGAAGCGCGAAGGGCAATTATAATATTATAGTGGTGAAGTGAATATCTTAAGCGCAGATTAATATAGGACACACACTGTGTAACGAGCATGAATGTCTAGTATATATTCTATATTAGTATACAATATTTATAAGCGCCAACATGTACTTGATCAATTAAGGGAATGCTTTTGATTGTAAACATCAATGCTTGACTCGGTTATCAACATTGAAGTATACTTGTAAATAACCCCATCGCAGCAAGGCCAAATCGGTTGCCAGTTGCCAGTCATATGCTATGTATCATAAAATGCACAAACCTTAAAATATAAAAACAAATAAGTTTCGATTTTACTATATGTGTATCACGACCTTCGCCACACAGCAATATACAAATGTTTCAATAGACCGATCCCGGCTGTCCATCCTTTACTGACGTGGGGAAAAAGGTCTTCCACATCGGACAAACAAGTCGGACAAACAAAGCAGCATGTCACTTTCTTAGTGTCGGAGTATTGATCATTGTATTGTTGGTATCCATGTGTTAAATGAGACCGTCAGCTACGTGTCTGGATCTCATAGACATCAGGATCAGACCCAGACTGACAAACCTGCATGAAATGGGACGTCTCCTCCCGGTCACTCAGGATGTCAGCCATCGTCTTGGTGCCCAGGACGTTCCGGAGCGTGGTCTGCGCCAGAAGACGCGTGGCTTGGTGCACGTCCTCTACGTTGGTCACCGACAGGATCGGGTTGTAGATCCGGAAGTAGACCACGGCGTCCACCTGGACTGTTACTGAATCCTTACTGAGAATCTGGTTTGTGAGTGAAGCAATGAAGAAGAATTGGTTAACTGAATAAAATCCAATGCAAGCCATGTTGACCTGTTTTGATTGTGAACAAATGTCTTGTATTATGTTATAATTGTATTATAGTATTAGCAATTCTTATACATTATATCTGCCAGCAACTCGTCCTGAGCAACCCCGGTGGACCAGTCTCTGACTGGCCTCACTCGTCACCATAGGTACGTGTCTTACACATGTCTAACACCGTTCTGGATATATCCTCGATTGATATATCTTATATCACATCGTATATGATTAATAAGAGCGTTGCTTTTAGCACAAGTTTAATATTATATTAAGATTGGCCGTGCATAGGGCGAGACCAATGCCCGACGGGAAGTTGCGTTGTTTCCTGATACTGAGATAATGATACTGTATACGGATTGAACGTCCATGTCAAATTAAATGGCGTGACCACTTATTATCGCTCAACAAACCCATCAAGCCGGGTGTCATCTGCCGGAGCATCCTCGCGTAGTATATCACAGGAATATGACGAAAGAAAGGAGGGAATACCTTTTCCGATCTCGCGATTGATATCCAGGAATTCTTGGATATTTGCGACAAGCTGTTGGCAATTTTGCCGGATTGTTATCCGCACAATCCTGGTTCAACGCGACGACCCGTTGCCTATTTACCGCAATCAGTTATTAATAGCAGTCTGCCAATTCCTCGATATTCGAGATATCACTTTTAAGGTGTTTTTTTTTTCGCGCCCGATCTTGAACAGTCGTCATCTTGGAGATTCGATATGACTCTCCCTAATTCTTGGGGATTCTCGATGCAGAGGAGGTATCCCCCAGCCCCACTTCTTGAAACCTGTTCAGTTAGGTCATCATTCAATGCAACTTCGACACGTCAGGTTTGCCATTAACTAGCTGTTTCGGTAGTGCGTTGCACGGTTTGCTGGCGTAGCGTGGCACAAGTATGGGTGGGCCATCATCCGACTTACCTCCTGCGGCGGCACATTGTAAGTGAGGGTTCTCAGGTCGATGACAGTCAGTTTGTCCGTACAGGGCAAATAGAAGAACAATCCTGAAAGAAAATATAAAAATAGCATATCAGATTCACTGATAAGTTGGCAGACAAAGTAACCAAAATGACTTAATGTTGGCTGATGTAAGACGGAGTAACCAAAATGACTTAATATTGGCTGATGTAAGACGGAGTAACCAAAATGACTTAATATTGGCTGATGTAAGACGGAGTAACCAAAATGACTTAATATTGGTTGATGAAAGACAAAGTAACCAAAATGACTTAATATTGGCTGACGCCCACGTTATCATATCGACACCCCCCCCCCCCCCCACTCCCCCGCCCCTTCCCTGCTCCCTGCTGGTTGGACGCACAATAATAGTTAGCGCGTTTGTTTATTCTCAGCAGGTTTAAGTGGATGCAAACCTTAAACGTAAACCTGCTGTAGCCCCCTTTTTTTTATTCTCGACAAATGGGAAGCCTCGACAAGTGTATCTCAACTTCTTCAACAAGCTTTACTTTGTTGACACTTTGGTTTACATGATGACGTCAACACATTCATCCGCCACAAGACTACAAACGTATTTGTTTCATTATTAACATGTTTACATTGAATACTCCTCAACAATGGTAAACTTACATCGTAAACTTTTAATATGTTGAACATAACCAAACGTGCTCCTGATATTTAACTTAGATTCTGATTGTAACTTACGATTAACGCTGTGGCGGGACAGCTATGGCGCTATAGGGGACAGCTATAAAGCTACGGGGGCAGCTATGGCGCTATATGGGGACAGCTATGGTGCTATGGGGGCAGCTATGGCGCTATGGGGGACAGCTATAGCGCTATATGGGGGCAGCTATGGTGCTCTGGGGGCAGCTATGGCGCTATGGGGGACAGCTATAGCGCTATATGGGGGCAGCTATGGTGCTGTGGGGGACAGCTATGGCGCTATGAGGGCAGCTTTGATGCTAAGGGGGGGACAGCTATGGCGCTATGGGGGACAGCTATGGCGCTATGGGGGCAGCTATGGCGATATATGGGGACAGCTATGGTGCTATAGGGGTACATCTATAGCGCTATGGGGGACAACTATTGCGCTATGGGGGGGGCAGCTATGGAGCTATGGGGGAACAGCTATGGCGCTATGGGGGGACAACTATGTCGATACGGGGAACAACTTAGGTGCTATGGGGGCAGCTATGGCGCTATGGGGAACAGCTTTGGTGCTATAGGGGGCAGCTATTGCGATTTAGGGGAACAGCTATGGCGCTGTGGGGAGACTGCTATGGCGCTATGTGGGGCAGCTATGGCGCTATGGGGGACAGCTATGGCGAAACATTACCTGGTCCTTTGGCCTGCCCCACGATACGTCCCAGTCTGAAGATGACTGCTCGCTCGTATTCTTGGACAATCTAGATAACAACCAAAAGCCAGAAACACGGGTGAAATAGGCAGCGCAATCTTATAATCGAAGTATTATTACTGTTAGCTGATGAAAGACAAAGTAAGCAAAATGACTTAATATTGATTGATGAAGGAAAGACAAAGTAACAAAAATGACAATCTAACAACCGGAAGAAGCCGGAAATCAGGGTGAAATATGCCTAAAATTTTATGCCTTACTTTTACGTCGTAGGCGAAGTATCTTTTTAAACAAGTTTAAACTTATTAGCATTAATTCGGAACTGAAGAAGCCAGTCGTTACTTAGTTAGGACTAATATTGTTTTAATATATCTACAAGTCGCCTGGTAATCGCCATTTGTAAGTGTATCGATGATGTGTGCTGGAATGGCGAATCCAGGCTGGTTGGAGGGGGCGCGGGGGGATACACTCCAGCTGGAGCTCAAAAAAAAGCTATGGTCAAAGGGATCAGTTCCCTGGAATAATTGGGAGACGGGGCGGGGGCGGGGGGGGGGGGGGGGGCTGGGGGCTTACCAAAGGAGTGGGGTTAGCTTATGGCTTGGGAAGGGTGTACGGTCCACAGCAAGATTTTCTGGGTACCCAGAACATACAAAGGTTGTGGGATCCACGCCTAAAAGATAATTAAAAGCGGGACTCCATACTCTAAAAGGGGGTCGAGGTCAGACATTTCCGGGTTCACGAGTGCTTTGATACGTAGCAATAGTCCACGGTCGCCACAACAAGCTCGAGCACTGATGGGCACCGAACGAGCAGCGAGCCGGTCGCACCGACCACGTCGTGGTTGACCTTGTACTGACCTTCAGACAGACGCAGAGCGAAACGGGGAAGGTGAGGACGATGGTCATCCAGGCCAGGATCATGAAGCAACCCCCGCAGCATTTGTAGCCTCGGGAATCCTCATCCGCTGCCGAGCGATAATGCAAGAAACATGCGACGCCGTCAAGTCAAAATCCTAGCAATATTTGTTTGTGGATGGCTGATAATACATAGCTGGTGTTCAGCTTTAACTCGAATATATATTTGGTTAAATTTCCGAAATTATTGCTACAGAATGATATTAATATACCGTAATACGTAGTATGCTTATATAATGTCTTATGTAGACATACTTAATATTCATTGGTTTATTCATTCATTCATGAATAAAGCAATGAATATTAAATATGTAGACAGCGGAGTGGTGAGGGTTGGGGGTGGGGGGTGGGGGGGGCGGCAAGTATTGCTATCACAGCCATCCATGGGTGGCCGGGATGGGATATGAGGTCGGGGTGTAGAGGGCGGGTGGCGTATGCGGAGGGTGGGTATCCGGGTGTGGAGGTTGGGTGTTGGTCGCAGGAGGGGGGAGGGGGATTGGTGGAGGAACGGGAGGGCGGGGGGAGCGAGAGGGAACTTACCAGTACTTTTAACGAGGTACCCGCGGCCTCCGCCCTCCACCTTGACGACGGATGACTCGTGTCCTTGGGTTGTCATGGTTACCGTCACTTGGGGTTCCTGGAGTTTGAAACAAAAGTGACCGGCATATATTACCTTCGCCACACCTCGAGGCTTTCGAGTCGATAAACCAATTGCGCAAGTGCGTAAACCGCTTAAGCCAGGGCAACGCTTGACGACCGCTCGCCTGCGTTAGGTCGATGGATTTGCGGCTTATTCTGTCATTTTAGCCGCATTTGGGTTTATGACTAAATAATCCGTAGCACGTCGGCCCAATCGCTCCGCGCTTAATTACCACAGTAACTAACCTATTAGTGGAAAACGGTGGGATGAGCAATCTTATGTTCAATATGAAATATGGTTTAGCATTGTACCTGAAGATAATGTAGGTATTCTGACCCGTGTTACCTACACGGGTGATTAGATTATGCGATAATGAAATAGGGTTGGTTGAAATTGGAGGCGATGCATGGGCCGAGGTTCGAACCTACAACCGAATGGTGAAAACTTCTGCCAATGATAAGAATACCGATTCCGTGTCGTACTCAAGAACATGTGCTTACGCCTTTTAGGCTGATGGCGGAAGTAGTAATACGCTTGAAGTGATATTACGCATATGATGGTATTTGCATAAATCATGCAAAGATCTTTGGCGAGAGTAATTTTCTATTTTGTACCGCGAAAGCCGTGGCAAAATTGTCTACTTTCTGGTACCGTTAAGAGGTTTCGTAGCGTTAAGTGGAGTCGAGGAATAGTCAGGTCACTAAAGAACTGCCCTTGCAAACCGTTTATGATCCATTTAGCCAATACGGGCCCTGGCGTCAGCTGGCCCTAATAGATTGGTTGTATATTCAGGACGACTTAACCAATTCTGGTCATATCGCGTCAATGGGAGAAGGAAGGGAGAGTGGAGCCATGTCCCCAGGGGTAACCCCCTACTCTTTGCGAAGAAGGACATGGGATCTTTATCCTGCGACCGCACAGACATGACCACAGCGGGGCGCGAACCATCGATCCATGTGCCGTTAGACTCTCAGATGCCCAGAGCGCTTAATGCTAGGGCACTAACCCACTGAGCTATCAGGACGGGCCCGGTCGTTATAGAGACTGTTGCTAACCCGGATATATTGTGCGGTGGCCTATCTGGCTTCCCCTTACTGTACAACCTGATCCCCAGTAGACCAATCAGCACAGTTCATACAAAACCATCATAATCACAATAAACCAATCAACAATGCTCTGACAAAACCCGTCATAACTACAATAGACCAATCAATAATGCTCTGACAAACCCATCATAACTACAATAGACCAATCAACAATGCTCTTACAAACCCGTCAGAACCTATTAGTCAATCAGATCTGTGAGGTCAGCTGACCGTTATACGGACGGCCAGTGATCTGGATGCATTGTGTGGTGGTCTGTCTGGGGTCTGAATAGCTGTCTCGTATTGCCTCATTAACAACGATTAGGTAGGTACCCGCTCGTATGTATGATATAGACTGATGGGCCGGGAGGTGGTCATCGGATAATGGTAGATAGTGATGGCGGGCGGGCGGGGTGGGCGGGGTGGGCGGGGTGGGCAGTGACTGGACGGGGGAGTGGGAGATTGGCGGCTGGGGACAATCACGTGATCCCATTGTGCAGCCAAATACGGCATTTTGCGTCTGTTCTCCGCTCGACCGCTAGGTGGCAGCATTGCCAGGTTAGATGGGGGCATCAGTAGAGTGGTTCCCTCTGGTGAACAGTTTTGAAGTTTGGAGGTTGATGAATTGAGCCACTCCCTATCTAACTTTCTCTCCCTCTCACTCTATATATGCATATTTTTCTTTCCAGTTCTTCCCCTTTCGCCCCCCCACTCTACCCATCAGCCCCCCCCCCACCCCACCCATCTCACTCACACCCACTCTCTCCACAAATCTCACTCCCCGCCCCCTCCACTTCTCTCTCGGTGCGGTCGATGATTCGTGCGTGACATTGTGGCAGCGCACCATGTAGAGGCACGTTGGATCAATGGGGGCCTGGTATTTAGACAGATGGGCTGTCTATGCCTGACACTTTATACAGCCATTATTTTTACCAATGAGACTAATTTGATGAGCTTAATGGGACGTTCATGTCATACCATATCGAAATTGCCCCGAAAGCTGGATTTTTCTTTGCCATAGCGAATGCACATGTCAATGTTCACCGCAACATAGAATATGATTACTACAGCAAAGACAGGTAATAGATAATATATAATGAGGTAATATCAGGAAAAGATGACATAGCCTCAGATTGATAATAAATATCATGAATAATAAGTTCACAATGACAGTTTGCAAGAAAGCCTGCCCTAAATATAGTTGGTTGGTTGTATATTCAGGACGCTTTAACTACGTCTGATCATATCGCGTCAATGGGAGAAGGACGGGAGAGTGGAGCCATGTCCCCGGGGGTAGTCCCCTACTCTTCGCGTAGAAGGAAATAGGATCTTTATCCTGCATTCACGCAGACATGGCGACAGCGGGGCTAGAACCACCAATTCACGTGCCGTTAGGCTCTCAGGTTCCTAAATATAGTGACGTAATATCTTGACAACAGAGATCAAGACCACCGAAGAGCAATAATTTAATACTAATATTAAATTCATTTCTGTTTTCCATATATATATGATACCATTCAGAGATAAATCTGACATGAGGGTGTGCACGATATAGCTCGTACTCTGGACATTTAAGCAGATAGTGAATCGCGTCTTCAGATTTTTCGTTACATGTAGAGTCGGTACCAAAACCGTATGTTCTGCGATGTACATTCAGTGCGCCCAGGCCTAAACGGAGTCTTGTGTTATGGTTGGTTGGTTTTTCAGGACACTTTAACCACTTTTGGTCATATCGCGTCAATGGGAGAAGGAAGGGTGAGGGGAGCCATGTCTCCCGGGGTAACCCCCTACTCTTAACGAAGAAAGACGTGGGATCTTTATCCTGCGACTACACAGACATGGCCACAGCAGGGCCAGAACCACCGACCCACGTGCCGTTAGGCTCTCAGGTAACCAGAGCGCTCAATGCGAGCGCTCTAGCCCACTGAGCTATCGGGGCGGCCAAGCCGGACAAACAAAGCAGCGTGTCAGGGACAGACATTAACTTTGGATGTCGCCTGTCCTGTCGGGCACGTGGTGTTGAGATTAACCTACCCGGATCGGTCTATAGACCTATCCACACTGCGACACTAAGCCCCGCCCACGCTTTTTCCTACATCGTGAGTACGAAATTGACAATTATACCTGATGGTAGATATTGTGAGAAGTACTCATCTCTGAAACTGACAGCAAAGTGACATGCTGCTTTGTTTGACCGACTTGTTTGTCCAACCTAACGCACGTGGAAGACCTTTTTTCCCCCTCATGATTGGATAAAAGCAACAGTGACGTCAATGAATGATTGGCAGCCTGGATCGGTCTATTGATTATAGAGTACAACAATTGGCCGTGGCTTACTCCTCTTTGACTGAATAAACGAGGTCTGTGCGCCCTCTCAGTGCGGGATAATGTCCATACCAATAGATTCATTGAAGTTTTGCTGCAATTCCTGGTCCCACTTCCATGTCAGAGCCCACGAAATGGATTATTGTAATAAGTGATTGGCGCGGAGTCCTATGTAAGCTATGCTGAAAACAATGGAACATGGAAGAACGACAAAATTCCATCTCATTGTGTGCCAGGTGCAGTTGCCTCTGGTAAATTATGTAGAATTATGTTGTGACGCACGCCACGTGCCTCCTGGTCCGACAGTTCCTTCTTTATATGAACGATTTCCTCGTTTTTTCTCTTGTAATACATTCCGTATCAAGTCACCTTTCAAGCCTTCTGAGTATCTTAGGCAGTCGGGAACATGTTTTGTTTTTTGAGATAGGATATCCATTTCTACGTGGATGTCTTCAATGAGCCACTGTTAATGTCTAAATCTAGTCGATTGCCGCCATTGCAACTTTCCCTTCGTTATCTCTCACTGCTCTTGTTGTGTCGTCGCTTTCGTTGTTTTAAAGATTTTGTTTTCTTTGTCGGCACTGGAAGCTGGATGCGTTCTACGCGTCTACGATAATACGAAATGCAGGAAATCTGTGTAAGTTTGGGGGAGGGGAGGGACGAAATTCGCCTGTATATTTCCAGGCGCAATCAAAGATCCCTCAATGGTTTTCTTTGTGATTCGGTGTGAGGTTGCTTTTTTCTTTGCTTGTGTCAAATTTAGTCCGATAATTATAAGATATATACCACACAACAAGATATTTCGTGCAATCATCACTTCATGTTAACTTTATGCGTATACATTATATACATTAGGTTAATAAATGCGACCACGTTGACATGTGGACGAATGGAAGTTTCCACTGGTGCCGGAAATTGTCCCATTTACACAACCACCGGTCTGAAATATCCGAGGATAATTTATTTAAAGAAAGCTGTCTGAAGCCGCTAGCCCCCAGCATCCAACCTCCAACACCCACCTCCCAGCCTCCAGCCCCACCCCCCGCCCCCAACACCCAACCACAAACACCCTACCCCCAACCCCACAACCTACCCCCAGAGCAGGCCCCCGGGGCGAGGTGCCGCGGACAAACATTTGGATATAACAGCGTCAACTTGACCTTCTCCTCTCATTCTGTTACCCCGGGTAGAACCAGGGTAAAGCCACAGCGCTCCCAGTATCTATAGACCAATGTATCCCCGCTGTTACTCTGTCTTACCCCTCCTGGCAGCCCCCCGGGATGGAACCAGGCGACGCCGACCCGGGTACGTCGGTGACGCAGCCCAATAAATCCTTTATTACCTTCCCCGTCCTGGTACCGTCTTTTATATTAAGTACCTATAACGGCGTGGTATATTCACGATTCGGGACGCGAACACACTCAGAGATAAAGCTACTAAAACCCTTTAATATTACTCCGCGTCTTATACTCGTTCTAAGAAGTACCTACACTTAATATTCGTATCGGATATTCAGGCTCCCCCTAGCCCCCCCCCCCCTACCCCACCCCCGGCACTCCATTAGCCTTTTATCTCTCATTCAACTTAAACTACCCCCCTCAACCTTATATCCCCGGCCGCTGCCACCACAACCTTCTCGCGTCCAGTCATTTGATATGGAACCCAACGAATTGTCCATAAATAAAAAAAAAAATCCCGTGTTTGATACAATTCCCCAACACTCCCCCCCCCCCCCTTCCCCCACCCCACCCATCCAACAGCCAACCCGCAGACCCCATCATCAACAAAAGTCAACGCCAAAACCCCAAATCGCCAACCCCCCAACACCTAACCCCCCAACATCCAACCCGCCAACATCAGACCCAGCAACATCCAACCCTCGCAACACCCAACTCCACAACCCTCCCCCCCCCCACCCCCTACACCTCCCCACCTCCACCCTCTACACCTCCCCACCAGGGAGCCACTACGTGAGCAAGCCTTCATCTTTATGCTCAGCCCCGGCGTCGACGGGCCACCGTCGTATCTGTGTGAGGCCAGGCGAGAGAAGCAGCGTGCACGAATCGCCGGCGGCGGGGGGGCGAGGATGTGCCAGCAGTTACTACCGTGGATCGTAGCCGCGGGATGTAGCCCAGTCCATAAGCAGAGTTCTCACACCCCAATGCAACCGTCTCTTTGGCCGCAATGTTATTGATTTCTGGGCAATCGGAGTGACTACGGTGGTCGCGGGGGGTTTCGGCTTTCCCCGCCAATATCAGTGGGGTTGGCCTCGTTCTGACGCCCGAAACGTTCCCCAGACTCCCTTGCATTGGTTTTCTGTTCAAAGCCCGGTCACTGCATTGGCACCCCCTACCCTGGCTCGCCTCGCCCCCCCTCGCCCCTCCCCCCCCCCCCCACCACACACTCCCACCCTGGCTCGCATCGCTCCCTTAGCGCACTCTCACCCCCAGCCAAGCCCGATGGCCATTACGCCGTCCGCTCCACCCCACCCCACCCCACACCACCCCACCTCACCCCAGCCCACACCACCCCACCTCACCCCACCCCACACCACCCCACCCCTTCTGGGCGGGCCTAGGCTGGCCCATGAGTCCGCCGGTCCGTCCGTCCAGCCCTTATGCAGCAGAATCGATAGAAAGGGATAGTGAATGGCTTCAAAGGACCGATGGCGACAGCAGCGGCCGGGTGGCTGGCTGGGGTGAAGGGGGGGGGCTGGCTGGGGTGAGAGGGGGGGTGGCGGTGGCTGGCTAGGGCGGGGGGGGGGGTGCAGGGAGGTGCCTGGCTGGGACGGTGCGGCGGGGTGGCTGGTTGAGGATGGCGGCGTGGTGGCTGCCTGGGAGGAAGCGAGGCGGTGGCGTGCGGGAGGAGGATGGTGATGGAGGCACTGGCTAGGGTACACTCAAGGCATGAAAAGAGCTCGCCTCTCACCCCCCGCGAGGTCTGTCAGACACCTGACCGTCAGGGGCGGTACGCTGGCAGGCAGAACTCGCAAGTAACACATTTTTTCTTTAATTTTTTTAATATTGACGCCCCAAGCCTTCCCCTCCCCCGTCCTCCCGTGCCTGGTTCTGTTTGGCGCTCCGCTTCCCCTATTGTCTTTTGTGGCAAACTACCTGCCATATACTGCCAGAGCTGTGAGACTTGGGGGGGGGGGGCAATGAGGGTGGCGGTGGCAGGGGCAATGAGGGTGAGAAGGGTGCCGGTGGTAGGGGCGATGAGGGTGAGGGTGGTGGCGGCAGGGTTGATGAGGGTGAGGGTGGCGGTGGTAGGAGAGACGAGGGTGAGGGTGAGGGCGGCGGTGGTAGGGGCGATGAGGGTGAGGGTGAGGGTGCCGGTGGTAGGGGCGATGGGGGTGAGGGTGAGGGTGAGGATGCCGGTGGTAGAGGCGATGAGGGTGAGGGTGAGGGCGGCGCTGGTAGGGGGCGATGAGGGTTGTGAGATAGGAGGTGGAGGCTGCGTGTAACGTTGCCGAGGGGGGGGGGGGGGGCTAGGTCTGGGATATCAAGTGGGGGTAGGTCTGGGATACCAAGGTGGGGGGGGTAGGTCTGGGATATCAAGTGGGGGTAGGTCTGGGATACCAAGGTGGGGGGGGGGTAGGTCTGGGATATCAAGAAGGGGGGGGCTTAGCGCTGATGTGCCGTATGTGCACGGGTTCCCGGAGGGGGGGGGGGGGAGGGCGTGATGAAGTGAGACCCACCCACCTATAGTTATAACGAGATACGTGACGCGTGAGAGGCAGCGCGACAGACAATAGCCTCTCTCAGGGGCTACCACCCTCCCATGTCCCCCGATCCACGCTGGTTGCCATGGCATTGACAGACGCAGGTGCCAAGAATACCCGACCGACCCCTAAATGACCAATTGTGTTACATTATGGGACTGGAGGTAATGCAAGGCCCATTCTGCAATAACAAGGTTTTTATGCCCCATCGGGCGCAACACATTAGTATCCCGCGGGCCCCAGCAATGAAAAACGCTCGGGGAATTCAGAAGAAAGAAACTGCATTAATATTATTCCCCGGAGAACAGTTCCGCGAGGAATGCTCAATTGATACATTCCCTTCGGGTAATCTCAAGCAAACATATAATCAAATTACATTCTTGGAGGAAATTTTCATTTGGTAAGACGTACGATTTTATTTTTTCCCAGGGTGAAAGGTTCTGCGAGAAAAGAAATGCAGGGGAAGCTAAATCAATATTATTCCCCTGAGAACAATACCGCTTTGAAGGTTCCATCGATTTATTCCCTTTGGGTAATGGTGAGCGAACATACATCAAATTACATTCTTGGAGGGAATCCACCTCCCCGCCCCGCCCCCCCCCCCCCCCCCCCCCACCCCCCACGAAGAGCAGAGCGCATTTCGTTGTTAATGTGCCGTACGAACAGTACATTAATATGTGCATTATACCGATACAACTCGCATATTGGCGCTCGTTTCGTGTGTCGTGCACCCCATAACCTTGGGTATGACTCCCCCTTAACCCCCCGCGTGCGATTTTCACAGAGCTACCCCCTCCCCCCCAACTGATGCCCTCCATCGTTTGTAAGGGTTTTGACGGAAATTCTTGGATTAACGGATATTACTTTTAATTATATTCAACGGACGTAAAACAGCAAATATATCAGCGGAGAAGAAACAGTCGACGCATATATCTCGGCATTTATTGCACAGGGTATAGATTCCTGGCTCGATAGCTCAGTGGGTTAGGGCGCTCTCCTTGAGAGCTCTGGCCACCTGAGAGCCACAACAGCACGTGGATCTGTGGTTCGGGCCACGCTGTGACCATGTCTGTGTGGTCGTAGGATAAAGATCCCATATCATTCTTTGCAAAGATTCGGGGGTTACCCCCGGAGACATGGCCCCACTCTCCCTTCCTTCTCCCATTGGCGCAATGGTTACAGCGTCTTGAATATACAACCTTATACAACCAAAGGGGAATGATAATATGAAGAGAGGAAACCTGAAAGCTTATACCTCCAGCTGAATCTCAAAGGCGGAGACATCAAAGGGTATCATCTCCGGGCAAGAACCTTTTGCTTAAATGTATTTATCTACGTTCTGGGGGTGGTGGTGGGGGGTGGGGGGGGGGGGTGATAGTTACTTTTATCAAGATTGGCGAGGACCAAATGAATGGACATTCATTATTGAGTGTGGAGACCGGAGGCTGTCTCCTGGTTGACCAAAGGATGGGAGGTATGAAAAAAGTAACCATTCTTTTTGGTGACATTTCAGAGGGGAACGTGTTAAAGCTGTTTAAATAGCTCCCACCAACGAACGAGAACGAACCAAAACTCTATCGCATGCTGAAAAAATTAAAGGAAACCATTCGTATTTAACAAAACTATAACATTTACTTTAAAATGTAAAACAAAGTCGATAATAAAATTCAACGTGGAAAATATAATAAGATAAATTATTACATAAAGGAGTGAGATCAAACGAGGTTATAAATTCCTATTCAGAAGATAATTCCTAAAGGTATCTATTACCTGATCAAATAGTGAGTGGTATGTATTTATGATGGTACTTATGAGACACAATTATATGAGAAAATAGATACGACTCTGCACTGTAATATTTATAAGTATCCCATTCCTGTATTGTTATATTTGTGTAATTAGAATGACGAGCAATTTTTATGTTTGTCGGCCTTGACCTCGCGTATAACATTGTGATATGTATAATTGCATTGCCAAGTCCAACTCCAGGGTTCGGTTATTTTTCTACGTGTGCATCTGTTATAGTAAATGGTGGATGTAGACTTTTTAAACAAAATTTAGACATTTCGGATGATTGACCCGGGCTAAGACCATGGGGTCGCTGTCACCCGGGCTACCTAACCAACAGGGATGTAATTTTTACTAACATGAAAACAGAATAACAACAACTAATGGTAATAATTGCGTTACCTACAGTCATATATGTCTGTTGCTTTCTTTTTAATAAAAGACACTGAGAAATCTCTGCAGTTGTTGACGGGCACGCAACCCCACTAAAATCACATTAAAGCGCGCAGCATTTGCGTGCAAAAGTATGGTGTCACGCACGCGCGGGGCAAAGCAGACGACAGACCTACCGTTAAGGTCACGCTCACAGTCGTCTACAAAATTTTGAGGGGAAGGAAGACATACAGATACGAATTGTCAGATGAAACGCAGAGTGATATCGAAATAGTATTTATTCCTTGGCTACGGTGCAAGGAATAATATTCAAGTTATAACTTACTAGGTGGAAGCGGGATGGCGTTGATGTCAAGAGGTTGATATCAAATTGTTTAACCCTTGGGTTAAATTTCAACGAGAAACTAACTGAAGTATTGATGTTCATAAGTATGTAATAAGATCGTCCAATACGTTACGTGCTCATATGGGAACGCGAACGATTACCTACTCCTTCGGTTGTATTTCAACGGAGAAGTGATTAATGTATTATCTACCTGGCCCCACGTTTACTATGTGAGATCATCGTGAAAACAAGGATGATCCTCAAAATTGTTGACATGATTGGCTAGTTTCCTTCGTCTTTCCCAAGGCTGAAACAATGATTGGCTGGATATTGCGACCGGATGAGGTGATCCTGGATGTCTTTCCACTAATCCATCTTAGTAAAGTGTGTTTTTTACGCGAATATCATCTAATCTCATATCTAGAGATTAAGTGATCTTCGTTAGTAAAAGTGCGGCCTGGTGTCTGATGGGGGTGAATAAATGGGAATGTATAAAGTTTAAAAATATTAGCCATTGCTTGAGTTCAACATGTTTATTGCTTGAGGTAGGAGAGGTAGGTGTTAAATAGGTTATCGTTTCAACTGTTTACAGTTATACCGGGAGGATTTAAAGGTATTAATTACAACAGGGTGCGCACAGGCTTGAAAAGTGCTTGAATTTTGACTGATGCCTGGAAAAGGTCATAAATAGAGAAATAGGCCATGAGGTCGATCCAATGTACTTGAATTTGTTAGAAAATAGGGCAGTTACAATGAAAAGTGCTTGATTTCAAACTGGACCGGACACTGGCAAAAGCCGAAGAAAAATTCGAACAAAAGCTGGCGGAATTGAAGAAGTAGCAATTAATAAAAGTAAAGTGATTAACTCCAATAAATGCTGTTGGTTTGTAATACATAAACGTGGACACTGCCTTCTTGTTGTCATTCCTCATTTCCGCATATCAAAGATTGTATGCCTAAAATCTAGCCCCAAGTTTTGCAATTGTGTGCTTAAAAGACCAGAGAAGGTAAAAATTCTCCTTGAAAAGTCTTTGAATTTTTCTAGTGCTTGCCTTCAAAAGGCTTGAATTTGATGGAACCTTGCCTGTATAAACCCTGTGCAAACCTGATGGTAGGGAGAGTGTTAGCAACCAGATGACGTGCAGCTTAACGGGGATGATAAGCATGTGTTAATTGCCTGATGGAAGAGATTACGGTAGGCTTATATAAGAGCTATATATTCCTGTCAGCGGAGAAGACATAGTCCTCTAGTGATGGCAGAAATGAATATTTTATCCCCGTTCTTTGACGGATCGTCGTTGTCAGTGGAGTTCGTTGGCAGCTCTTCCAGAGTATGCCACTCAGCCGACGAAAAACGGAAAGACGCCAATTTAGTTTTCCTTCTCCCGTGAGAGGGCAACCGGGAAAGGGTTGTTTTAATTATTCAAGAGACTGTTAAATGAGTGAGCCAATAACTCGCGTGCCCCATACCATGCCAGCGCGAGGGTCTCGCGTCTGCCGTTGGCGGATCCAATGGATGGGGTTTGGTGGGTTGACCCCCCCCTCCCCCCCCCACACACACACAAAAACAAGCAAGGTTATGTTACAGAGTGTTAAAAAAATGAGGCAAAACATTCCGCCCCCCCCGCTGTACCCCCCCGCCTCTCCCCCTATATAACTTCCCAGATCGGCCCCAACGACCCTTCAGGGGAATGGCGACAGGGCGGATACTCATATCTCCCCTGCAGCCCGCCCCGACAGCCCCCCTCCCCCCCACCCACTCCCCCTATACAACTTCCTAGATCGACTCCAACGACCCTCTATGGGTATGGCGACAGGGGGGATACACATATCTCCCATGCCACGTTCGTTATGGATGATGCACGAGGACAAAGAAATAGACAAGGGTTTATTCAGCTGGTTATGATCAAGCATCATTATCTGTTCTGTCCCAAGGCGGAAACATCCGTGTATTTTGCCAGTGTCATATAGGATTGATTCAATGTAGCATATTAATTGTGTCAACATGTTGTGTGCCGGTAAATACGTGCGTTTGTATGTAGACCTATAACACGCAGGAGTATTTGATATATTATAGGTTTTGCCTCTTTCTAGTTTGTGTTATCAGGAAAGATTTTTCTCACAAAAATCGTAATTTTTTCCCTTGCAAACCTTGTCACTCAAAGAGAGGACCCAGGAAAGGCAAAAAGGTGGGTCTGTGACTATTAAAATATGAGCTTTCCAACAACTTTATTACCTATGGGGTGGTGGTGAGCTGTCAGAAATTGTGATGTATTGTAACCACGGATATTGTATTCGATCGGCATCAAACCAACAATGTCATGTGACTGGTCATGTGACAACTGTCATCGGGCCCAAACCAGTTGCTATGTAATTACCAGCCGGCAAAGACGTATCATATGCCGGCTTTAATAATAGACGAGAACAGATGGTTGTTTCTCTCTCTCTCTACATAACAGAAATACTCCGCGATCGGATATAATGGTCGCACCCAGATAATAGAAAAAAAGCGGGAGGCCATGCAAGGGCGTGGGGGTGTCCAGACAATATAAGGGGGGTTCACAGGGAGGGGTTGAGGATCCACACGTCAAGTAGAGTTAAATCTACACTATAATGACGCCTCGTCGTTCGAGTAAAAGAGGGGTGGGGGTTGAAGGACTCCCCGCCACCCCCGTCTCTATATCTCCCCTCCCCCGCCCCTCCTGGGCCCGCCCGTGCCGCCCCACACGATGTGGAATTGTGCGCTGGAGGCATCTCTGAATGTAGGGGAGGGGGGGGGGGGGACGGTAATTCACGTTCCTCGTGATCGCTCTTTTTTATTTTACGTGATTTGGGAACAGGGTCTGATTATCCTCGTGCACGGGAATCGGGATTTCCGCGACCTTCCGAGATTCGGGATTACGTTTTTAATGATCTTCGTGAACCGATAACTACTTAGCATTATGTTCGTGATTTGTTCCGCTAGGACGAAACATCGCTATCTGCATAGCTCACCTATTACTTCCTCCATGCCACTTACCACCATGACCCGGTCCGTGGATACTATATATAACTAGTTAATGTCCAAGGCAGTGGCGGATATAGGGGGGGGGGGGGGTTAGGGGACACTCCTCGGTCAGAAGTTTTAGAGAGCAACCCCCCCCCCTCCCCCCTTGGCAAATTCCTAGATCCGCCCCTGCAAGAAACACGAATTACAGAAGAATAATGTCGTGAGAGAACGATGGATTGAGTTCGCCAGTGGATGTGGTTCGCGCGGTGCCTGGTGTTTATTTACAAAGCACAGCACCGCGGAAATGGGCTTCAACGATGTGCTCATCAATATTCATGAGGATGATCATATCCTTGAGGCACGATTAGCCACATGAAACAAATCACGGATTTGTCTTGTTGTCACGCGCATTTTATGGTAGGCCTAATGTTCCGATGATTCGCAACATAATGTGGGTTTTGTTGTGCCTCCTTTTGCTTTGCTTCACACGCGACTGCATGGAGCGCTAAATATTCATGAGCAAGGCGGGGCTGCCATAGGGGCGCCCTCTAGCATATGGCGGTGCAACTATACGTGCCTTCCGCCATTGGCGAAATGACAGTGAAATTCGCGAAGCCATGGGGTCTATGTACCTCCGAATGATGAATACCGCATGCAATGGCGAGAACCGCTACCGACCTTGATTTCACTGTGTTATGGACGCACATACGCGTGCGAGGAGTGCCGAGATTCGTGGTTGTCGCATTGCGTGCTTACCGTAATCAAAAATGCCGGAGTCTTGTTGGATCCCTCAGCTGCTGTCTCCGAAGGAAAATTTTTGTGTAATTATCCAAAGATGACGGCAGTTGTTACTTCGCCGCCCCGAAAACAACAGTCCTGAGTAAAAAAATCCCGGACCGGTGTTTATCCCATGATGAGAGTGGGCTGTGGTGTCACGACACACCAGGGCGTGGGTTACCAGGGACGGTCGGTTCTGTTACTGTTGTGTTGGGTGAGCCAGCGAGGCTGGTGGTGTCCGCTGTCCTTCGCAATCCCAGCCCAGCCCGGCACAGCACACGCAGCGCAGTGGTCAGACGCAGTGGGGCCGGCCGGGAGGCTGGCTGGCAGTCGGCAGTCAGTCAGTGTGGCAGCAGCCAGCAGCAGTCTGCATGGGGCAGCATGGCGGGGGAAGGAGACTGCCGCGCCAGCCATCCAGGTTATAAATAGAATAGGGGTAGCACCCTGGTTACAGAGAGAGGAGCCAATGCCCTGCCAGTGGGTGCATTATGACCTCCTTCCTGTTGTGTGGCCCGCACCCCCCCACGTTGGGCCACTCACCCACATATTCCTCCTCCACCCCCCCCCCCCCACGTCGGGCCACCCACCTACATATTCCTCCTCCAACCCCCCCCTCCCACTAAGCCGCTTCGTCCATCCATCCATCTACTTGTTCATTAGCATACCATCTTGCTCATTATCATACCAGGGACCTGGCGACAGACCCGGAATCGATACCCGCAATGCCCATGGTGGAGATGCAATGTCCTCTCCTCTCTTCCCTTCTCTTGCGGCCAAAGGGATGATCGAGGTCTGGAAGGGGTAAATGGCGACACACGACACAGGCATATGTGAAAAATCGACATTCGACATTGACCCCCAAATTCCGACACTGCATGAGGATTTGAAAATACGACATCGACACAGATTTGGTTAAAAAAACGACGCTGAACTTAGCAGAAAAACGACACGGAACGTGAATTTTCAAAAATTTACACTAGACTCTGAACCCCCTTTTCCAGACCCCTCGTGAAGGGATGGAACGCTGAAATTAATGTTAATGGGATGCTCCGTGACGGATCCAGGACAGCTCGGCCCCGAGCCCCTTCCCTGGGAACCCGGACTCCCCCTTCCACCACCGTTCCTTTGAGCCAGGTTCAGTTTTTTAATGCAAAATGTACAAGGGCAGATCCAGGCGGGTGTCCGGGGGGTTCAGACTCCCCCCCTTTTTGAGGAAGAATGTCGTTTTCAATGAAAAATTTAGGCCATCTGCGGCATGCATCCCCCCCCCCACCCCCTTTTAAGGAATAATGCTATCTGAGGTCGTGAATAATTTAGTGGATCCCTCGGTCGCAATTTTATTCAGTGCTCCTCAGCCCCCAGTTAGCAGGTTTGGGCCCCCTTTCAAATTCCCGGACTCACCCTCCCCCATCTTCAGGTGTGTAACCGCCCTTCGCCTACCGCTACCACTCTGTACGTAGGACTGTATGTATTTCTTTCGGATTCACCCCCAAAAACAGAAAAAAATCGTGTTCCGCGCACACAAAATGACGAAATAACAAACAAAAGTTGAACAAAAGCTGCACCTCGTTCCTTTATATATTTTATTTAAGACAAAAAAAACAACACGTTATAAACTAGATGACATCGCGTTACCATGATTACATGATCGAATCCTCTTAGGAGTCTTATACTAATATGTATATTTATATATATGTAAACAATTAAAGCTGCGCATACGTCACGTGTCATCTATACAATGCAACGATTTTAGTTTTTAGGTCTAGAAACTGTCTGATCTGGTTGATGTTGCCTCTGCAAGGGATCGCTTCACCAAGAATTACGATCTCGTAACCATATCTTTGACATGATCATTTAACGACACATCGTAAGTTTACGAGCAACGGAAATAAGCGTTACACTGCGATTATTGGGGTGCCGCCATCTTCGTGCCATTAATGTTCCATCAATATTAGGCAAAAACATGTTTTGCCATCTTTTTATGATCATTTCAATTCATTCATTTTCATTCTGGTCAGAAATTCAGTGTATTAATTTCACGAGCCAAAGGTCACGCATGCGATATCAAGTTCACCTTCAAGTTAAACATAAAAAACATGGCGACACTGCCCACATTTTGATGACGTAGTATTCCGGAACGCCAGAATTCCCAGTGCCTTCATGGCCCGAAACCCTCCTTACAAGAAGCCATTTTATTGTTTGCGCAGTAACGATTTGATTTCAGCTCATCTTTAATCCAATACATCGTTTGAAGTAAAGTATTGAAAATGATTATCAGAAGGAAACTGGATGCATGAGTAACATTAATTATAGACACAATTGGCAAACATATATATGTGCATTCGCTGAAGACTAAGGATTGCGCAGCAATCAATAGATACAAATAAAATGAACCTCACCTGACGAATTTAGCAGCAGTAATATATAATTAAAGCATGTCGTAAGAAAATGATATTCAAGACTTTTTAGACATTTTTCCAGCATTTGAGAAACTAAACAATATATTCATCCGATAAACCCGATTATATGCGAAAAATAAATGATTGAAATCGCCACTTTACCATCATATTAAGCACATAATCTTGCAAAAATGATCTATATACAAACTATGTTGATAGTATGAATACTATTGAATGACATATCACCGCCATTATACAGCCGTCTATTAATATTCTAGGCCACGCTTCAGTAACAGTTAATATCACACTTGGTTACATTGTACTACGTGCCACGAATGAAATAACCAAACTATACCAGAAAATATTAAGGTCAGATATTTAGTATTCATAATTGCAGTTAAGTTTTTTTTTCATCTTTGGTGTGTAATATTTTCCTGCTTAAGATACCGTAATTTGGAATCTGATATGCGAGGATGTGTTGCACAAAATAATGTCGCTGTAAATCTCATTTTCTTTGTTATCTTCGATTAATTCAAAATATCTGATAATGATCGAATTCACTCCCCCAGCGTCAGTTATGTCATACGAATCAACACAACAAATATTTACAATATAAATATATATATATAAACATGTACATGCATATGATCCACAATCCAGAGGCCATACGTGGTTGATGACGGGCGATAAGATAAGGGATGTCAGCCAGCGGGAGAAGGGATGGGGAGGGGGGGGGGGCAATGGGAGTGGGAGGCATGGCAACGCCATATTGTTTTATGTTGGTATATGATCAACGGAAGTCCCCATCCCCACCCTGCTCGTTGCAATACGATGGTAAGTCCATAATGCAATTGGTTAGTTCATTTGCTTCATCAACATTTTCATCAAGGAAGCCAGTGATTCAGTATGTTTTAATGAAACAACCATTTGTTGCGATCGTTACTTACAGTCCTTTATTTGGATTGTCACATCGCACTCACCCCATTATAGGCAGATAGCTGATGGGATGTGGGTAGGAATAAAACGATATTATTGGTACATTCAGGCATTACATGGTGGACGGACGGCAACGCTAACAAAAACCTATATCATTATCAATGGGAAATTACAAACAGCTGACAATAATAGTGATAGATATGTTGGCACTACTGACGCAGTTGACGTAGAACAGTTGGGTGACCGCCAATAAGTCAATATTTATTACTAAGAAGGACACATGCGTCAATTAAGAGGAATTTGTAAACCGGTTCTCAAGATGGATGATCCCAAACATGACTCGGAGAATAAATTTTTGTCTTCTTTAGTTATTCCTACAATACTTAAAGTATGTGTCGTGGTTCATATACGTTGCTGTATATGGGTTATCAGTGTCCTATTCTATTCTTCCAACAAAGCGCATATCGAAAGCAAACAGCGTAGTTTGCAAATTTGCCTGTTCTTCCCTATAATTCAACTAAATATGAACTACTACATGCAATATAGGCAAGCTAGGAATTCTCTCAAACTGCACTGAATGGTAAAACAAAGCACAAAGACAAGGGACATATATCTAATAAATGTATATATTATCTACAGATGGGGTATGCCGCATGAACGCGCAACGGCGGTTCTAACGTGCTCAAGAGTCCTGCCTCCGGGGGCTTCCACACCGCTACGCATGAAAACGCAACGGCGGTTCTTGTGCACTCAGGAGTCCAGCCTCCCGGGGCTTGAATACCGCTACGCATTAAAACGCAACGGCGGTTCTTGTGCACTCAGGAGTCCAGCCTCCCGGGGCTTGAATACCGCTACGCATTAAAACGCAACGGCGGTTCTTGTGCACTCAGGAGTCCAGCCTCCCGGGGCTTGAATACCGCTACGCATTAAAACGCAACGGCGGTTCTTGTGCACTCAGGAGTCCTGCCTCCGGGGGCTTGAATACCGCTACGCATGAAAACGCAACGGCGGTTCTTGTGCACTCAGGAGTCCAGCCTCCCGGGGCTTGAATACCGCTACGCATTAAAACGCAACGGCGGTTCTTGTGCACTCAGGAGTCCAGCCTCCCGGGGCTTGAATACCGCTACGCATTAAAACGCAACGGCGGTTCTTGTGCACTCAGGAGTCCAGCCTCCCGGGGCTTGAATACCGCTACGCATTAAAACGAAACGGCGGTTCTTGTGCACTCAGGAGTCCAGCCTCCCGGGGCTTGAATACCGCTACGCATTAAAACGCAACGGCGGTTCTTGTGCACTCAGGAGTCCTGCCTCCGGGGGCTTCCACACCGCTACGCATGAAAACGCAACGGCGGTTCTTGTGCACTCAGGAGTCCAGCCTCCCGGGGCTTGCACACCGCTACGCATTAAAACGCAACGGCGGTTCTTGTGCACTCAGGAGTCCTGCCTCCGGGGGCTTCCACACCGCTACGCATGAAAACGCAACGGCGGTTCTTGTGCACTCAGGAGTCCAGCCTCCCGGGGCTTGCACACCGCTACGCATTAAAACGCAACGGCGGTTCTTGTGCACTCAGGAGTCCTGCCTCCGGGGGCTTCCACACCGCTACGCATTAAAACGCAACGGCGGTTCTTGTGCACTCAGGAGTCCAGCCTCCCGGGGCTTGAATACCGCTACGCATTAAAACGCAACGGCGGTTCTAATGTACTCAAGTATCCAGCCTCCCGGGGCTTGCACACCGTTACGCATTTAAACGCAACGGCGGTTTAAATGAGATTCATGCTATCGAGTTTTGGAATGTTAGTTACGAGATGATGACCAAAGGGGATTCGATTTGAGCTTGTGACAACCAACATCAGTTAAACATTAAACACATGCTTCTACATGTTGGGTGACCAGGATGCTGTATGAAAACAGAACGCAATATTGTTCGTATCTGGTGAAGGAAATACCCATGCATTACAAGCATAAATCGGTATAAAGAACTCAGCCGTTGTATCAAACCCATCACCCATCTTTAAGCAAGGCGGCATATTAGAAATAACGGTTTGCTCAGGAAGGCTCACATAAGGCTGTGATTGCCAACAACGCGAGTTTTCGCTCGTTCAAGTAGATATTACAAGGGTGAAAAATAGCAAGTGCTTCATCTTCAATAACTCAGTCAGTGTCCGCATATTTCATGTCATGTCTTTCAACATTATTCGATAGGTTCCCCAAGCGACGCTTGGTATTTTCGCTGGCATAACCGTTTTAGCGATTTCGTGGGTAGTTGTGCCACGAGACAACAAGTTATTTTTATTTCGTTGTAACTTCACATACGATCATTGATATATCGGAACCTATGAAGGTGACCCAAGATTGACTGTTATTATACAGTGATGTCTTTCTGATGCTTACTGAAATGATACAAATGAGATATACTTTTGCACAGACGAAGAACGATTACCTAATGATACATATAGAATGCTTTTACAGGTTACCATTGGACAATTCGGACGTATTAGTTAGTAATGCTTCACAATTTCGATATAAGAACCATCACTGACAACGACCATATCTGCATAATACGAAACAAAATGGGTACCACCCCCGCAACATATATAGGCAGTGACATTGAACTTAGTCTTCCGTGACCTTGACCTTGAGTGGGCATGACGTACGTGGGTCGTGGATCCCGGCGCGTGACGTCATCCGGAGTTACCTCTTCATCAAGCCCTGGATCAGGTCGACAGGAATCGGGAAGATGATGGTGGAGTTCTTCTCGGCCGAGATGGTGGTCAGCGTCTGGAGATACCTCAGCTGGATGGCGGAGGGAGACTCGGCCATGACGTCAGCTGCGTCCTTCAGCGCCCTGGAGGCCTTCTTCTCACCCTCAGCGGCGATCACCTATGAGAGAAATAACATTAGTATGGCTAACATGAATCTAAAAAAAAATCTCATATATTTATTGAATGATCTTATCGAGTTTGTTTTATCCACGGATTTTTCGAAAGATAAGTATTTTTTGAAGAATGTTTTGTCCTTTTCGCTATAGAGTAACAAAACGATATTTTCAATAATGATGCTATAATTAACAATATTACTTCTAATATTAGATATGCATATATATATATATATATATATATATATTTGAATTTATAATAGTGAATATTTTAGTATTATATGTATATCCGCATATATATTGGAATACGTAATAGTGTCTATTATTAGAATAATATAATTATATGCACAGCTTTTGACAAGAACCTCACAAATTACTCAAAAAAGTAGTAATACGTCATGCAAAACCCGCGAGTGGTTCCACGCTTCGCTGTTTGACCCTAACCTTTGCTCTGGCATCCCTGGAAGCCTCGGCTTCCGCAGCCATCGATCTCTGCAGTTGCTGAGGCAGCTTCACGTCCTTACTGTAAGGAAGGAATATCGAATACAACGTGTATATGTTACTACCCTTCGTTCATGTCACTCGGTGTGGACCGATTTTTGCAACATACAGTAAATTTAACGCTCTGAATATAGCAGCCAGAGCATGTGAACACTGAAAACAATGAGCATCAACGTGCAGTTCGCGGTGATTGTTAGATCTAACTGAATATCACGCATACCGCAAACTAATTGATTTGCTATGTGGGCGGGAAATCCAAGGCATGACGTGCACACCCCTCCCCCGCCAAAAAGGGCAAAACATGAATATATATATATATATATGTGAAACAACGCTCCAATGCTACGTGATGACGTCACGAGATCACGTGTCATCGACTATTAGTTTCTTTGAGTTGCCAAATGTAACAGTTAATGTTAGTGAAAGTGTACTGAATTATATTTTCATTGCATTGTTTAACCAATAAACATATGTAAGCTAATATTCTCAAAGTGACGTATAAGCCCAGTAGGGCTGGGTATGCCTAGTGTACTGTTGTTTATTGTTGTTATGTAATGCATACTATGTCCCTATAAAATAAAAAAATCATTCACTCATTCATTCATTATTCCCCTTTGACACACCAGATTGCCATGGTTACACTCACATCTCCACACGCTCCACGCGCACGCCCCAGGGTTCCGTGGCTTCGTCCAAAATGGTCTGCAAGGAAAAATAACAAAATGGCTGGATACATTGGCCGAGGTACCAGATCGTTCCTGAGGTATAATGCATAAGGTTTCGGCATTTGTATGATCTTTATCATCGTTCTACATGGCCTTGGCGACAGGTGTCACACAGGTGGTGGTATCCCAACCCCCATTTAACCCCCCACCCCCCCCCCCCCCACGCAGCCGCCTGGGATCCTTGGGCTGTGATCTCTAATGGGTGATCGGTTGCCCTAACAGTAGGGTCGGTTGGTTGGTTATTCAGGACACTTTAACCCCTTTTGGTCGTATCGCGCCAATGGAAGACGGAAGAAAGATTGGAGCCATGTCCCTGGGCTGACCCCCTACTCTTTGCCAAGAATGGCATGGGATCTTTATCCTGCGACCACACAAACATGGCCACAGCAGGGCTCGAACCACCGATCCACGTGCCGTTAGGCTCTCAGGTGGCCAGAGCGCTCCATGCGAGCGCTCTAGCCCACTCAGCCCACTCAGCTATCGCGCTGAAAGCGTTGATGATTATGTTTTTGACGTCACGCCACCCGATTGAGCAAACTGCACCCGTTCCTGGTGGATGCAGGTGGGGCGTCCTCTGTTCGCGGCCCAAACACGGGCTATTTGAGCGCATTATGATGAGCTACGTCACGAAATCCGCGTACAGGTCTGAAATGCCGTTTTAAAGTTGCATGTGGAGCTCTTTTCCGCCAAAACTAAAGAGGTCAAAATACAAATAAGAATCAGTCCTTGAATCATTCAAGATTGGTTTTGTCTATACTCCACCCATGCCAGACTGCCAAATAGTGTCTCTTAGCCTTGCCCGTGATATCAATTTACCACGAATTTTCATTTCAGGGGTAAGCGTGATCAGTTTGTGTGCTTCGCGATGCTTTGTAATAAGTAGCAGTGCCGCGACAGAGTGCTGTGGTGTCGCGGGATAGACGCGTTTGCCACACCACAGCCGAAACGGCGAGGTTTATCAGGTTTCTGAATTTATGGAATGGAACAATCGAGTTTTCTGTAAAGTTTGATATAAATTTCGCCTGGGCTTAGTTTTGGCGGGAAAGAACTCGACATGCAACTTTAACTTCGGTGCAGGTTATCACAACCATGCAGAAGCGGCGAAGGCAACTCACCCACCTCAGTTGATAAATCGGCTGAGCAGTCAACCACCATTCAGGACGCTTTAACCACATTTGATCATATCAAGTTACTGGGAGAACGAATGGAGAGTGGAGCCATGTCCCTGCAGGTAAGCCCCTACTCTTTACGAAGAAAGACATGGAATCTTTATCCGGCGACCACGCAAACATGACCACAGCGGGACTCGAACCGCCGATCCACGTGCCGTTAGGCTCTCAGGTAGCCAGAACACTGAATGCCAGCGTTCCAACCCGCTGAGCTATCGGGACGGCCCCCGCACATCAGGATCAGATCCCGCCCGACAAACCTGCATGAAGTGGGACGTCTCCTCCCGGTCACTCAGGATGTCAGCCATCGTCTTGGTGCCCAGGACGTTCCGGAGCGTGGTCTGCGCCAGAAGACGCGTAGCTTCATGGACGTCCTCTACGTTGGTCACCGACAAGATCGGGTTGTAGATCCGGAAGTAGACCACTGCGTCCACCTGGACCGTCACCGAATCCTTGCTGAGTATCTGGAACACAGCATATGATGGCTGTCAACGTTTGGAGATGGTCAAAATATAAGTTGAAATCTGGGCTTAAATCTTGATATAGCTTTAGTAGTAGTAGTCGACCCCCCCCCCCCCCCTCACCCCCCATAAAAAAACGTGTGTCATCTTAGATTTGACATCGAAAGATCATTTAGGGGTGGAGCAAATTGGGCGGAAGAAAGTATGTTATTGATTTGTAATCCTTATTGGCTAAGCTTACGAAATAATAAAGAATACAGAACGTGTAAGTGTAGGCGAAAGCTACAGTCGTGCAATGATTAATTATTACTGACGCAGCGCGACGTAAGCTAGAATAGACCGATCCACATTTAGCCCCGCCCACACTTGAGTCCTTTTTCTTTAGTCGTGAGTACGAAATTGACCACCATAGCTGATGGCATGTACTAAGTGAGAAGTACTCATCTCTGAAACTGACAAGAAAGTGACATGCTGATTGTTTGTTCGTCTTGTTTGTCCGACATAACGCACATAGAAGACATTTTTGCACAACGAGATAGGATAAAAGTTACACGGACGACAGTGAATGATTGACAGCCTGGATCGGTCTATTCTGAGAGAGATCTCCATTGTCCAGCGGCAATGACACACTGAGGCGGGATGAGATAAGGTTGACTGGTTGGTTATTCAGGACGCTTTAACCGCGTTTGATCATATCGCGTCAATAGGAGAAGGAAGGGAGGGGGGGGGGTGGAGCCATATCTCTCGGGATAACCCCCTACTTTTTGCGAAAAAAGACATGGGATCTTTATGCTGCGACCACACAGACATGGCCACAAGATAAGATGAGTTTGGGACGCTGTATGTGCAACCTCTCACCCGTCACTGTCTCAGGGGCGTATCCAGGAATTTGAAACGGGGGGCTCTAAGCAAAATTGCGACTGGGGGATTGACCAATTTTTTGACGACTGGGGATGCGGGGGGCGGGGCGTGGAGGTCCACGCCGCCTCAAACGGGGAGCGGGGAGGGGGGGGGGTCTGGAGCCCCTGGACACCCCAATGGATCCGCCCTTGCTGTCTCACTCACCTCCTGGGGCGGAACGTTGTAAGTAAGAGTTCTCAGGTCGATCACGCTCAACTTATCCGTGCAAGGCAAGAAGAAGAACAAGCCTGAAAAATAAAACAAGGCAAAATATGGATATGATATGGATATGACATAAAGCATTATATAAGGTGAACACATCTTTGGGTAACTGAGCCATGTCACTTGTGGCAATTCACACTGATTGTGGCTGCGGTATACACACGATCCTAATGAACAGTGGAAGGCGTGTCTAGTTCAATAGTTATTCCGTTCTCAATCGTATGGTGGCGCCTCAAGCTTAGCTTGACCAACTATATAACTCCCCAATCCCTGCACACATGATATATAAATATTTTCAAGTCGGCTATGGCCGGCCATTGGTATCACAACCCTCCCGAAAACAAGGTTTCTGTGACTCAACATCTGGTTTTTATCCGCTGTAACAAAATTGTCAATGATAGTGGGAATCATAATCCAGCTGATGCGGCCTGAGATTCCTCGTCCCACATTTTGCCCGCCACCACGGTGTTAAGTGCACCACATGGTGTTGGTAATACCGCTTGAACCATGAACATATGGGGCAATATGCCACGCCATACTCTGAGAGCAAATCTCCAAGGTGGGAAACAATCCTGTCGAGTAAATTTGATTCGTAAATCAAATACAAGCTGCATGGTTCGACAATCAATCAAAAGTTGTAATAGTTAATCTTCAGACTGGAATTTGCAATAGATCGATGTTTTTGCCAGTATGGTTTTGCATACATTAGGTTGAATAATATTGTCTAAAATCCGATTACATGAAGGAAGGTTCACACTTACTCAAGCCGTACTATCTTTACTCATATTGCGAGTAATTGCGAGTAATCGTTACAATCTAATGATGTAAAGACAGGGTTACAAGCCAAGATATTTGTCTAACAATCCTCATGGTTCTGGTTCCGTATTAACACTGTACTTAGCAGGGCTCTCAGGCGTCGAATATCTGGACCACATAATGGGCTGTTAATTGAACAATGTCCACGACAAAGGACCTGGAGAGACGTAAACTGGTTGTCAACAGGTTCGATCGATACGCTCCTTGACGCTGGGTAATGTGTGGGTGTGTTGGGGGTGGGGGGGGGGTTGTGCGGACGGGCGCCAGCGCACACAATAACCCTTCCGTCCCCCGGGGGTTGCCATGGTTATCAGGTCACCTGAATGACCTCCCTTTGTCCATTTAAAATGGCGGATCGACAACCCCCAGGGGCTGGGTTGGAGGAGGTGTGCGTGGGAGGGTGGGGGGGGGGGGGGTAATAACGGGTAAAAGCGTGGTGAGCAGAGAGAGTTCCCCCTGAACAGTCGGGATAATCATGGAACAATATAGGTTTGGTACGGAATGTTAAGGGAATATGATGATGAAGCAAATCGCACACAAGTGTCGATCTCAAAGCCATTGCCGGCAGGCCTTACCGCCCATCGGGGACAGGGAGAGAGCTCATAGATCGTCCATAACCTTGACATGTGGTCATTATATCTCTTGCTCCATATTTAAATACACGATCGTCCAGGTTTAGGTCATGCATAATCGAAGAAGTTTCCACCACCACACAGTCACGCAGTCGTAATATCAATGCCCCCCCCCCCCCACCCCCACCGGCCACCCTTACCCCTAGCCCAGGTATGCGGCTGTAGGCCGAACACAATGGGACAAGGCCGTGTGCCGTAGGCTGGACCAATAACAAAATGTCAGTCCGGCAGCCACAGACATTAGGGTCAACCTCGCCCTGGTTGATATAATTCGCTTCATCCCACTTCACCCCTTGGTGCCCTAGCCTTCCCACGTAACCCCATCACCCACCCCACGCCATTGGCGTGGCCTGGAGGGTACGTGACAAGCAATATCCGTCACTATAGAGTGCCGTAACATGACGCGGTATACAATGTGGTTATGTGCATGCAGGAGGGGGGTTGTTAGGTTAGTATGAAGGGGGGCGAAGCGGGGGGGGGGCTGGTGGGGAGGGGGGGGGGGGGGTTACATAAGTACGCCATGGTCGATTCGCGGCGCTCTGGACTGCATATCAAGAGGTTACCGTTCTCCACCTGTATCATGGGGCGTTATATGATTACACTTTACCTGGCTTCCTTTCCCTGCTTTGTCACTACTCGTTTTTAGTTTCTCCCTACATTCCGACTTTTTTCGCCCCTTTTTTTATTTTGTCCCTACGTTCCCAAAACTGTTTTGTTTTATAGTTTTAAAGATTCGACTAAATGACATGCAAGTAACCCATTTTTGGAAGGAAATCGGGTACACCAGGATCGAGCCACAAGTGTCTGATTGATGCCCGATGGCCTATGACAATGGGTACAGGAATGCATGCTAGTGATGCCCTACTTTTGTCATGTGGTCCCTTTACTTCTCCGTACACTTTCTGGCATCGGTAGCCCCACTTACCCGTAGGCCAGATATACAACAAACCCAGATTGCTGTTGTTACTTGCCTGGTCCTTTGGCTTGTCCCCGAATGCGACCTAGACGGAAGATGACCGCTCGCTCATACTCCTGGACAATCTGTAACGGTATAAGATAGAGACGCAATTATACGGCAAGCACAGCGCGCACCTCATGCATGGCAAATTGGTGTAAGTAGAGGAATGTTGGTGTTTTAGGCCACTTTTGTGCACATACAGGCTAAATTGGGCCAAGGAACCTCCCGAGACGATGAAGGATGAAGGAATGAAACATGCCCCAGATTAGGTGCCCGAGCCCGGATTCGAACCCAGGACCTATTGATCTGCGGTCTAGTGCGCTAACCACTACACCAGGGAGGCCCCCCTGGTGTAAGTAGAACGTGTCAATATGATTTCCCATGGGGTGAGGGGGGGGGGCACAATTATGCCAATCTGGTGGGTAAGGGGTGGGGTGGGATTGGTTCTGCGGGTGCCTTGATGCCTGAGAGAGCAGACATCCCCGACCGAGCGGATTTGGGTGGTAAAACGCCTCGACGGAGCGGATTTTGACCGGAAACGCCCCGACCGAGCGGCTGTTGGAGGTGGAAAAGAGCGGGCCTCACCGCGGAACCGCCGTCAAACCCAGTAACGTATAACTACCCCCCCCCCCCTCCCCTGGTGTAGGTCATATCGCGACAATGGAAAAAGGTAGGTACAGGTATGTCACGTCTGTTCAATAATGAAGTATATTGATGTGGCGAACCTTTTAATAACACATCTCACGCTGTTCGCCGTGACGAGTACATGGTCAATGCTGATATGAATAGCTTCAACATGCCATCCGCGTATTTGACATACCATAGCTCGTCATTGATTATACATCAGCCCCGGTGGGTCTATGATCACTCTATAATAGCTTACATATATATGATAGCAATGAAATAAACCAAGACCAGTTCCTTCCGCAGTGGGTAGTCGAGCATCAGTCCGGCTCAATTCAGTCTTCATGTGCGCCAAAGTGGGACAAAACACAAGCATTTCACTTCATGTTCAGCCCCACTCAACTACTTTACGGTTGGTTGGTTGGTTGTATATTCAGGACGCTTTAACCACTTTCGGTCATATCGTGTCAATGGGAGAAGGAATGGATGAACGGAGCCATGCTCCCGGGGGTAACCCCCACTCTTTGCGAAGAAGGACATGGGATCTTTAATCTGCGACCACACAGACATGGCCACAGCGGAACTCGAACCATCGATCCACGTGCCGTTAGGCTCTTAGGTGGCCAGAGCACCCAAGGCCAGCGCTCTAATCCACTGAGCTACCGGGCCGGCCCCTGCACTACTTAACGGAGATGATGACAACAGAAAAAAACCAATATATCTATTGGTTGACTGACCTTGATGCAGACGCACAGTGAGAAGGGGAAGGTGAGGATGATGAGGAAGTACGCGACGAAGACGAAACAATTTCCGCAGCAGTCAAAATCGGGCGATTCGTCTTGTCCTGTAACCATAGCAACATACATGGCAATGCAACGAAGATGGCGTCTTACGATCGGAAGCGGATACGACTTATAAGAAAAGACCAAAAGTATTCTTGCACTTATTTCAGTGAACCAGTGTAATGGGTTTTTTTCAAGCTTACTAATAATAATATTAGATTATTGAAGTACTTTAATAATAATGGTGTATTTAAATACTTTAGGCACAACGCCCATGGTACATATATACAATTTACAAAAAAATGTGTGCAAATAATACATGCGTCACAAGTTTTATGCTTGTACGTGTTTCCGTCTATGTGCCACACTGAATCACCGTGTGGCACATTGGGACACCAGCGACCTACGTCACGTAATTATTTGCGTCGGCGATAACCAAATATAGTCTGTACCGATATCTATATGTTAGACTGCTTACCATAGCCCACGCTTAGAACTCACGAATGTACGTGAAATAAGCCAACGGTCCTGGAAAACTAAAACCCAGTCCTCCCTCTGCGAATCGCTAATTTCAGAAAAAGTTGTGTAAACTCCCTGGACGGAATTTAGTAACGTTGGTGCGAGAACAATCCTAACTTTTCTATGGCGTTTATCTCAGGGAAATGCTCCTACCACATCAAAGCATAGCGGCTGGATCAGGCCATGGGGATCTCTCGCACCCAGACCAATATTTATATCAACATTGTGCAAAAATAATCATCATTATGATTAAGAGTCTACTCCTTCCATCGACTTCAAACTCATAGCACAATAATCCATAGCACAATAACCCATAGCGCAATAACACATAGCACAATAACCCATAGCACAATAACCTACAGCACAATATCCATAGCACAATAACCCATAGCACAATAACCCATAGCACAATAACTCATAGCACAATAACCCATAGCGCAATAACCCATAGCACAATAACCCATAGCACAATAACCCATAGCACAATAACCCATAGCACAATATCCACAGCACAATAACCCATAGCACAATAACCCATACGACAATAACCCATAGCACAATAACCCATAGCACAATAACTCATAGCACAATAACCCATAGCGCAATAACCCATAGCACAATAACCCATAGCACAATAACCCATAGCACAATAACCCATAGCACAATATCCACAGCACAATAACCCATAGCACAATAACCCATAGGACAATAACCCATAGCACAATAACCCATAGCACAGTATCCATAGCACAATAACCCATAGCGCAATAGCCCATAGCGCAATACCCCATAGCACAATAACCCATAGCACAATATCCATAGCACAATAACCCATAGCACAATAACCCATAGCGCAATAACCCATAGCACAATAACCCATAGCACAATAACCCATAGCACAATAACCCATAGCACAATATCCACAGCACAATAACCCATAGCACAATAACCCATAGCGCAATAACCCATAGCACAATAACCCATAGCGCAATAACCCATAGCACAATAACCCATAGCACAATATCCACAGCACAATAACCCATAGCACAATAATCCATAGAACAATAACCCATAGGACAATAACCCATAGCGCAATAACCCATAGCACAATAACCCATAGCACAATAGCCCATAGCATAATAACCCATAGCACAATAATCCATAGCACAATAACCCATAGGCCAGTTGTCATTGACTGTTCATATAGGGACATGGTGCAATCAAATTGGACAAAAAGAAATCATAACGAATGGTACACAACTCTCCCTGGAGTTCTCTTGGAGTTCTCTCTCAGTCACTTTCAATACGATCAACGAAACTATGGCGTGATATAGGAATCTATGTTGAAGAATTCCCCATATATATATATATACGCACTTAACACAACAACCTTTTACATATCTTCAGTAAAGAATTACACATACCGGTATATTTAATTAGTACACGTATATTGTTCTGCACCATGCCTTCTATCAGAACTTTGACACAATTAACCAGATATCTATAATTAACACACTGAACTTTTTGTGGTTTAGTGTATATTCAGGCCGCTTTAACCACACTGAACTCCAGCAGCAGCTCAAAGCCCCGTCCACCTCCCTACCCCTCCCCCCCCTCCCCGGCACCCGGGAGGGGCAAGATGACCAACTTACCGAGGGTTTTCACGCGGTATCCACCCCCACCACCGACCTTGACAACCGACTGCTCGGAACTGTCATGGTCGTGGCTTGTCATGGTTACCGTCACTGCTGGTTACCGAAATCTGAATGATTGGAGAAAACAAAAAAGCTCATTTATCAATCAGATAATGTAAACTTCCCATTGAGGCATACTTGTGATTTCACCATAGTGCGAGCAAACACTATGCACTATAGTGTATTGTGTAATGGGGCATGATCAATAATGTGTCACTGGCGGATGGCGTAGAAATAATGTTAGCATGTTGAATCAATATGTATACGGTAGCATAGAGTGACATGAAACATATGGTTCAGGACATATTAGCAACATGATATATCATTTATAATTCAGCCATCGGCTCGCCATACCCGTTGTGTAGTGTGACCGCATTCACTCGCCGCCAAGGCGATGATTATAGATTGCCTATTAAGACAGAGTGATCACACCGAGAATAGTCCATATATTCTAATGAGAAGGGCATACGCGTTATCCTCGTTACCAGTTTGTGATGTCGACTGACTTGCTGATGGAAGCTTTTTCATTCGCTAGGTGGCGTATAATTATCACTAAGGGGTGCAACAATACATACTAATGGAGGATGAATTGCGAGGCGTTATACAACCCTAACTGTTGGCCCCCCTATGTGGCAGGTTTCGCTATCAACAGCGACAATGGCCTTGTCGCGTATTGTCCCTGAACAATAGTCACAAACACTATCCCTATGGACCTCGTAGTGATTCTCAGATGCCATATACTTAATGGCAACGAGGGAGGAGTTCATCCATGATCAGTTAGGCCAGTGTATATCAATTGCGTGGGTTAGTTCATTGTATTTAAACCATGCATATATTGCATGGGTTAGTTCATTGTATTTAAACCATGCATATATTGCGTGGGTTAGTTCATTGTATTTAAACCATGCATATATTGCGTGAGTTAGTTCATTGTATTTGAACCATGCATATATTGCGTGGGTTAGTTTATGGTATATAAACCATTTGTATATTGTTTGAATGTGTGTACTGCATATAAACAATATATATACAATATGGGTTAGTTTGTTGCATATAAGAAATGCGTATGGTAGGTTATGCCACTGGCAGCAGATAGATTGACACTGAAAGCACGTTCTCTATTCCAACCGGCTCCCCAGCACTTTGCACAAACAGCCAAATATAGAACAATTCTTGGACAAATTAACTATTTGAACCAACTATTCGGAACTCCCCCGCGCGCAGCATCCCCTCCCCCTCCCCCCCCCCAAACAACAACACCACCTCCCCCGATTCTCCAATGCCGTGTCAATCAAATATTTCCAATACATGTATTGTACACTGTAGCACCCACGTTGGACTATATGTGGTCACTCTATGGCGTTACGATATCATAATTTGGCATTTGCGGCGTTCAAAATCTTCCCTGGCTTTCCACCCATACACTCGATTCTGAGCACGTTGTCTAACATGCAGCGATGGAACCATGTAAAAATATTTTCACGACCTGGACCGTATCGACCTGCATAATAATCTATTGATTCTTCTATGACGCATTGTGTTTTTTTTTTGCAAATTTGGCGTGTCTGACAGAACACAAGCGTTTGGGATTTCACGCCGCCATCGTCGGCCAAGCATGCAAAGGTACCGCGTTACATCGATGGATAGCTTAGACTTTTGGCTTAAATTATGCTCACATAGCAATATTTTCCTTCAGAAATGTGAAAAATGTTGTAACAGAAATGTTGTATTTAGGTTTTTTATTGTACAAGTTCACATATTATGATCTGCATAATGTACCAGAACATACTGATCATGTTCTTTTTGTGCCAAATTTTTGCATGTCCGTGGGAAAGTGTGTTTTTCTGGTCATCAAAATTAGCATATTACTCATGTTTTGTTGCCTTTTAACATATGATAACATATCTTTGTCATACAAACTTAACATTCACACAGTCAGAAATGCCCCCAGGATGTTTCTCCAAAGATCTTGAAAATCATAGTGCAGGTGAGAAATTGCTGTATGAGCAGCTTTAAGTGTTTAAGTATCAACTTGATGGAATCACGGCACAATGTAATAACTTGGATTACAAATCACACAGCAAGACCCGTGGCCACATCCCACCAGACCGTTGTGAGTGACATGCGACGAAGCCCCATGTGTCTATTGACGGGAAATTAAACCCGCGAAATGGTCGATTGTGACCAAATTGAAAGAAATATTTTTAGCCATGTCTTCGTAGGGTACACTTGCTATAAATAGCAGTAATAGTCGTAGTCGATATACATTGATTTATCTGACGCATGCCACTATATTTGCATCGGAATACTGCTCATATGTAAGACAGGGGAGTTGCACATGAGTATAATAAGTGAAACGTTTATGCCATTCAGTGTTTTATATTATATTATTATTCTCATAAATACAATTACGACTCAAGTACACCAATGTGTATTTATTCCTTTTGATAATACAGGTATTTCAGGAGAACCAGTGCAAGACACATACATATTCTCTCAATGAATGTTTACGGTAAGAATATGTTGACCGTGTGCATGTCTAATTATCCTTAAACACAGACAAGCTGACATAATACATTGCAAGTTTGCCCTTACACATCGCTAAATAAATGGGGCGTTCTCCACAGAACAGTATGAATGTCATATCTTTGGTAATTGTTGTATGAACAAGTTAAATGGGGGGTTGGGGAGATTTAATCAACTGCAGGGCAGTCCGCCAAATAACTCCCTGTTGCATAGTGATTTATGCATCGCAGTGATGCCTAACGATTGTCGTGCACGCGCCATGAAATACGCAATATTCCTTTGTGTAGGTATGCCGCTGTGAAAGGTTGTTTTATCTAGTAACACTATTCATTTTGTCACAGTACAGCGCTGCTAAAGAGCTTTATGTCTGCAGAGGGTCGCTCTGGCAGTCAGCAGTCCATCCGCCACCCACCCAGCCAACCCCCAACCCACCCCCAGCTCCCCCCCCCCCCGGGAGTGCGCTTCGCTAATCATTATGTCAACATTGACATGGACGCCCGCTAAGCATCATTCTCCCATCAAATCCCCATCCGCAAACCCTACCCCCCCCCCACCCATTCATTCTACTCCCCCTCCCTACCCCTTCCGCGCCCTCCCCTCCCCCTCCCCCACCTACTCCTCCTCCCCTCCCGCTCCCATTCCCCCTTCCCGTTCCCGTTCCCCTTCTTCTCCCCCTTCCTGTCCCCCTCCCCCTCCCCCTCCCCCTCTGGCTCCCCTGTCCCTCTTCGCATCCCCTTCGCCTGGATTCGCTCTCGAACCGACCCCTCGTCCCCCTCCCCTCTCCGCCCTTCTCGATCTCCTCCTCCCCCCCCCCCACTTCGCGCTTGCCCCCGTTCTTTATTACTGTGAATACCACTCCCGGCCGCAATCATCTTCATTCTTTACGGGCTCCCAGCAATATTTAGGGGTAGCGACGCATGTCCCTATCCTCATTCACTCATCCATACTCCACCCCCCGCCTCAGGTCATACCCACCCACACACACAGCCGCTGTGCAGCCAGCGCATCCTCTTTTCACCCAATCTCTGGGGTAGCACCCTATCGTTGCCCTGGCCCTGCTACCCTTAACGCGTCGCTGTAGATACGCACATTCGCCTTAATCCTTTAACAATGGTGTTTGCACTCTCTTATTTCCGTTTACCATACCCAATCTATCCTTAAGACCTAGAGCAGCTTACTAATACCTTCGCCTTAATCTCTAATACCTTCGACTTCTCTGGGATAGCACCATCTTCCTTTCTTTACCTTTACCGTTCCCACTCCACCCTTAACACTCAAATAGTAGCACGCTCTCCTTAGGCCTTGCCCTTCCCTCGCTACCCTACTTTCTGGCTATGTACGCTCTTTAATCTATTCACCCAGTCTTCTATCCCTTTACACCTTATCACTTATTCTCTCCTCGCTACCCTTTACTCTCTGGGGTAGCAGCCTCTCCTTACCCGTATCACTAACCTCTCCTCCCTGATACCCTTAACTCTCTGAAGTAGCAGCCTCTCCTTACCCTTATCACTACCCTCTCCTCTCTGATACCCTTAACTCTATGGGGTAGCAGCCTCTCCTTACCCCTATCACTACCCTCTCCTCTCTGATACCCTTAACTCTATGGGGTAGCAGCCTTTCCTTACCCCTATCACTACCCTCTCCTCTCTGATACCCTTAACTCTACGGGGTAGCAGCCTCGCCTTACCCCTATCACTACCCTCTCCTCTCTGATACCCTTAACTCTCTGGGGTAGCAGCCTTTCCTTACCCCTATCACTACCCTCTCCTCTCTGATACCCTTAACTCTCTGGAGCAGCAGCCTCTCCTTACCCGTATCACTACCCTCTCCTCCCTGATACCTTTAACTCTCTGGAGTAGCAGCCTCTCCTTACCCCTATCACTACCCTCTCCTCTCTGATACCCTTAACTCTATGGGGTAGCAGCCTCTCCTTACCCCTATCACTACCCTCTCCTCTCTGATACCCTTAACTTTCTGGAGCAGCAGCCTCTCCTTACCCGTATCACTACCCTTTCCTCCCTGATACCTTTAACTCTCTGGGGTAGCAGCCTCTCCTTACCCTTATCACTACCCTCTCCTCTCTGATACCCTTAACTCTCTGAAGTAGCAGTCTCTCCTTACCCCTATCACTACCCTCTCCTCTCTGATACCCTTAACTCTCTGGGGTAGCAGCCTCTCCTTACCCCTATCACTACCCTCGCCTCTCTGATCCCCTCAACTCTCTGGGGTAGCAGCCTTTCCTTACCCCTATCTCTACCCTCTCCTCTCTGATACCCTTAACTCTATGGGGTAGCAGCCTCTCCTTACCCCTATCACTACCCTCTCCTCTCTGATACCCTTAACTCTCTGGAGCAGCAGCCTCTCCTTACCCGTATCACTACCCTCTCCTCTCTGATACCCTTAACTCTATGGGGTAGCAGCCTCTCCTCACACCCATCACTACCCTCTCCTCTCTGATACCCTTAACTCTATGGGGTAGCAGCCTCTCCTTACCCCTATCACTACCCTCTCCTCCCTGATACCCTTAACTCTCTGGGGTAGCAGCCTCTCCTTACCCCTATCACTACCCTCTCCTCTCTGATACCCTTAACTCTACGGGGTAGCAGCCTCGCCTTACCCCTATCACTACCCTCTCCTCTCTGATACCCTTAACTCTCTGGGGTAGCAGCCTCTCCTTACCCCAATCACTACCCTCTCCTCTCTGATACCCTTAACTCTATGGGGTAGCAGCCTCTCCTTACCCCTATCACTACCCTCTCCTCTCTGATACCCTTAACTCTATGGGGTAGCAGCCTCTCCTTACCCTTATCACTACCCTCTCCTCTCTGATACCCTTAACTCTATGGGGTAGCAGCCTCTCCTTACCCCTATCACTACCCTCTCCTCCCTGATACCCTTAACTCTCTGGGGTAGCAGCCTCTCCTTACCCCTATCACTACCCTCTCCTCTCTGATACCCTTAACTCTACGGGGTAGCAGCCTCGCCTTACCCCTATCACTACCCTCTCCTCTCTGATACCCTTAACTCTCTGGGGTAGCAGCCTCTCCTTACCCCAATCACTACCCTCTCCTCTCTGATACCCTTAACTCTATGGGGTAGCAGCCTCTCCTTACCCCTATCACTACCCTCTCCTCTCTGATACCCTTAACTCTCTGAAGTAGCAGCCTCTCCTTACCCCTATCACTACCCTCTCCTCTCTGATACCCTTAACTCTACGGGGTAGCAGCCTCTCCTCACACCCATCACTACCCTCTCCTCTCTGATACCCTTAACTCTATGGGGTAGCAGCCTCTCCTTACCCCTATCACTACCCTCTCCTCTCTGATACCGTTAACTCTACGGGGTAGCAGCCTCTCCTCACACCCATCACTACCCTCTCCTCTCTGATACCTTTAACTCTATGGGGTAGCAGCCTCTCCTTACCCCTATCACTACCCTCTCCTCTCTGATACCCTTAACTCTATGGGGTAGCAGCCTCTCCTTACCCCTATCACTACCCTCTCCTCTCTGATACCCTTAACTCTATGGGGTAGCAGCCTCTCCTTACCCCTATCACTACCCTCTCCTCTCTGATACCCTTAACTCTATGGGGTAGCAGCCTCTCCTTACCCCTATCACTACCCTCTCCTCTCTGATACCTTTAACTCTATGGGGTAGCAGCCTCTCCTTACCCCTATCACTACCCTCTCCTCTCTGATACCCTTAACTCTATGGGGTAGCAGCCTTTCCTTACCCCTATCACTACCCTCTCCTCTCTGATACCCTTAACTCTACGGGGTAGCAGCCTCGCCTTACCCCTATCACTACCCTCTCCTCTCTGATACCCTTAACTCTCTGGGGTAGCAGCCTTTCCTTACCCCTATCACTACCCTCTCCTCTCTGATACCCTTAACTCTCTGGAGCAGCAGCCTCTCCTTACCCGTATCACTACCCTCTCCTCCCTGATACCTTTAACTCTCTGGAGTAGCAGCCTCTCCTTACCCCTATCACTACCCTCTCCTCTCTGATACCCTTAACTCTATGGGGTAGCAGCCTCTCCTTACCCCTATCACTACCCTCTCCTCTCTGATACCCTTAACTTTCTGGAGCAGCAGCCTCTCCTTACCCGTATCACTACCCTTTCCTCCCTGATACCTTTAACTCTCTGGGGTAGCAGCCTCTCCTTACCCTTATCACTACCCTCTCCTCTCTGATACCCTTAACTCTCTGAAGTAGCAGTCTCTCCTTACCCCTATCACTACCCTCTCCTCTCTGATACCCTTAACTCTCTGGGGTAGCAGCCTCTCCTTACCCCTATCACTACCCTCGCCTCTCTGATCCCCTCAACTCTCTGGGGTAGCAGCCTTTCCTTACCCCTATCTCTACCCTCTCCTCTCTGATACCCTTAACTCTATGGGGTAGCAGCCTCTCCTTACCCCTATCACTACCCTCTCCTCTCTGATACCCTTAACTCTATGGGGTAGCAGCCTTTCCTTACCCCTATCACTACCCTCTCCTCTCTGATACCCTTAACTCTCTGGGGTAGCAGCCTCTTCTTACCCGTATCACTACCCTCTCCTCCCTGATACCCTTAACTCTATGGGGTAGCAGCCTCTTCTTACCCGTATCACTACCCTCTCCTCCCTGATACCTTTAACTCTCTGGGGTAGCAGCCTCTCCTTACCCTTATCACTACCCTCTCCTCTCTGATACCCTTAACTCTATGGGGTAGCAGCCTCTCCTTACCCCTATCACTACCCTCTCCTCCCTGATACCCTTAACTCTCTGGGGTAGCAGCCTCTCCTTACCCCTATCACTACCCTCTCCTCTCTGATACCCTTAACTCTACGGGGTAGCAGCCTCGCCTTACCCCTATCACTACCCTCTCCTCTCTGATACCCTTAACTCTCTGGGGTAGCAGCCTCTCCTTACCCCAATCACTACCCTCTCCTCTCTGATACCCTTAACTCTATGGGGTAGCAGCCTCTCCTTACCCCTATCACTACCCTCTCCTCTCTGATACCCTTAACTCTATGGGGTAGCAGCCTCTCCTTACCCCTATCACTACCCTCTCCTCTCTGATACCCTTAACTCTCTGGAGCAGCAGCCTCTCCTTACCCGTATCACTACCCTCTCCTCCCTGATACCCTTAACTCTCTGGAGCAGCAGCCTCTCCTTACCCTTATCACTACCCTCTCCTCTCTGATACCCTTAACTCTCTGGGGTAGCAGCCTCTCCTTACCCCTATCACTACCCTCTCCTCTTTGATACCCTTAACTCTACGGGGTAGCAGCCTCGCCTTACTCCTGTCACTACCCTCTCCTCTCTGATACCCTTAACTCTCTGGGGTAGCAGCCTCTCCTTACCCCTATCACTACCCTCTCCTCTCTGATACCCTTAACTCTCTGGAGCAGCAGCCTCTCCTTACCCGTATCACTACCCTCTCCTCCCTGATACCCTTAACTCTATGGGGTAGCAGCCTCTTCTTACCCGTATCACTACCCTCTCCTCCCTGATACCTTTAACTCTCTGGGGTAGCAGCCTCTCCTTACCCTTATCACTACCCTCTCCTCTCTGATACCCTTAACTCTATGGGGTAGCAGCCTCTCCTTACCCCTATCACTACCCTCTCCTCTCTGATACCCTTAACTCTCTGAAGTAGCAGCCTCTCCTTACCCCTATCACTACCCTCTCCTCTCTGATACCCTTAACTCTATGGGGTAGCAGCCTCTCCTCACACCCATCACTACCCTCTCCTCTCTGATACCCTTAACTCTATGGGGTAGCAGCCTCTCCTTACCCCTATCACTACCCTCTCCTCTCTGATACCCTTAACTCTCTGGAGCAGCAGCCTCTCCTTACCCCAATCACTACCCTCGCCTCTCTGATAACCTTAACTCTCTGAAGTAGCAGCCTCTCCTTACCCCAATCACTACCCTCTCCTGTCTGATACCCTTAACTATCTGGGGTAGCAGCCTTTCCTTACCCCTATCACTACCCTCTCCTGTCTGATACCCTTAACTCTCTGGAGCAGCAGCCTCTCCTTACCCCTATCACTACCCTCTCCTCTCTGATACCCTTAACACTATGGGGTAACAGCCTCTCCTTACCCCTATCACTACACTCTCCTCTCTGATACCCTTAACTCTCTGAGGTAGCAGTCTATCCTTACCCCTATCACTACCCTCTCCTCTCTGATACCCTTAACTCTCTGGGGTAGCAGCCTTTCCTTACCCCTATCACTACCCTCTCCTCTCTGATACCGTTAACTCGCTGGGGTAGCAGCCTCACCTTACCCCTATCACTACCCTCTCCTCTCTGATACCCTTAACTCTCTGGGGTAGCAGCCTCTCCTTACCCCTATCACTACCCTCTCCTCTCTGATACCCTTAACTCTCTGGGGTAGCAGCCTTTCCTTACCCCTATCACTACCCTCTCCTCTCTGATACCGTTAACTCGCTGGGGTAGCAGCCTATCCTTACCCCTATCACTACCCTCTCCTGTCTGATACCCTTAACTATCTGGGGTAGCAGCCTTTCCTTACCCCTATCACTACCCTCTCCTCTCTGATACCCTTAACTCTCTGGGGTAGCAGCCTTTCCTTACCCCTATCACTACCCTCTCCTGTCTGATACCCTTAACTCTCTGGAGCAGCAGCCTCTCCTTACCCTTTATCACTACCCTCTCCTCGCTCTCTGGGGTAACACCCTATCCTTGCCCCTTACCTCTTACCCTGAGCCCCCCCCCCCCCCTGAGTGGCGTCTTCTCCTTACCCTTTATGCTTATAAGTATCCACCCCACGCCACATCATCATCTCTAACCCCACCCCCACTCCCACCCCCAAACCCCGCACGCAGGAGCGAATTAGAGGAACCATATAGTCTGTCTAGAATGACAGCCTTGATGCGGTGATTCGAATCCCTCCTTACTCCTTCCCAATCCCCAGTCTCTTGCCACCCCGATCTGTGTGGTGTAGCTGTGCCCTCATCATCAGCCTCATCACCATCATTATCCACCCCTGTCGTCCGCCTCTTCCCGATCTCCCCTGCCTAGACCTCTGCATTTCGATTCCCATTCCGTCCTTTCCTCAGGCCTCTCCAGTAGCAACGTCACCATTTGAGCTCTCGTTAGCCGAAAGGGATTGCCGATACAACCCCCCCCCCCCGCTGTCCCGCCCTCCTCCCACGATGACCACCCCCCCCCCCCCAATCCCCTTCGTCCTCCCACTCCTCTGTGATTTAAGTCCGTCACCACGCGCACATTCTCTCACACGACAACGGCTCTCTTCCCTAAGGGCAATAGTCGCATGACGGTATGCAAAGAAAAATCGGAGATGGGCCGTGTTTAAGCTTCCTTGCCCGCCCCTTCCCATTAAGCTGATCCTATCTGTCCCATTACAGACTCACGTGAGCACCTGCACCTGCACCCGTTACAGCCCCCCCACCCTCCCCCCTCGCATCCCCCCGCACGCCACTCCGGCCCAACTGGCCCCCGCCGCCGCCACCGCCACCGAAATCCCCACACATACCCGGCTGAAGCTCCGTCCTTCACTGTGCATGGAGTGAGAACCCGGGCACACAATCCGTTTTAAGGGCATGGACGAGAGGGTAAGTGGTAAGAGGTAAGGAGTTGGCTGCTACCCCAGAGTATTAAGGGCATCGATGAGAGGGTAAGGGGTAAGGGGTAAGGAGTTGGGAGCTACCCCAAAGTATTAAGGGCATCGATGAGAGGGTGAGGGGTAAGGAGTAAGGAGTTGGGTGTTACCCCAGATTATTAAAAGCATCGATGAGAAGGTAAGGGATAAGGGGTAAGGAGTTGGGTGCTACCCCAGAGTATTAGAGGCATCGATGAGAGGGTGAGGGGTAAGGAGTAAGGAGTTGGGTGTTACCCCAGATTATTAAAAGCATCGATGAGAAGGTAAGGGATAAGGGGTAAGGAGTTGGGTGCTACCCCAGAGTATTAGAGGCATCGATGAGAGGGTGAGGGGTAAGGGGTAAGGAGTTGGGTGTTTCCCCAGATAATTAACGGCATCGATGAGAGGGTGAGGGGTAAGGGGTAAGGAGTTGGGTGCTACCCCAGAGTATTTAGGGCATCGATGAGAGGATGAGGGGTAAGGGATAAGGAGTTGGGAGCTACCCCAGATGATTAAAGGCATCGATGAGAGGGTGAGGGGTAAGGGGTAAGGAGTTGGGAGCTACCCCAAAGTATTAAGGGCATCGATGAGAGGGTAAGGGGTAAGGGGTAAGGAGTTGGGTGTTACCCCAGATTATTAAAAGCATCGATGAGAAGGTAAGGGATAAGGGGTAAGGAGTTGGGTGCTACCCCAGAGTATTAGAGGCATCGATGAGAGGGTGAGGGGTAAGGGGTAAGGAGTTGGGTGTTTCCCCAGATAATTAACGGCATCGATGAGAGGGTGAGGGGTAAGGGGTAAGGAGTTGGGTGCTACCCCAGAGTATTAAGGGCATCGATGAGAGGATGAGGGGTAAGGGGTAAGGAGTTGGGAGCTATCCCAGATGATTAAAGGCATCGATGAGAGGGTGAGGGGTAAGGGGTAAGGAGTTGGGAGCTACCCCAGACTATTAAGGGCATGGATGAGAGGGTGAGGGATAAGGGGTAAGGAATTGGGAGCTACCCCAGATTAATAAAGGCATCGATGAGAGGGTGAGGGGTAAGGGGTAAGGAGTTGGGAGCTACCCCAGACTATTAAGGGCATGGATGAGAGGGTGAGGGATAAGGGGTAAGGAATTGGGAGCTACCCCAGATTAATAAAGGCATCGATGAGAGGGTGAGGGGTAAGGGGTAAGGAGTTGGGAGCTACCCCAGACTATTAAGGGCATGGATGAGAGGGTGAGGGATAAGGGGTAAGGAATTGGGAGCTACCCCAGATTAATAAAGGCATCGATGAGAGGGTGAGGGGTAAGGGGTAAGGAGTTGGGAGCTACCCCAGATTATTAAAGGCATCGATGAGAGGGTGAGAGGTAAGGGTTAAGGAGTTGGCTACTACCCCAGATTATTAAGGCATCGATGAAAGGGTGAGAGGTAAGGGGTAAGGAGTTGGCTGCTACCCCAGATTATTAAAGGCATCGATGAGAGGGTGAGGGGTAAGGGGTAAGGAGTTGGCTGCTACCCCAGACTATTAAGGGCATCGATGAGAGGGTGAGGGGTAAGGGGTAAGGAGTTGGGAGCTACCCCAGATTATTAAAGGCATCGATGAGAGGGTGAGGGGTAAGGGTTAAGGAGTTGGCTACTACCCCAGATTATTAAGGCATCGATGAAAGGGTGAGAGGTAAGGGGTAAGGAGTTGGCTGCTACCCCAGATTATTAAAGGCATCGATGAGAGGGTGAGGGGTAAGGGGTAAGGAGTTGGCTGCTACCCCAGACTATTAAGGGCATCGATGAGAGGGTGAGGGGTAAGGGGTAAGGAGTTGGGAGCTATCCCAGAGTATTAAGGGCATCGATGAGAGGGTGAGGGGTAAGGGGTAAGGAGTTGGGTGTTACCCTAGAGTATTAAGAGCATCGATGAGAGGGTAAGGGGTAAGGGGTAAGGAGTTGGGAGCTATCCCAGAGTATTAATAGCATCGATGAGAGGGTAAGGGGTAAGGGATAAGGAGTTGGGTGTTACCCCAGATTATTTAAGGCATCGATGAGAGGGTGAGGAATAAGGGGTAAGAAGTTGGGTGTTACCCCAGATTATTAAAGGCATCGATGAGAGGGTGAGGAGTAAGGGGTAAGGAGTTGGCTGCTACCCCAGAGTATTAAGGACATGGATGAGAGGGTGAGGGGTAAGGGGTAAGCAGTTGGGAGCTATCCCAGAGTATTAATAGCATCGATGAGAGGGTGAGGGGTAAGGGGTAAGGAGTTGGCTGTTACCCCAGAGTATTAAGGGCATCGACGAGAGGGTGAGGGGTAAGGGGTAAGGAGTTGGGAGCTACCCCAGATTATTAAAGGCATCGATGAGAGGGTGAGGGGTAAGGGGTAAGGAGTTGGCAGCTACCCCAGATTATTAAAGGCATCGATGAGAGGGTGAGGGGTAAGGGGTAAGGAGTTGGGAGTTACCCCAGATTATTAAAGGCATCGATGAGAGGGTGAGGGGTAAGGGGTAAGCAGTTGGCTACTACCCCAGATTATTAAGGCATCGATGAGAGGGTGAAAGGTAAGGGGTAAGGAGTTGGCTGCTACCCCAGATTATTAAAGGCATCGATGAGAGGGTGAGGGGTAAGGGGTAAGGAGTTGACTGCTACCCCAGACTATTAAGGGCATCGATGAGAGGGTAAGGGGTAAGGGGTAAGGAGTTGGGAGCTATCCCAGAGTAATAAGGCCATCGATGAGAGGGTGAGGTGTAAGGGGTAAGGAGTTGGGAGCTACCCCAGATTATTAAGGCATCGATGAGAGGGTGAGGTGTAAGGGGCAAGCAGTTGGCTACTACCCCAGATTATTAAGGCATCGATGAGAGAGTGAGAGGTAAGGGGTAAGGAGTTGGCTGGTACCACAGTGTATTAAGGGCATCGATGAGAGGGTAAGGGGTAAGGGGTAAGGAGTTGGGTGCTACCCCAGAGTATTAAGGGCATCGATGAGAGGGTGAGGGGTAAGGTGTAGGAGTTGGGTGTTACCCCAGATTATTAAAGGCATCGATGAGAGGGTGAGGAGTAAGGGGTAAGGAGTTGGGTGTTACCCCAGATTATTAAAGGCATCGATGAGAGGGTGAGGAGTAAGGGGTAAGGAGTTGGCTGCTACCCCAGAGTATTAAGGACATGGATGAGAGGGTGAGGGGTAAGGGGTAAGCAGTTGGGAGCTATCCCAGAGTATTAATAGCATCGATGAGAGGGTGAGGGGTAAGGGGTAAGGAGTTGGCTGTTACCCCAGAGTATTAAGGGCATCGACGAGAGGGTGAGGGGTAAGGGGTAAGGAGTTGGGAGCTACCCCAGATTATTAAAGGCATCGATGAGAGGGTGAGGGGTAAGGGGTATGGATTTGCCAGCTGCCCCAGATTATTAAAGGCATCGATGAGAGGGTGAGGGGTAAGGGGTAAGGAGTTGGGAGCTACCCCAGATTATTAAAGGCATCGATGAGAGGGTGAGGGGTAAGGGGTAAGCAGTTGGCTACTACCCCAGATTATTAAGGCATCGATGAGAGGGTGAGAGGTAAGGGGTAAGGAGTTGGCTGCTACCCCAGATTATTAAAGGCATCGATGAGAGGGTGAGGGGTAAGGGGTAAGGAGTTGGCTGCTACCCCAGACTATTAAGGGCATCGATGAGAGGGTAAGGGGTAAGGGGTAAGGAGTTGGGAGCTATCCCAGAGTAATAAGGCCATCGATGAGAGGGTGAGGTGTAAGGGGTAAGGAGTTGGGAGCTACCCCAGATTATTAAGGCATCGATGAGAGGGTGAGGGGTAAGGGGCAAGCAGTTGGCTACTACCCCAGATTATTAAGGCATCGATGAGAGAGTGAGAGGTCAGGGGTAAGGAGTTGGCTGGTACCCCAGATTATTAAAGGCATCGATGAGAGGGTGAGGGGTAAGGGGTAAGGAGTTGGCTCCTACCCCAGTGTATTAACGGCATCGATGAGAGGGTGAGGGGTAAGGGATAAGGAGTTGGGAGCTACCCCAGATGATTAAAGGCATCGATGAGAGGGTGAGGGGTAAGGGGTAAGGAGTTGGCTGCTACCCCAGACTATTAAGGGCATCGATGAGAGGGTAAGGGGTAAGGGGTAAGGAGTTGGGAGCTATCTCAGAGTGTTAAGGGCATCGATGAGAGGGTGAGGGATAAGGGGTAAGGAATTGGGAGCTACCCCAGATTAATAAAGGCATCGATGAGAGGGTGAGGGGTAAGGGGTAAGGAGTTGGGAGCTACCCCAGATTATTAAAGGCATCGATGAGAGGGTGAGGGGTAAGGGTTAAGGAGTTGGCTACTACCCCAGACTATTAAGGGCATCGATGAGAGGGTGAGGGGTAAGGGGTAAGGAGTTGGCTGCTACCCCAGATTATTAAAGGCATCGATGAGAGGGTGAGGGGTAAGGGGTAAGGAGTTGGGAGCTATCCCAGAGTATTAAGGGCATCGATGAGAGGGTGAGGGGTAAGGGGTAAGGAGTTGGGTGTTACCCCAGAGTATTAAGAGCATCGATGAGAGGGTAAGGGGTAAAGGGTAAGGAGTTGGGAGCTATCCCAGAGTATTAATAGCATCGATGAGAGGGTAAGGGGTAAGGGGTAAGGAGTTGGGAGCTACCCCAGAGTATTAAGAGCATCGATGAGAGGGTAAGGGGTAAGGGGTAAGGGCTAAGGAGTTGGGAGCTATCCCAGAGTATTAAGAGCATCGATGAGAGGGTAAGGCGTAAGGGGTAAGGAGTTGGGAGCTACCCCAGATTATTAAGGCATCGATGAGAGGGTGAGGGGTAAGGGGTAAAGAGTTGGGTGTCACCCCAGATTATTAAAGGCATCGATGAGAGGGTGAGGAGTAAGGAGTAAGGAGTTGGGTGTTACCCCAGATTATTAAAGGCATCGATGAGAGGGTGAGGAGTAAGGGGTAAGGAGTTGGCTGCTACCCCAGAGTATTAAGGACATGGATGAGAGGGTGAGGGGTAAGGGGTAAGCAGTTGGGAGCTATCCCAGAGTATTAATAGCATCGATGAGAGGGTGAGGGGTAAGGGGTAAGGAGTTGGGAGCTACCCCAGATTATTAAAGGCATCGATGAGAGGGTGAGGGGTAAGGGGTAAGGAGTTGGCAGCTACCCCAGATTATTAAAGGCATCGATGAGAGGGTGAAGGGTAAGGGGTAAGGAGTTGGGAGCTACCCCAGATTATTAAAGGCATCGATGAGAGGGTGAGGGGTAAGGGGTAAGCAGTTGGCTACTACCCCAGATTATTATAGCATCGATGAGAGGGTGAGAGGTAAGGGGTAAGGGGTTGGCTGCTACCCCAGACTATTAAGGGCATCGATGAGAGGGTGAGGTGTAAGGGGTAAGGAGTTGGGAGCTACCCCAGAGTAATAAGGCCATCGATGAGAGGGTGAGGTGTAAGGGGTAAGGAGTTGGGAGCTATCCCAGAGTAATAAGGCCATCGATGAGAGGGTGAGGTGTAAGGGGTAAGGAGTTGGGAGCTACCCCAGATTATTAAGGCATCGATGAGAGGGTGAGGGGTAAGGGGCAAGCAGTTGGCTACTACCCCAGATTATTAAGGCATCGATGAGAGAGTGAGAGGTAAGGGGTAAGGAGTTGGCTGGTACCCCAGATTATTAAAGGCATCGATGAGAGGGTGAGGGGTAAGGGGTAAGGAGTTGGCTCCTACCCCAGTGTATTAAGGGCATCGATGAGAGGGTAAGGGGTAACGGGTAAGGAGTTGGGTGCTACCCCAGAGTATTAAGGGCATCGATGAGAGGGTGAGGGGTAAGGGGTAAGGAGTTGGGTGTTACCCCAGATTATTAAAGGCATCGATGAGAGAGTGAGGAGTAAGGGGTAAGGAGTTGGCTGCTACCCCAGAGTATTAAGGACATCGATGAGAGGGTAAGGGGTAAGGGGTAAGGAGTTGGGTGCTACCCCAGAGTATTAAGGGCATCGATGAGAGGGTGAGGGGTAAAGGGTAAGCAGTTGGGAGCTATCCCAGAGTATTAATAGCATCGATGAGAGGGTGAGGGGTAAGGGATAAGGAGTTGGCTGCTACCCCAGAGTATTAAGGACATGGATGAGAGGGTGAGGGGTAAGGGGTAAGGAGTTGGCTGTTACCCCAGAGTATTAAGGGCATCGACGAGAGGGTGAGGGGTAAGGGGTAAGGAGTTGGGAGCTACCCCAGATTATTAAAGGCATCGATGAGAGGGTGAGGGGTAAGGGGTATGGAGTTGGCAGCTACCCCAGATTATTAAAGGCATCGATGAGAGGGTGAGGGGTAAGGGGTAAGGAGTTGGGAGCTACCCCAGATTATTAAAGGCATCGATGAGAGGGTGAGGGGTAAGGGGTAAGCAGTTGGCTACTACCCCAGATTATTAAGGCATCGATGAGAGGGTGAGAGGTAAGGGGTAAGGAGTTGGCTGCTACCCCAGATTATTAAAGGCATCGATGAGAGGGTGAGGGGTAAGGGGTAAGGAGTTGGCTGCTACCCCAGACTATTAAGGGCATCGATGAGAGGGTAAGGGGTAAGGGGTAAGGGGTAAGGAGTTGGGAGCTATCCCAGAGTAATAAGGCCATCGATGAGAGGGTGAGGTGTAAGGGGTAAGGAGTTGGGAGCTACCCCAGATTATTAAGGCATCGATGAGAGGGTGAGGGGTAAGGGGCAAGCAGTTGGCTACTACCCCAGATTATTAAGGCATCGATGAGAGGGTGAGAGGTAAGGGGTAAGGAGTTGGCTGGTACCCCAGATTATTAAAGGCATCGATGAGAGGGTGAGGGGTAAGGGGTAAGGAGTTGGGTGCTACCCCAGAGTATTAAGGGCATCGATGAGAGGGTAAGGGGTAAGGGGTAAGGAGTTGGGTGTTACCCCAGATTATTAAAGGCATCGATGAGAGGGTGAGGGGTAAGGGGTATGGAGTTGGCAGCTACCCCAGATTATTAAAGGCATCGATGAGAGGGTGAGGGGTAAGGGGTAAGGAGGTGGGAGCTACCCCAGATTATTAAAGGCATCGATGAGAGGGTGAGGGGTAAGGGGTAAGCAGTTGGCTACTACCCCAGATTATTAAGGCATCGATGAGAGGGTGAGAGGTAAGGGGTAAGGAGTTGGCTGCTACCCCAGATTATTAAAGGCATCGATGAGAGGGTGAGGGGTAAGGGGTAAGGAGTTGGCTGCTACCCCAGACTATTAAGGGCATCGATGAGAGGGTTAGGGGTAAGGGGTAAGGAGTTGGGAGCTATCCCAGAGTAATAAGGCCATCGATGAGAGGGTGAGGTGTAAGGGGTAAGGAGTTGGGAGCTACCCCAGATTATTAAGGCATCGATGATAGGGTGAGGGGTAAGGGGCAAGCAGTTGGCTACTACCCCAGATTATTAAGGCATCGATGAGAGAGTGAGAGGTAAGGGGTAAGGAGTTGGCTGGTACCCCAGATTATTAAAGGCATCGATGAGAGGGTGAGGGGTAAGGGGTAAGGAGTTGGCAGCTACCCCAGATTATTAAAGGCATCGATGACAGGGTGAAGGGTAAGGGGTAAGGAGTTGGGAGCTACCCCAGATTATTAAAGGCATCGATGAGAGGGTGAGGGGTAAGGGGTAAGCAGTTGGCTACTACCCCAGATTATTAAGGCATCGATGAGAGGGTGAGAGGTAAGGGGTAAGGGGTTGGCTGCTACCCCAGATTATTAAAGGCATCGATGAGAGGGTGAGGGGTAAGCGGTAAGGAGTTGGCTGCTACCCCAGACTATTAAGGGCATCGATGAGAGGGTGAGGTGTAAGGGGTAAGGAGTTGGGAGCTACCCCAGAGTAATAAGGCCATCGATGAGAGGGTGAGGTGTAAGGGGTAAGGAGTTGGGAGCTATCCCAGAGTAATAAGGCCATCGATGAGAGGGTGAGGTGTAAGGGGTAAGGAGTTGGGAGCTACCCCAGATTATTAAGGCATCGATGAGAGGGTGAGGGGTAAGGGGCAAGCAGTTGGCTACTACCCCAGATTATTAAGGCATCGATGAGAGAGTGAGAGGTAAGGGGTAAGGAGTTGGCTGGTACCCCAGATTATTAAAGGCATCGATGAGAGGGTGAGGGGTAAGGGGTAAGGAGTTGGCTCCTACCCCAGTGTATTAAGGGCATCGATGAGAGGGTAAGGGGTAAGGGGTAAGGAGTTGGGTGCTACCCCAGAGTATTAAGGGCATCAATGAGAGGGTGAGGGGTAAGGGGTAAGGAGTTGGGTGTTACCCCAGATTATTAAAGGCATCGATGAGAGGGTGAGGAGTAAGGGGTAAGGAGTTGGCTGCTACCCCAGAGTATTAAGGACATCGATGAGAGGGTAAGGGGTAAGGGGTAAGGAGTTGGGTGCTACCCCAGAGTATTAAGGGCATCGATGAGAGGGTGAGGGGTAAAGGGTAAGCAGTTGGGAGCTATCCCAGAGTATTAATAGCATCGATGAGAGGGTGAGGGGTAAGGGATAAGGAGTTGGCTGCTACCCCAGAGTATTAAGGACATGGATGAGAGGGTGAGGGGTAAGGGGTAAGGAGTTGGCTGTTACCCCAGAGTATTAAGGGCATCGACGAGAGGGTGAGGGGTAAGGGGTAAGGAGTTGGGAGCTACCCCAGATTATTAAAGGCATCGATGAGAGGGTGAGGGGTAAGGGGTATGGAGTTGGCAGCTACCCCAGATTATTAAAGGCATCGATGAGAGGGTGAGGGGTAAGGGGTAAGGAGTTGGGAGCTACCCCAGATTATTAAAGGCATCGATGAGAGGGTGAGGGGTAAGGGGTAAGCAGTTGGCTACTACCCCAGATTATTAAGGCATCGATGAGAGGGTGAGAGGTAAGGGGTAAGGAGTTGGCAGCTACCCCAGATTATTAAAGGCATCGATGAGAGGGTGAGGGGTAAGGGGTAAGGAGTTGGCTGCTACCCCAGACTATTAAGGGCATCGATGAGAGGGTAAGGGGTAAGGGGTAAGGGGTAAGGAGTTGGGAGCTATCCCAGAGTAATAAGGCCATCGATGAGAGGGTGAGGTGTAAGGGGTAAGGAGTTGGGAGCTACCCCAGATTATTAAGGCATCGATGAGAGGGTGAGGGGTAAGGGGCAAGCAGTTGGCTACTACCCCAGATTATTAAGGCATCGATGAGAGAGTGAGAGGTAAGGGGTAAGGAGTTGGCTGGTACCCCAGATTATTAAAGGCATCGATGAGAGGGTGAGGGGTAAGGGGTAAGGAGTTGGCTCCTACCCCAGATTATCAAAGGCATCGATGAGAGGGTGAGGGGTAAGGGGTAAGCAGTTGGCTACTACCCCAGATTATTAAGGCATCGATGAGAGGGTGAGAGGTAAGGGGTAAGGAGTTGGCTGCTACCCCAGATTATTAAAGGCATCGATGAGAGGGTGAGGGGTAAGGGGTAAGGAGTTGGCTGCTACCCCAGACTATTAAGGGCATCGATGAGAGGGTAAGGGGTAAGGGGTAAGGGGTAAGGAGTTGGGAGCTATCCCAGAGTAATAAGGCCATCGATGAGAGGGTGAGGTGTAAGGGGTAAGGAGTTGGGAGCTACCCCAGATTATTAAGGCATCGATGAGAGGGTGAGGGGTAAGGGGCAAGCAGTTGGCTACTACCCCAGATTATTAAGGCATCGATGAGAGGGTGAGAGGTAAGGGGTAAGGAGTTGGCTGGTACCCCAGATTATTAAAGGCATCGATGAGAGGGTGAGGGGTAAGGGGTAAGGAGTTGGGTGCTACCCCAGAGTATTAAGGGCATCGATGAGAGGGTGAGGGGTAAGGGGTAAGGAGTTGGGTGTTACCCCAGATTATTAAAGGCATCGATGAGAGGGTGAGGGGTAAGGGGTATGGAGTTGGCAGCTACCCCAGATTATTAAAGGCATCGATGAGAGGGTGAGGGGTAAGGGGTAAGGAGGTGGGAGCTACCCCAGATTATTAAAGGCATCGATGAGAGGGTGAGGGGTAAGGGGTAAGCAGTTGGTTACTACCCCAGATTATTAAGGCATCGATGAGAGGGTGAGAGGTAAGGGGTAAGGAGTTGGCTGCTACCCCAGATTATTAAAGGCATCGATGAGAGGGTGAGGGGTAAGGGGTAAGGAGTTGGCTGCTACCCCAGACTATTAAGGGCATCGATGAGAGGGTAAGGGGTAAGGGGTAAGGAGTTGGGAGCTATCCCAGAGTAATAAGGCCATCGATGAGAGGGTGAGGTGTAAGGGGTAAGGAGTTGGGAGCTACCCCAGATTATTAAGGCATCGATGAGAGGGTGAGGGGTAAGGGGCAATATTAAGGCATCGATGAGAGAGTGAGAGGTAAGGGGTAAGGAGTTGGCTGGTACCCCAGATTATTAAAGGCATCGATGAGAGGGTGAGGGGTAAGGGGTAAGGAGTTGGCAGCTACCCCAGATTATTAAAGGCATCGATGACAGGGTGAAGGGTAAGGGGTAAGGAGTTGGGAGCTACCCCAGATTATTAAAGGCATCGATGAGAGGGTGAGGGGTAAGGGGTAAGCAGTTGGCTACTACCCCAGATTATTAAGGCATCGATGAGAGGGTGAGAGGTAAGGGGTAAGGGGTTGGCTGCTACCCCAGATTATTAAAGGCATCGATGAGAGGGTGAGGGGTAAGCGGTAAGGAGTTGGCTGCTACCCCAGACTATTAAGGGCATCGATGAGAGGGTGAGGTGTAAGGGGTAAGGAGTTGGGAGCTACCCCAGAGTAATAAGGCCATCGATGAGAGGGTGAGGTGTAAGGGGTAAGGAGTTGGGAGCTATCCCAGAGTAATAAGGCCATCGATGAGAGGGTGAGGTGTAAGGGGTAAGGAGTTGGGAGCTACCCCAGATTATTAAGGCATCGATGAGAGGGTGAGGGGTAAGGGGCAAGCAGTTGGCTACTACCCCAGATTATTAAGGCATCGATGAGAGAGTGAGAGGTAAGGGGTAAGGAGTTGGCTGGTACCCCAGATTATTAAAGGCATCGATGAGAGGGTGAGGGGTAAGGGGTAAGGAGTTGGCTCCTACCCCAGTGTATTAAGGGCATCGATGAGAGGGTAAGGGGTAAGGGGTAAGGAGTTGGGTGCTACCCCAGAGTATTAAGGGCATCGATGAGAGGGTGAGGGGTAAGGGGTAAGGAGTTGGGTGTTACCCCAGATTATTAAAGGCATCGATGAGAGGGTGAGGAGTAAGGGGTAAGGAGTTGGCTGCTACCCCAGAGTATTAAGGACATCGATGAGAGGGTAAGGGGTAAGGGGTAAGGAGTTGGGTGCTACCCCAGAGTATTAAGGGCATCGATGAGAGGGTGAGGGGTAAAGGGTAAGCAGTTGGGAGCTATCCCAGAGTATTAATAGCATCGATGAGAGGTGAGGGGTAAGGGATAAGGAGTTGGCTGCTACTCCAGAGTATTAAGGACATGGTTGAGAGGGTGAGGGGTAAGGGGTAAGGAGTTGGCTGTTACCCCAGAGTATTAAGGGCATCGACGAGAGGGTGAGGGGTAAGGGGTAAGGAGTTGGGAGCTACCCCAGATTATTAAAGGCATCGATGAGAGGGTGAGGGGTAAGGGGTATGGAGTTGGCAGCTACCCCAGATTATTAAAGGCATCGATGAGAGGGTGAGGGGTAAGGGGTAAGGAGTTGGGAGCTACCCCAGATTATTAAAGGCATCGATGAGAGGGTGAGGGGTAAGGGGTAAGCAGTTGGCTACTACCCCAGATTATTAAGGCATCGATGAGAGGGTGAGAGGTAAGGGGTAAGGAGTTGGCTGCTACCCCAGATTATTAAAGGCATCGATGAGAGGGTGAGGGGTAAGGGGTAAGGAGTTGGCTGCTACCCCAGACTATTAAGGGCATCGATGAGAGGGTAAGGGGTAAGGGGTAAGGGGTAAGGAGTTGGGAGCTATCCCAGAGTAATAAGGCCATCGATGAGAGGGTGAGGTGTAAGGGGTAAGGAGTTGGGAGCTACCCCAGATTATTAAGGCATCGATGAGAGGGTGAGGGGTAAGGGGCAAGCAGTTGGCTACTACCCCAGATTATTAAGGCATCGATGAGAGAGTGAGAGGTAAGGGGTAAGGAGTTGGCTGGTACCCCAGATTATTAAAGGCATCGATGAGAGGGTGAGGGGTAAGGGGTAAGGAGTTGGCTCCTACCCCAGTGTATTAAGGGCATCGATGAGAGGGTAAGGGGTAAGGGGTAAGGAGTTGGGTGCTACCCCAGAGTATTAAGGGCATCGATGAGAGGGTAAGGGGTAAGGGGTAAGGAGTTGGGTGTTACCCCAGATTATTAAAGGCATCGATGAGAGGGTGAGGGGTAAGGGGTATGGAGTTGGCAGCTACCCCAGATTATTAAAGGCATCGATGAGAGGGTGAGGGGTAAGGGGTAAGGAGGTGGGAGCTACCCCAGATTATTAAAGGCATCGATGAGAGGGTGAGGGGTAAGGGGTAAGCAGTTGGCTACTACCCCAGATTATTAGGGCATCGATGAGAGGGTGAGAGGTAAGGGGTAAGGAGTTGGCTGCTACCCCAGATTATTAAAGGCATCGATGAGAGGGTAAGGGGTAAGGGGTAAGGAGTTGGGAGCTATCCCAGAGTAATAAGGCCATCGATGAGAGGGTGAGGTGTAAGGGGTAAGGAGTTGGGAGCTACCCCAGATTATTAAGGCATCGATGAGAGGGTGAGGGGTAAGGGGCAAGCAGTTGGCTACTACCCCAGATTATTAAGGCATCGATGAGAGAGTGAGAGGTAAGGGGTAAGGAGTTGGCTGGTACCCCAGATTATTAAAGGCATCGATGAGAGGGTGAGGGGTAAGGGGTAAGGAGTTGGCTCCTACCCCAGTGTATTAAGGGCATCGATGAGAGGGTAAGGGGTAAGGGGTAAGGAGTTGGGTGCTACCCCAGAGTATTAAGGGCATCGATGAGAGGGTGAGGGGTAAGGGGTAAGGAGTTGGGTGTTACCCCAGATTATTAAAGGCATCGATGAGAGGGTGAGGGGTAAGGGGTAAGGAGTTGGCTCCTACCCCAGTGTATTAAGGGCATCGATGAGAGGGTAAGGGGTAAGAGGTAAGGAGTTGGGAGCTACCCCAGATTATTAAAGGCATCGACGAGAGGGTTAGGGGTAAGGGATAAGGAGTTGGGAGCTACCCTAGAGTATTAAGATCATCGATGAGAGGGTAAGGGGTAAGGGGTAAGGAGTTGGGTGCTACCCCAGAGTATTAAGGGCATCGATGAGAGGGTAAGGGGTAAGAGGTAAGGAGTTGGGAGCTACCCCAGATTATTAAAGGCATCGACGAGAGGGTAAGGGGTAAGGGATAAGGAGTTGGGAGCTACCCTAGAGTATTAAGATCATCGATGAGAGGGTAAGGGGTAAGGGGTAAGGAGGTGGGAGCTACCCCAGAGTATTAAGGGCATCGATGAGAGGGTGAGGGGTAAAGGGTAAGCAGTTGGGAGCTATCCCAGAGTATTAATAGCATCGATGAGAGGTGAGGGGTAAGGGATAAGGAGTTGGCTGCTACTCCAGAGTATTAAGGACATGGATGAGAGGGTGAGGGGTAAGGGGTAAGGAGTTGGCTGTTACCCCAGAGTATTAAGGGCATCGACGAGAGGGTGAGGGGTGAGGGGTAAGGAGTTGGGAGCTACCCCAGATTATTAAAGGCATCGATGAGAGGGTGAGGGGTAAGGGGTATGGAGTTGGCAGCTACCCCAGATTATTAAAGGCATCGATGAGAGGGTGAGGGGTAAGGGGTAAGGAGTTGGGAGCTACCCCAGATTATTAAAGGCATCGATGAGAGGGTGAGGGGTAAGGGGTAAGCAGTTGGCTACTACCCCAGATTATTAAGGCATCGATGAGAGGGTGAGAGGTAAGGGGTAAGGAGTTGGCTGCTACCCCAGATTATTAAAGGCATCGATGAGAGGGTGAGGGGTAAGAGGTAAGGAGTTGGGAGCTACCCCAGATTATTAAAGGCATCGACGAGAGGGTAAGGGGTAAGGGATAAGGAGTTGGGAGCTACCCTAGAGTATTAAGATCATCGATGAGAGGGTAAGGGGTAAGGGGTAAGGAGTTGGGTGCTACCCCAGAGTATTAAGGGCATCGATGAGAGGGTAAGGGGTAAGAGGTAAGGAGTTGGGAGCTACCCCAGATTATTAAAGGCATCGACGAGAGGGTAAGGGGTAAGGGATAAGGAGTTGGGAGCTATCCCAGAGTATTAATAGCATCGATGAGAGGGTGAGGGGTAAGGGGTAAGGAGTTGGCTGTTACCCCAGAGTATTAAGGGCATCGACGAGAGGGTGAGGGGTAAGGGGTAAGGAGTTGGGAGCTACCCCAGATTATTAAAGGCATCGATGAGAGGGTGAGGGGTAAGGGGTATGGATTTGCCAGCTGCCCCAGATTATTAAAGGCATCGATGAGAGGGTGAGGGGTAAGGGGTAAGGAGTTGGGAGCTACCCCAGATTATTAAAGGCATCGATGAGAGGGTGAGGGGTAAGGGGTAAGCAGTTGGCTACTACCCCAGATTATTAAGGCATCGATGAGAGGGTGAGAGGTAAGGGGTAAGGAGTTGGCTGCTACCCCAGATTATTAAAGGCATCGATGAGAGGGTGAGGGGTAAGGGGTAAGGAGTTGGCTGCTACCCCAGACTATTAAGGGCATCGATGAGAGGGTAAGGGGTAAGGGGTAAGGAGTTGGGAGCTATCCCAGAGTAATAAGGCCATCGATGAGAGGGTGAGGTGTAAGGGGTAAGGAGTTGGGAGCTACCCCAGATTATTAAGGCATCGATGAGAGGGTGAGGGGTAAGGGGCAAGCAGTTGGCTACTACCCCAGATTATTAAGGCATCGATGAGAGAGTGAGAGGTCAGGGGTAAGGAGTTGGCTGGTACCCCAGATTATTAAAGGCATCGATGAGAGGGTGAGGGGTAAGGGGTAAGGAGTTGGCTCCTACCCCAGTGTATTAACGGCATCGATGAGAGGGTGAGGGGTAAGGGATAAGGAGTTGGGAGCTACCCCAGATGATTAAAGGCATCGATGAGAGGGTGAGGGGTAAGGGGTAAGGAGTTGGCTGCTACCCCAGACTATTAAGGGCATCGATGAGAGGGTAAGGGGTAAGGGGTAAGGAGTTGGGAGCTATCTCAGAGTGTTAAGGGCATCGATGAGAGGGTGAGGGATAAGGGGTAAGGAATTGGGAGCTACCCCAGATTAATAAAGGCATCGATGAGAGGGTGAGGGGTAAGGGGTAAGGAGTTGGGAGCTACCCCAGATTATTAAAGGCATCGATGAGAGGGTGAGGGGTAAGGGTTAAGGAGTTGGCTACTACCCCAGACTATTAAGGGCATCGATGAGAGGGTGAGGGGTAAGGGGTAAGGAGTTGGCTGCTACCCCAGATTATTAAAGGCATCGATGATAGGGTGAGGGGTAAGGGGTAAGGAGTTGGGAGCTATCCCAGAGTATTAAGGGCATCGATGAGAGGGTGAGGGGTAAGGGGTAAGGAGTTGGGTGTTACCCCAGAGTATTAAGAGCATCGATGAGAGGGTAAGGGGTAAAGGGTAAGGAGTTGGGAGCTATCCCAGAGTATTAATAGCATCGATGAGAGGGTAAGGGGTAAGGGGTAAGGAGTTGGGAGCTACCCCAGAGTATTAAGAGCATCGATGAGAGGGTAAGGGGTAAGGGGTAAGGGCTAAGGAGTTGGGAGCTATCCCAGAGTATTAAGAGCATCGATGAGAGGGTAAGGCGTAAGGGGTAAGGAGTTGGGAGCTACCCCAGATTATTAAGGCATCGATGAGAGGGTGAGGGGTAAGGGGTAAAGAGTTGGGTGTCACCCCAGATTATTAAAGGCATCGATGAGAGGGTGAGGAGTAAGGAGTAAGGAGTTGGGTGTTACCCCAGATTATTAAAGGCATCGATGAGAGGGTGAGGAGTAAGGGGTAAGGAGTTGGCTGCTACCCCAGAGTATTAAGGACATGGATGAGAGGGTGAGGGGTAAGGGGTAAGCAGTTGGGAGCTATCCCAGAGTATTAATAGCATCGATGAGAGGGTGAGGGGTAAGGGGTAAGGAGTTGGGAGCTACCCCAGATTATTAAAGGCATCGATGAGAGGGTGAGGGGTAAGGGGTAAGGAGTTGGCAGCTACCCCAGATTATTAAAGGCATCGATGAGAGGGTGAAGGGTAAGGGGTAAGGAGTTGGGAGCTACCCCAGATTATTAAAGGCATCGATGAGAGGGTGAGGGGTAAGGGGTAAGCAGTTGGCTACTACCCCAGATTATTATAGCATCGATGAGAGGGTGAGAGGTAAGGGGTAAGGAGTTGGGAGCTATCCCAGAGTAATAAGGCCATCGATGAGAGGGTGAGGTGTAAGGGGTAAGGAGTTGGGAGCTACCCCAGATTATTAAGGCATCGATGAGAGGGTGAGGGGTAAGGGGCAAGCAGTTGGCTACTACCCCAGATTATTAAGGCATCGATGAGAGAGTGAGAGGTAAGGGGTAAGGAGTTGGCTGGTACCCCAGATTATTAAAGGCATCGATGAGAGGGTGAGGGGTAAGGGGTAAGGAGTTGGCTCCTACCCCAGTGTATTAAGGGCATCGATGAGAGGGTAAGGGGTAACGGGTAAGGAGTTGGGTGCTACCCCAGAGTATTAAGGGCATCGATGAGAGGGTGAGGGGTAAGGGGTAAGGAGTTGGGTGTTACCCCAGATTATTAAAGGCATCGATGAGAGAGTGAGGAGTAAGGGGTAAGGAGTTGGCTGCTACCCCAGAGTATTAAGGACATCGATGAGAGGGTAAGGGGTAAGGGGTAAGGAGTTGGGAGCTACCCCAGATTATTAAAGGCATCGATGAGAGGGTGAGGGGTAAGGGGTAAGCAGTTGGCTACTACCCCAGATTATTAAGGCATCGATGAGAGGGTGAGGGGTAAAGGGTAAGCAGTTGGGAGCTATCCCAGAGTATTAATAGCATCGATGAGAGGGTGAGGGGTAAGGGATAAGGAGTTGGCTGCTACCCCAGAGTATTAAGGACATGGATGAGAGGGTGAGGGGTAAGGGGTAAGGAGTTGGCTGTTACCCCAGAGTATTAAGGGCATCGACGAGAGGGTGAGGGGTAAGGGGTAAGGAGTTGGGAGCTACCCCAGATTATTAAAGGCATCGATGAGAGGGTGAGGGGTAAGGGGTATGGAGTTGGCAGCTACCCCAGATTATTAAAGGCATCGATGAGAGGGTGAGGGGTAAGGGGTAAGGAGTTGGGAGCTACCCCAGATTATTAAAGGCATCGATGAGAGGGTGAGGGGTAAGGGGTAAGCAGTTGGCTACTACCCCAGATTATTAAGGCATCGATGAGAGGGTGAGAGGTAAGGGGTAAGGAGTTGGCTGCTACCCCAGATTATTAAAGGCATCGATGAGAGGGTGAGGGGTAAGGGGTAAGGAGTTGGCTGCTACCCCAGACTATTAAGGGCATCGATGAGAGGGTAAGGGGTAAGGGGTAAGGGGTAAGGAGTTGGGAGCTATCCCAGAGTAATAAGGCCATCGATGAGAGGGTGAGGTGTAAGGGGTAAGGAGTTGGGAGCTACCCCAGATTATTAAGGCATCGATGAGAGGGTGAGGGGTAAGGGGCAAGCAGTTGGCTACTACCCCAGATTATTAAGGCATCGATGAGAGGGTGAGAGTTAAGGGGTAAGGAGTTGGCTGGTACCCCAGATTATTAAAGGCATCGATGAGAGGGTGAGGGGTAAGGGGTAAGGAGTTGGGTGCTACCCCAGAGTATTAAGGGCATCGATGAGAGGGTAAGGGGTAAGGGGTAAGGAGTTGGGTGTTACCCCAGATTATTAAAGGCATCGATGAGAGGGTGAGGGGTAAGGGGTATGGAGTTGGCAGCTACCCCAGATTATTAAAGGCATCGATGAGAGGGTGAGGGGTAAGGGGTAAGGAGGTGGGAGCTACCCCAGATTATTAAAGGCATCGATGAGAGGGTGAGGGGTAAGGGGTAAGCAGTTGGCTACTACCCCAGATTATTAAGGCATCGATGAGAGGGTGAGAGGTAAGGGGTAAGGAGTTGGCTGCTACCCCAGATTATTAAAGGCATCGATGAGAGGGTGAGGGGTAAGGGGTAAGGAGTTGGCTGCTACCCCAGACTATTAAGGGCATCGATGAGAGGGTAAGGGGTAAGGGGTAAGGAGTTGGGAGCTATCCCAGAGTAATAAGGCCATCGATGAGAGGGTGAGGTGTAAGGGGTAAGGAGTTGGGAGCTACCCCAGATTATTAAGGCATCGATGAGAGGGTGAGGGGTAAGGGGCAAGCAGTTGGCTACTACCCCAGATTATTAAGGCATCGATGAGAGAGTGAGAGGTAAGGGGTAAGGAGTTGGCTGGTACCCCAGATTATTAAAGGCATCGATGAGAGGGTGAGGGGTAAGGGGTAAGGAGTTGGCAGCTACCCCAGATTATTAAAGGCATCGATGACAGGGTGAAGGGTAAGGGGTAAGGAGTTGGGAGCTACCCCAGATTATTAAAGGCATCGATGAGAGGGTGAGGGGTAAGGGGTAAGCAGTTGGCTACTACCCCAGATTATTAAGGCATCGATGAGAGGGTGAGAGGTAAGGGGTAAGGGGTTGGCTGCTACCCCAGATTATTAAAGGCATCGATGAGAGGGTGAGGGGTAAGCGGTAAGGAGTTGGCTGCTACCCCAGACTATTAAGGGCATCGATGAGAGGGTGAGGTGTAAGGGGTAAGGAGTTGGGAGCTACCCCAGAGTAATAAGGCCATCGATGAGAGGGTGAGGTGTAAGGGGTAAGGAGTTGGGAGCTATCCCAGAGTAATAAGGCCATCGATGAGAGGGTGAGGTGTAAGGGGTAAGGAGTTGGGAGCTACCCCAGATTATTAAGGCATCGATGAGAGGGTGAGGGGTAAGGGGCAAGCAGTTGGCTACTACCCCAGATTATTAAGGCATCGATGAGAGAGTGAGAGGTAAGGGGTAAGGAGTTGGCTGGTACCCCAGATTATTAAAGGCATCGATGAGAGGGTGAGGGGTAAGGGGTAAGGAGTTGGCTCCTACCCCAGTGTATTAAGGGCATCGATGAGAGGGTAAGGGGTAAGGGGTAAGGAGTTGGGTGCTACCCCAGAGTATTAAGGGCATCAATGAGAGGGTGAGGGGTAAGGGGTAAGGAGTTGGGTGTTACCCCAGATTATTAAAGGCATCGATGAGAGGGTGAGGAGTAAGGGGTAAGGAGTTGGCTGCTACCCCAGAGTATTAAGGACATCGATGAGAGGGTAAGGGGTAAGGGGTAAGGAGTTGGGTGCTACCCCAGAGTATTAAGGGCATCGATGAGAGGGTGAGGGGTAAAGGGTAAGCAGTTGGGAGCTATCCCAGAGTATTAATAGCATCGATGAGAGGGTGAGGGGTAAGGGATAAGGAGTTGGCTGCTACCCCAGAGTATTAAGGACATGGATGAGAGGGTGAGGGGTAAGGGGTAAGGAGTTGGCTGTTACCCCAGAGTATTAAGGGCATCGACGAGAGGGTGAGGGGTAAGGGGTAAGGAGTTGGGAGCTACCCCAGATTATTAAAGGCATCGATGAGAGGGTGAGGGGTAAGGGGTATGGAGTTGGCAGCTACCCCAGATTATTAAAGGCATCGATGAGAGGGTGAGGGGTAAGGGGTAAGGAGTTGGGAGCTACCCCAGATTATTAAAGGCATCGATGAGAGGGTGAGGGGTAAGGGGTAAGCAGTTGGCTACTACCCCAGATTATTAAGGCATCGATGAGAGGGTGAGAGGTAAGGGGTAAGGAGTTGGCAGCTACCCCAGATTATTAAAGGCATCGATGAGAGGGTGAGGGGTAAGGGGTAAGGAGTTGGCTGCTACCCCAGACTATTAAGGGCATCGATGAGAGGGTAAGGGGTAAGGGGTAAGGGGTAAGGAGTTGGGAGCTATCCCAGAGTAATAAGGCCATCGATGAGAGGGTGAGGTGTAAGGGGTAAGGAGTTGGGAGCTACCCCAGATTATTAAGGCATCGATGAGAGGGTGAGGGGTAAGGGGCAAGCAGTTGGCTACTACCCCAGATTATTAAGGCATCGATGAGAGAGTGAGAGGTAAGGGGTAAGGAGTTGGCTGGTACCCCAGATTATTAAAGGCATCGATGAGAGGGTGAGGGGTAAGGGGTAAGGAGTTGGCTCCTACCCCAGATTATCAAAGGCATCGATGAGAGGGTGAGGGGTAAGGGGTAAGCAGTTGGCTACTACCCCAGATTATTAAGGCATCGATGAGAGGGTGAGAGGTAAGGGGTAAGGAGTTGGCTGCTACCCCAGATTATTAAAGGCATCGATGAGAGGGTGAGGGGTAAGGGGTAAGGAGTTGGCTGCTACCCCAGACTATTAAGGGCATCGATGAGAGGGTAAGGGGTAAGGGGTAAGGGGTAAGGAGTTGGGAGCTATCCCAGAGTAATAAGGCCATCGATGAGAGGGTGAGGTGTAAGGGGTAAGGAGTTGGGAGCTACCCCAGATTATTAAGGCATCGATGAGAGGGTGAGGGGTAAGGGGCAAGCAGTTGGCTACTACCCCAGATTATTAAGGCATCGATGAGAGGGTGAGAGGTAAGGGGTAAGGAGTTGGCTGGTACCCCAGATTATTAAAGGCATCGATGAGAGGGTGAGGGGTAAGGGGTAAGGAGTTGGGTGCTACCCCAGAGTATTAAGGGCATCGATGAGAGGGTGAGGGGTAAGGGGTAAGGAGTTGGGTGTTACCCCAGATTATTAAAGGCATCGATGAGAGGGTGAGGGGTAAGGGGTATGGAGTTGGCAGCTACCCCAGATTATTAAAGGCATCGATGAGAGGGTGAGGGGTAAGGGGTAAGGAGGTGGGAGCTACCCCAGATTATTAAAGGCATCGATGAGAGGGTGAGGGGTAAGGGGTAAGCAGTTGGTTACTACCCCAGATTATTAAGGCATCGATGAGAAGGTGAGAGGTAAGGGGTAAGGAGTTGGCTGCTACCCCAGATTATTAAAGGCATCGATGAGAGGGTGAGGGGTAAGGGGTAAGGAGTTGGCTGCTACCCCAGACTATTAAGGGCATCGATGAGAGGGTAAGGGGTAAGGGGTAAGGAGTTGGGAGCTATCCCAGAGTAATAAGGCCATCGATGAGAGGGTGAGGTGTAAGGGGTAAGGAGTTGGGAGCTACCCCAGATTATTAAGGCATCGATGAGAGGGTGAGGGGTAAGGGGCAATATTAAGGCATCGATGAGAGAGTGAGAGGTAAGGGGTAAGGAGTTGGCTGGTACCCCAGATTATTAAAGGCATCGATGAGAGGGTGAGGGGTAAGGGGTAAGGAGTTGGCAGCTACCCCAGATTATTAAAGGCATCGATGACAGGGTGAAGGGTAAGGGGTAAGGAGTTGGGAGCTACCCCAGATTATTAAAGGCATCGATGAGAGGGTGAGGGGTAAGGGGTAAGCAGTTGGCTACTACCCCAGATTATTAAGGCATCGATGAGAGGGTGAGAGGTAAGGGGTAAGGGGTTGGCTGCTACCCCAGATTATTAAAGGCATCGATGAGAGGGTGAGGGGTAAGCGGTAAGGAGTTGGCTGCTACCCCAGACTATTAAGGGCATCGATGAGAGGGTGAGGTGTAAGGGGTAAGGAGTTGGGAGCTACCCCAGAGTAATAAGGCCATCGATGAGAGGGTGAGGTGTAAGGGGTAAGGAGTTGGGAGCTATCCCAGAGTAATAAGGCCATCGATGAGAGGGTGAGGTGTAAGGGGTAAGGAGTTGGGAGCTACCCCAGATTATTAAGGCATCGATGAGAGGGTGAGGGGTAAGGGGCAAGCAGTTGGCTACTACCCCAGATTATTAAGGCATCGATGAGAGAGTGAGAGGTAAGGGGTAAGGAGTTGGCTGGTACCCCAGATTATTAAAGGCATCGATGAGAGGGTGAGGGGTAAGGGGTAAGGAGTTGGCTCCTACCCCAGTGTATTAAGGGCATCGATGAGAGGGTAAGGGGTAAGGGGTAAGGAGTTGGGTGCTACCCCAGAGTATTAAGGGCATCGATGAGAGGGTGAGGGGTAAGGGGTAAGGAGTTGGGTGTTACCCCAGATTATTAAAGGCATCGATGAGAGGGTGAGGAGTAAGGGGTAAGGAGTTGGCTGCTACCCCAGAGTATTAAGGACATCGATGAGAGGGTAAGGGGTAAGGGGTAAGGAGTTGGGTGCTACCCCAGAGTATTAAGGGCATCGATGAGAGGGTGAGGGGTAAAGGGTAAGCAGTTGGGAGCTATCCCAGAGTATTAATAGCATCGATGAGAGGTGAGGGGTAAGGGATAAGGAGTTGGCTGCTACTCCAGAGTATTAAGGACATGGATGAGAGGGTGAGGGGTAAGGGGTAAGGAGTTGGCTGTTACCCCAGAGTATTAAGGGCATCGACGAGAGGGTGAGGGGTAAGGGGTAAGGAGTTGGGAGCTACCCCAGATTATTAAAGGCATCGATGAGAGGGTGAGGGGTAAGGGGTATGGAGTTGGCAGCTACCCCAGATTATTAAAGGCATCGATGAGAGGGTGAGGGGTAAGGGGTAAGGAGTTGGGAGCTACCCCAGATTATTAAAGGCATCGATGAGAGGGTGAGGGGTAAGGGGTAAGCAGTTGGCTACTACCCCAGATTATTAAGGCATCGATGAGAGGGTGAGAGGTAAGGGGTAAGGAGTTGGCTGCTACCCCAGATTATTAAAGGCATCGATGAGAGGGTGAGGGGTAAGGGGTAAGGAGTTGGCTGCTACCCCAGACTATTAAGGGCATCGATGAGAGGGTAAGGGGTAAGGGGTAAGGGGTAAGGAGTTGGGAGCTATCCCAGAGTAATAAGGCCATCGATGAGAGGGTGAGGTGTAAGGGGTAAGGAGTTGGGAGCTACCCCAGATTATTAAGGCATCGATGAGAGGGTGAGGGGTAAGGGGCAAGCAGTTGGCTACTACCCCAGATTATTAAGGCATCGATGAGAGAGTGAGAGGTAAGGGGTAAGGAGTTGGCTGGTACCCCAGATTATTAAAGGCATCGATGAGAGGGTGAGGGGTAAGGGGTAAGGAGTTGGCTCCTACCCCAGTGTATTAAGGGCATCGATGAGAGGGTAAGGGGTAAGGGGTAAGGAGTTGGGTGCTACCCCAGAGTATTAAGGGCATCGATGAGAGGGTAAGGGGTAAGGGGTAAGGAGTTGGGTGTTACCCCAGATTATTAAAGGCATCGATGAGAGGGTGAGGGGTAAGGGGTATGGAGTTGGCAGCTACCCCAGATTATTAAAGGCATCGATGAGAGGGTGAGGGGTAAGGGGTAAGGAGGTGGGAGCTACCCCAGATTATTAAAGGCATCGATGAGAGGGTGAGGGGTAAGGGGTAAGCAGTTGGCTACTACCCCAGATTATTAGGGCATCGATGAGAGGGTGAGAGGTAAGGGGTAAGGAGTTGGCTGCTACCCCAGATTATTAAAGGCATCGATGAGAGGGTAAGGGGTAAGGGGTAAGGAGTTGGGAGCTATCCCAGAGTAATAAGGCCATCGATGAGAGGGTGAGGTGTAAGGGGTAAGGAGTTGGGAGCTACCCCAGATTATTAAGGCATCGATGAGAGGGTGAGGGGTAAGGGGCAAGCAGTTGGCTACTACCCCAGATTATTAAGGCATCGATGAGAGAGTGAGAGGTAAGGGGTAAGGAGTTGGCTGGTACCCCAGATTATTAAAGGCATCGATGAGAGGGTGAGGGGTAAGGGGTAAGGAGTTGGCTCCTACCCCAGTGTATTAAGGGCATCGATGAGAGGGTAAGGGGTAAGGGGTAAGGAGTTGGGTGCTACCCCAGAGTATTAAGGGCATCGATGAGAGGGTGAGGGGTAAGGGGTAAGGAGTTGGGTGTTACCCCAGATTATTAAAGGCATCGATGAGAGGGTGAGGGGTAAGGGGTAAGGAGTTGGCTCCTACCCCAGTGTATTAAGGGCATCGATGAGAGGGTAAGGGGTAAGAGGTAAGGAGTTGGGAGCTACCCCAGATTATTAAAGGCATCGACGAGAGGGTTAGGGGTAAGGGATAAGGAGTTGGGAGCTACCCTAGAGTATTAAGATCATCGATGAGAGGGTAAGGGGTAAGGGGTAAGGAGTTGGGTGCTACCCCAGAGTATTAAGGGCATCGATGAGAGGGTAAGGGGTAAGAGGTAAGGAGTTGGGAGCTACCCCAGATTATTAAAGGCATCGACGAGAGGGTAAGGGGTAAGGGATAAGGAGTTGGGAGCTACCCTAGAGTATTAAGATCATCGATGAGAGGGTAAGGGGTAAGGGGTAAGGAGTTGGGTGCTACCCCAGAGTATTAAAGGCGTCGATGAGAGGGTGATGGGTAAGGGGTAAGGAGACCGCGCTACCACAGTGAGTTACGAGATGATAATGATATTCAGCTCAGTAATGGCCGCACATTAACGGAGATTGTCAAAGCCCTAATGTTGGGCATGCTTGGTCAGCTATAACCAAGCCCTGACCGGACATAACCCTGACATTGATATATTGACGATCACGCCATGGTGCTACGCCCCCCCCCCCCCCCCCCCAACTTCCCACCGGCCATTCACCACCACCTTCCCCTACACCGTAGTACCCATGCAATGACATTGAAGTGCCGACCTAGCAAATAGTTGTTTTTCAGAAAATGGAATCCTGAAAACGAAAAAATTATCAACCAAATAAGCACCATATACACGTTCTGAACGCTTAATTCATTACAATACTACTGTCTTAAAACATTGACAAGACTGAATATGCTACAATTCCTCAGCTTGAAGATTCACGGGCCATGTTTGACCATGCTTGGTGAGGTGTGACTAGGCCTTGACCAGACATTATCCTAACATTGATATATTGACACTCACCTCCCCCCCCCCACCGCCCCCCCCCCCACCTTACCGTCCCAACTTCCCCTCACCACCGCCTTCCCCTACAACTCGGTACCCATACAATGACATTGAAGTGCCGACCTTGCAAATAATTGTTTTTAGAAAGTGATGCCGAGAAAACGAATAAAATAGATCGACAAAATAACCACCATCTCCGCGTTCTTAACGTTTAATTCCCTTGAATACTGATTCCTATGTTCATACATTGACAACATTATGCTACAATTTCTCAGATTGAAGGTTGGCGGCCATGTTTGACCATGCTTGGTAAGCTGTGACTACGGCATGACCGGACAGAACCCTAACATTGATATATTGACCCTCACCAGAAACTCATTCGATGATGCGACCCCCCCCCCCCACCCCCAGAATATTTATTCCTGTGTTGATACATTCACAACACTTCATAATTTATGCTACAGTTCTTCAGATTGAAGAGTGGCGATGTGAATAGGTTTCCTTCATGCGAAATGTGACCCAGATAGGGCCCTGGATTGATGTGCCGTGGAACCTCCAT